>CALNXK010000019.1:932500-1170000 GCA_942486035.1 Porites lobata | reverse complement strand
ACAAAGATCTATTTCAAAAATGTCTTATGTCTGTTATCATTTCAAATTCACAGTGTTTTCGCAAAAAATAGATAAATGTGATTAATAAATCTCAATGATAAACCTGATGATAACGTACTTGAGAAAATGTGAAATTGTGATAATTCTGTAACAAACTTCTTTGCAAACTTTGTCATTACCATTCAACCCAAAACTGTCAGTGATTTTTGCTTTTTCACTCAAACTTAAAAACAAATGAAAACCTTATACAGATCACACTTATTGACATCACAGTGTTACTAAAAACACTACTATAACACAGACCGTTAGCTGTAATAACACTGAACAAACTTTCAACAACATCCTCCTTTCTCATGCATTTTGTTGCTTTTCTTCTGCATGAGTTAATTCAGACTAAGTATTAGCCTCCACAGAGGAGGGGGGAGGGGTGCGAGAGGTAAACTATATCTATGCAGTCCCGTGTCCCACTGGGCCCCGGTAAGTTCCACGTAGTGGTTCTAGTTTAGATAAAAATGAAGCATCTCATTAAGATTCTCATCTTGCTGTTTGCTGTGACTTTGGTTACGGGAAAACCAATGCCAGACGACTGGGGCATGGTACGGGACAATGATAAAGGAGCCTGGACCGACGACGGCGATTTGAGCAGTGATACACGAGAATATATAAACTCGGAAAGTGAGATAATGTGTTGCCTTCTGAAAATGACTTGCTGTGAGCACAAATAGACATGATAACTTCTTATTAGAATTATTGATAGTCTGAGTGAAAACATGCATAGCTGGGCGAACTGAATTCTGCAGGGCTGATCATATACTATATACGAGAAAATTAACTTTGCACGACATAAACACGACACCGATAGAACCCAAAACAGAGGAAGATTGTAGCTGAGAGTCCTACTTTGTTTAAATCCATGATACTGGAATTATTACTTGCACAGTATTCTCTACAGCTCTCCTTTTTCATGTAATAAAAGAAGCTGGTAATTATCCTGATCTTGAATATCTGTTTGTTTGTTTTTAACGGATGTTCCTTTAAACGTTCTCGTTCAATATTACTTCTCCCAGTTTTTCCTTGTTTTGTTTTTTACAATGCCAGCAAGCTCTGTGGGAACAGGAGGGGCGCTGATGGTCTCTGGGGGTGGGGGACTGGGAGAAAATGACCCCAGAACTCCCCAAGACCTATAACGGCTATAAGAAACAATGCCAAGCATTTTTTGTCAACTTATTGTAAACAATTTTACCAGTAAGCTTGTCGCAGATTAAAAGGAACCCCCAAAATTATAATGGACTGGTTTTTCGTAAAGCACAAGAAACCCTCGGGCAAAGATCGCATAAAAGGATATGAAAAAAAACAGTATTTGTTTAAAACGGAAATCGATCGCTGTAATCAGCTATTTTAAGATGGAAACGAGGCGATAAGCACATTCTTGGAGCCTGTTTCGCCTCAAGTTGTTACACCCAATATCACACTACTGCTCGTTTTAAACAGTACTTGAAGTAAAGAGTACTGAATTTAATCTAGTTATTTTACATAGAATCTTAAAAAATACCACTGTCAGCTCAAGAAACTTGCAGTTTCAATGGAGTGTAGTGACATTTAATAAAAACGCTGTCTCCGAGTTGCCTTAGGCCATATCATAAAAAGACCAAGTGCGCCGAACCATTTTTAAGTAAATGAATTTATTTGCGTATGAATGGAAAATAGTTTAGTATGAGAAGATGTCCACCTGGACTCTCTTTGAAAACGAGGCTTAAAAGATAATGACCTATATATTTTACACTACTTTGTTCCGTGCATCATCTCTTGAGGCCATATCCCTCGAAGCGTTTGTATTTCTTCCGTTCACAGAACATTTTGAGGCAGAAAAGTTTTGAGGTGGGTAAAAAGTGTTTGATTTCTCTTTCATTTTTTATTCCGTCGCGTAGAGAATCTCTGAGAGAATTCCATGAAATGAAAAGATTACCTTTTCTCGTGTCGTTAGCTTTAATACAATGATTTGTGTGAGGGTAGATTTCCACTCTCGCGTAATTTTTACACGTGTAAATAAAATACAGGCAATGTATGAAAGGTTGTGCGTAAACGCAAAAATTGAACGCTCGCTCAACTTTTACGTCTATGCGCAAACGTTCATACATAGCCTCTATTTTATTTACGTGCGTAAAATTAACGCACGTACGCACGTAAAAATTACGCGACTGTGGAAACCTACCTTAAGGTGTCTGTCACATACGGGGCATTGTTTGATCTTTGATTGGAGAGTACTAAGCCCCAAATCACGCACGTTTTCTCCGAATGATATCTATCTTTATTTGAGCTTGTGTAGAATGGCGGTCGAAAGGGACTGGCGAATCAGTTTATGTTTCGGACTTTTTTTCTTCATCAAACTCGCTTGTTGACGAGTCGAGGTTTATCTTTATGACGTAAAATGCAAATATCATCATCATCGGGCCTTTTTGTTCTAGTTATAAGGCTATACAAGGTAAATTTTGTATTAGTTAGTCATGTGGATTAAAGCGTGACCATTGCATTAAAAACCTACTTTAAATCATTATAATACTTTCTGATGGAACAGGAATCAGTAGATTTTTCTCTGACCTGAAATATTCCTCTGACCTGAATCTTGGCGAGGATCTTTGTATATGTGCCTCCTTTCATTTCCCAGTTTCTGGACTCTATCTAATGAACGGTTTTGAATTTTATTTTGATCTACTTTGAATGGTGTGACACTGGAAACCATGTAATAAAATAAGCTGGTAATCATGCTGATCTTGAATATCTGTTTCTTTGATTTAACGGAACTTCCTTAAAACATTCTTGTACAATATTATTTCTTCTCCTAGTTTTATTTCTCCTCCTTAGAGCCCGTTTTCGCCTCGAGTGTTTACACCTAATATTACACTACTGCTCGTTTTTAAACAGTACTTGAAGTAAAGAGCTGCTAAATTTAATCTAGTAATATTAATTTTACATAGAATCTTCAAAAATACCACAGTTAGCTTAAGGAACTTACAGTTTCAATGGAGTGTAGTAACATTAATAAAAAAGCCCATCTCCGAGTTGCCTTAGGCCATATCATAAATAGACCAAGTGCGCAGAACCATTTATACTGAAGTAAATGAATTTATTCGCGTATGAATGGAAAGACAGGGGCACCCAACGAGAATATAGTTCAAAACCACTTAAACATAGCATTGTTAAACGTTTTTTAGTATTTAAACGGTAGATATATGCGTATTTTTATCCCCCAAAAATATTTCATCTGTTCGGATTTCCTAGCTGAAAGTCTAGTGATCCGAAAATTATAGAGATCAAAACTTACTTTTTCGAAAATTTCAGCCAGAAAAAAGGCTCCCGAAAAGTTTAGGTGACCTTTTTAAAGTAAAAATCCGTTAAAAATGGGCAATTACACTATTTTTTAGATGTTCGAAAATCCTAGGAGAGGCAGGCAAGCAAGAAATTTTACAACAAATGTTCCGAAATTTCTTTATCTCACATCTTCTTCCGAACAGATATTTTCCGAAAATTGACGTTGGGTGCCCCTGAAAAGAGTTAAGTATGAGAAGATGTCCAACCATCCTCGGAGACCCAGGGGCAGTTCGTCGGGTCGATAAAATGTTTGTGGCGAAAGTTTACTGTAAGATCGATCTTACAGTAAACTTTCACCACGAACATTTTATCGACTCGACTAACTCCCCCTGGGTCTCCGAGGATGATGTCCACCTGGACTCTCTTTGAAAACAAGGCTTAAGATATAACGACTTATATATTTTACAGCAATATCCCTCGAGGCGTTTTGTATTTCTTCCGTTCACAGAACATTTTGAGGCAGAAAAGTTTTGAGGTGGGTAAAAAGTGTTTGATTTCTCTTTCATTTTTTTATTCCGTCGCGTAGAGAATCTCTAAGAGAATTCCATGAAATGAAAAGATTACCTTTTCTCGTGTCGTTAGCTTTAATACAATAGGGCCATTTATACGAGGAAAAATAAGACGCGTCTTACATAAGACGCGAACTGTACCATTTATACGAGCATGTCTTATCTAATAAGACGCGTCTTAGCTAAGCCGCGTCTTATTTTAGACGAAATGTCCCGTTTATACGGAAAGTTCGCGTCTTATTTAAGACGCGTCTTAGACCCTGTTTACATGGAGTGGGGGACCCCGGTCCAGTGGGGTAAGTTTCTTTTGTTTTGTGTCCCCCAGAGCGTGAAAACAAAAGAAACTTACCCCACTAGACCGGGGTCCCCCACTCCATGTAAACAGGCCCTTATTTTTCCTCGTATAAATGGCCCTAATGTTTTGTGTGAGGGCAGATTTCCACTCTCGCGTAATTTTTACGTGTGTAAATGAAATATATAGAGGCAATGTATGAAAGGTTGTGCGTAAACGCAAAAATTAAACCCTCGCTAAATTTTTACGTCTATGCGCAAACGTTCATACATAGCCTCTATTTTATTTACGTGCGTAAAATTAACGCACGTACGGCACGTAAAAATTACGCGACGGTGGAAACCAACGTTAAGGTGTTTTTTACCTACAGGGCATTATTTGATCTTTGATCGGAAAAAATAGTAAGCCCTAAATCACGCACGTTTTCTGCGAATGATATCTATCTGAAGAATGGCGGTCGAAAGGGACTGGCGAATCAGTTTATGTTTCGAAATTTTTTTTCTTCATCAAACTCGCTTGTTGACGAGTTAAGGCTTATCTTTATGGCGCAAAATGCAAATATCTTAATCATTGCGCCTCTTTGTTCTATTTATAAGGCTGTACAAGGTAAATTTTTTATCAGTTAGTCATGTGGATTAAAGCGTGATCATTGTATCAAAAACCTAGTTGTACCCGTTATAATGTATCGTAGTTGATGGTGTTGAACACACCACCCCAGCCTCTATTGCATCCGTGCTCAACTGTTATTTCTCATCCATTGGCAGAAGTCTTGCAAATAAAATATCAGCTGCTGCTATGTTCCCAGTCAGATCGGCCACGATGCTACAGTCTTTCTCGCTTGACGAAGTTGATGAGAAAACAGTACTCAAGCATCTGCTTTCTCTAAAGACAAATAAAGCTATTGGCTTGGACAACATCAGTGCGAGACTTTTAAAGTGTGGCGCGCGTGCTATTTGTCCCTCGATCACCAAGTTACTGAATCTCTCTATTCGCACTGGCAATTTTCCTGAAATATGGAAATGCTCGAAAGTGGCTGCACTTTTCAAAACTGGAGATAGGAGAGATGCGTCAAATTATCGCCCAATTTCTATTCTGCCAACAATGAGTAAAATTCTGGAAAAAGTCGTCCATTCCCAATTCTATGACTTTCTGAATTCAAATAATCTCCTTTCAAGCAAACAATTTGGCTTCCGTCCCAAACTGTCTACAACATCGGCTCTCACCAGTTTTGCAGATGAGGTCCTATTGCATATGGAGAGTGGAGAACTGTGCGGTGCAGTGTTCCTAGATCTGACCAAGGCATTCGATACCGTTGACCATACGATCTTGCTATCTAAATTGTCGGCTATCGGTGTCTCGCCCAGCACTCTACAGTGGTTCAAGTCTTACCTGAATCATCGTAAACAGCGGACTGCCTGTAGCGATGCTGTGTCTGACCCTCTCCCGATGACCTTTGGGGTGCCACAGGGGAGCATTCTAGGACCGCTTCTCTTCTTGGTTTATATTAATGACCTTCCGCTGGTTATAAAGAATTGCGAAGTGACTTTGTATGCTGATGACACGGTCCTGTACTACTTTGCTAAAGAGCCACACCTGTTAGAAGAGGCACTGAATGATGATCTCTTGAAAGTTGCCCAGTGGTTACATGGAAATAAGTTAACTTTAAATCTTACTAAGACGAAATCCATGATTATAGGCAGTAATAGGAAACTTGTTGGTATTTCCTCTTTCACGTTATCTATTTTTGACACTGATATAAATTCTGTAAGTAGTTTTAAATATTTGGGAGTTATGTTGTCTTCAACTTTCACATGGTCCGACCATATTGAGTATATTTCATGTAAGGTTAATAAAAACCTTGGTCTTCTACGTAGGATTAAGTATTATTTACCTTATGATGCCCGGTTTTTTTTTTTATAATAGCTTAGTGCTACCTATTTTTGATTATGCTGATTTAGTCTGGGGTGACAAGGACAATGTCTCACTTATGAAGGAATTGCAAATTCTCCAAAACAAAGCAGCTAAGTTGATATTAGATAGATCACCTCACTCCTCATCCACCGATGCATTGATTGTCTTGAGATGGCTGAATCTTGAAGAACGTAGGAAATGTCATCGATGTATATATGCATACAAGTGTATTAATGGCCAACTTAATCATTCTTTGGACATTGTAAGAAAGAGTGATATACATTCCTACAATACGCGCAATAACGATACTATCAAGCTCCCCAAAATTAAATATAATTGGGGAAAACAACGTTCGCGGTACCACTGTTTCAAAGACTTTAATGAATTAGAGAAATCTGTAAGAAACTCAGCAAGTTTTCCAATTTTTAAGAAGTGTCTTTTTTCTGCTTTTTATAATTGAGTACTTGTAGTGTGTATGTTTTAATTATTTCTGTAACTCGATTTTAGCTTGAAATTTTTTTTTTTTTTTTTTTTTTTTTTTTTTTGTATCATATATATCGATTTTAGCTTAACCTTTTTATATTTTAATTGTATTATATAATATACATCTCGTAATTAGGACCTCTATGTAAACCACTCTTGTGATGGAGCATCCTATTAAAAGATTGTTATTATTATTAATACTTTCTCATGGAACTTCTTACGCCCTGTTCACACGAATCAGGAGATTTTTCTCTAAAACCGCGTATTTCTTTACCCGGATTCGTGTGGACGAGGCTTAAGGCCATGCCATTATTATAAGTGTTGCACGGTTTCCCATCGCTCCTACAACTTATAAAAATACAATGAATATGCTAAGATCAGATGGTGTTTTCCTTACTGTCAAATGTTTTAATTTAGGTGAAAATGAAGCATCTCATTAAGATTCTCATCTTGCTGTTTGCTGTGACTTTGGTTACGGGAAAACCAATGCCAGACGAGTGGGGCCTGGTACGGGACAACGACATAGGAGCCTGGACCGACGAGGGCGATTTGAGCAATGATGCCCGAGTATATATAAACTCGGAAAGTAGTAATCTTTGTTGCCGTCTGCAAGTGAAGGCTTGCTGTCAGAAATAGACATGATAACTTCTTATTAGCCTGAGTCAAAACATGCATAGCTGGGCGAACTGAATTCTGCAAGGCTGATCATATAACGTGAAAATTAACTTTGCAAGACATAAACACTACACCGATAGAACCGAAAACAGAGCAATGTTGTAGCTGAGAGCCCTAGTTTGTTTAAATCCATGATACTGGAATTATTACGTGCACAGTATTCTTTACAGCTCTCCTCTTTCATGTAATAAAACAAGCTGGTAATTATGCTGATGTTGAAAATCTGTTTCTTTGTTTCAACGGAACTTCCTTACAACATTCTCGTCAAGAGCCATAATAGGACAGAGAGGGAGTCTAAGGGCGTTGGCCGGGATATCTTAATTTTTAGAACTATGCGGACCACCCGAAAACAGTTTCCGGTAAACTGGTTGACTTCCGGAAGACTCGCTTTCACGATTCAGGCCGCCAAAGCGAGGCGGCGTCAACAAATAAAAAAAATAGGCACGCAATGCGTGCGTGTAGCTACTGCGTTCTTGTTTGCATTGGTATGTGAATACGGTGCTGTTTAGTATGTACAGCTATTTTAGAAAAGGTTGTCGTAAGGCCTACGCGGCCATACCACTAGGTATTTTGGGCGTGTACGCTTCAGTACTCATAGAGCGACAACCTTTTCTGAATTAGCTGTATACAGCTATTTCATCTAAGGTTGTCGCGGCTCAAGTGTACACACCCAGACCGCAAAGGAGCATGTGAGGTAAAAATAAGTGGTTATTCGACAAATGACTGACATTCTGCAACATGGAAATTGGTCGGGGCTCGGCCCAAACAATAGGTTTGTACGTCTCGACAATATCTTTTCGAAATTTTATTTTCAATGGATTTTTCTCAGCGCGCTCAGATGCGGCTAAGAATAACATAAACATGAGGCACTGTTTTCTCATCAAGAGATAAGTCCTTGTGTAAGTGGCGTCCGATTTGCTGTTCATGAAGTACAAAAATAATCTGCCGTAGATGCGGCTAACAATAACATAAACATGATGCATTGTTTTCTCATCAAGATATAACTCCTCGTGTAACTGCCGTAGATGCAGCTAACAATAACATAAACATGAGCATTGTTTTCTCATCACGATATAACTCTTGTGTAACTGGTCTCCGGTTTGTTTAAAAACAATCTCATACCACTCTCTGTAAAGGCAAGTTTATTGGTTCCCGGGAGGGAATTCATCGTTTCCCGAAGGAAAAAGCTAGTTCCAAAGATGGAATTAGGCGATTCTGATAACAGGTCATTGGTTGCCACGAGCGGTACATGCAGTATTTCGGACCTGTGGAATTGATAAATTGGCCTTCTTCAACAAAGAACCTCTCATAGAAACTGCTTAAAACTTCTACACAAAAGGGTCCTTTACAAGCAACGGTAGAAATCCTGTCAGTATAAAACACGGACTGCGGACTGCGGACTGCGGACTACGGACTATGTATATAAAAACGACGACCTAGAAAGGTAAAACTGAGAGAAATGGAAAGCGGACTAGCAAAAACAGTAGTCCCAGCTTTAACGTTCCCTTGGCTGTTCACGTAGTCTATCTTCCCACGGAGAAGGAAGGTCATGCCGGTACTAAGGCAACTGAAATTAAACTCTGAATTTTATAAAAAGAGGGAGTTAGAAGAGATTTCAATTTGCAGTTTTAAACCAATAAGAAGCACCGAATTAAAAAAAGTAGTATTGGTGTTAATCAGATCAGTAAATTCCTTATCGGATGCCACTATTCTGTTTCAAATAAAGCCTTGGGAATATGAGGACTGAATGAAGAACTCAGACGAGAAGGTCAATGTAGGGCATTCCGCGATGCACAAAAGCAGTATTTAGGGGGGGAGGAAATTACTCACATACGTGAATAATAACTGAAATGAGTCATCCAACGTTATATTCTAAGCGATGATTATGATGACATGATTTACACCCTGCTCCTGATCCCCGGAGGGTGGTACTACTGGGAATTCTTGGTGGGGGTGTGGTGCCCAGTTGTCCGAATCCTGACCTTATTGTAGACCAAAAAATGTCATTTTCCACATCCGTTTTCAGACCAGATCTCTAAAATCCATACCCATTTTCGGACCTGGCCTAATTTAGCCTGTTCCAAGCTCTCAGATAGTTGGAGAGACTCCCCAGTTTTCTCCCCCTTTTATTTTCGTGTTTTCGCTTTCCTAATTCAGCGGACCCAACTATCTCAGAGCCTGGAATAGTTTAGGTCTAATTAGGTAGAAATTATGTCATCATTACCAAGTTAGAGCGGAAACAAAAAAATTCTCCAAATGCATTTCGAATTCGCACATTTCTATTTCGTTCTTATTCATTTGGAATTGAAACGATAAATACGTCCATTCATGTACGCTCCTGTAGTTCCCTCGAAAACCATACCCGATTCCAGACCAAAATGGGCAAAGTGTTTTCAGACCAAAAAGGCCCAAAACTCCTACCCTTCCATTATATAATGGAGTACCACCCCCGATCCTGACCCCTTTCATGATTGTTAGAGACCGAGACAAGGTCTAAAAATGGGTGAAGAAAATAGCATTTTGATCCGGCTCATGATTCAGAGAACCGAGCGGCACACCTCCACCAAGACTGATTTATAGGAGTATTTACAACTTTATCTCACGTGTCTTGCTATTTAGCGATCTTTTGATCTTATTTTTCCTTACCTAGAACCAATTAGCATCGTTTTTACCAAAGTAGTCCGTAGTCCGTATTTCATACCCAGTCCGCAGTCTGCGTTTTATACCTTGTCCGTGTTTTATACTCAGTCCGTGTTTTCCGGTCCGTGTTTTACACCTAGTCCATTTTTTATACCCAGTCCGCAGTCCGTAGTCCGCAGTCCGCAATCTATATTTTATACTGACCGGGTAGAAATCGGTTAAAGCGACCTCGTGACCACCGTTTTTGTTTGAACAGCTGGAAATAGGACATGTAGCATTGCGGCCCGGATAACCGTTGCAGACAAAACGCGCGGGTCCTACAAAGACGACCGTACAAGCGACCGTGTGGACGTATTTTCTATTGAAAGAGGAAGGAAAAGAACGTATAAAGGTTTCCAGTATTTTTGTCAAGGACATGACCGGGAAGGCGGGAATCTTGTGGAACACACGTTTTCCTGCTTGACTGATATTTTGTTCCGCACTTCACATTGGACAATTAGCAATTATTCTTTATTGAACACGAGGTTAATAGAGCGGAATATTCGCGTTGAGGTTAATATTCCTAAATCAGTAAAGAAACCAAAAAGATAGTTGGATAGATAGATAGATAGATAGATAGATAGATAGATAGATAGATAGATAGATAGATAGATAGATAGATAGATAGATAGATAGATAGATAGATAGATAGATAGGTAGATTTCCACTCTCTCGTAATTTTTACGTGTGTAAATGAAATAGAGGCAATGTAAGAAAGGTTGTGCGTAAACGCAAAAATTGAACGCTCGCTCAACTTTTACGTCTATGGGCAAACGTTCATACATAGCCTCTATTTTATTTACGTGCGTAAAATTAACGCACGTACGCACGTAAAAATTACGCGACTGTGGAAACCAACCTTAAGGTGTCTGTCACATACGGGGCATTGTTTGATCTTTGATTGGAGAGTACTAAGCCCCAAATCACGCACGTTTTCTCCGAATGATATCTATCTGAAGAATGGCGGTCGAAAGGGACTGGCGAATCAGTTTATGTTTCGGACTTTTTTTTCTTCATCCGACTCGCTTGTTGACGAGTCGAGTTTAATGCAAATATCTTCATCATCGGGCCTCTTTGTTCTAGTTATAAGGCTGTACAAGGTAAATTTTGTATCAGTTAGTCATGTGGATTAAAGCGTGACCATTGTATTTAAAACCTACTTGTACCCGTGATAACTGACTTTCTCATGGAACTTCGATTCTTACGCCCTGTTCACACGAATCAGGAGATTTTTCTCTGTAACCGCGTATTTCTTTACCCGGATTCGTGTGGACGAGGCTTAAGGCCATGCCCATTATTATAAGGGTTGCACGGTTTCCCATCGCTCCTACAATTTATAAAAATACAATGAATATGCTAAGATCAGATTGTGTTTTCCTTACTGTCAAATACTTTCGTTTAGGTGAAAATGAAGCATCTCATTAAGATTCTCATCTTGCTGTTTGCTGTGACTTTGGTTACGGGAAAACCAATGCCAGATGACTGGAGCCTGGAATGGAACAATGACAAAGGAGCCTGGACCGATGAGGGCGATTTAATCAGTGTTTCCCGTGAACATATAAACTCGGAAAGTAATCCAGTCTGTTGCCGTCTGCAGATCCCCGTTTGCTTTCACAAATAGACATGACAACTTTTTATTAGATTTATTGATAGTCTAACTCAAAAATACATAGCTGGGCGAACTGAAATCTGCAAAACTGATCACATAACGTGAAAATTAACTTTGCAAGACATAAACACGACACCGATAGAACCCAAAACAGCGCAAGGTTGTAGCTGAGAGCCCTACTTTGTTTAAATCCATGATACTGGAATTATTACGTGCGCAGTATTCTCCACAGTTTTCCTTTTTCATGTAATTAAATAAGCTGGTAATTATGTTGATCTTGAATATCTGTTTCTTTGTTATTTCTTCTTCTAGTTTTTCCTGTCTTTTGTTTTGTTTTGTTTTTTTTTACAATGGGTAGCCTGCCAGCAAGCTCTCTGGGAGGGGAGGGGAGGGGCTATGATGGCCTCTGGTGGTGGGAGACGGGTAGAAAACGACACCAGAACTCCCCACAACCAATAACGGCTATTGAAAACAATGCCACGATTTTTTTGTCAACTTACTGTATTTAATTTTACCAGTAAGCTTGTCATAGATTAAAAAGAACCCCTTAAATTATACTAAGAAGGAGAAAAATAAACCAGTATAAAGCTTTTTTAACATGGAAACGAAGCGATAGCCTCATTAGTGGACAAGAATGTTTGAACACGACATTAACCTCGTTTGGATACCTAATTACTAATTACTAAATGAATTAGCCCAAGATCTGCAGGCGCTATTTACCTTTGGCTTGGTTTACAAAATTCTGTCAGAAAAGGCGCGAGCAATTATATTTGTCCCAAGAAATCCACTAAGTTTACATGTATAGTTCATGGTAGAAGGGTCACTCGTCGAACCGAAGTACCTTGAGCGAGCCTACGTTTCCTACATTCCCTTAAAAACTTGGCGGACCGTTTATATAAGAGACAAACTTTTTGCTTGTATCAGCTAAAAGGGTGACCCGTCTATTACCGGGTAGCCCTTTTTAGATGGTAGGGTGACCCTCAAATAAACACTTTGGCTCGCCCAGCCGGGTTATTTCGGTCAAGGAGAAATAATCGCAGCATACACGAACACTTTTATCACCTCTTGGTTCGGGCAAAGTGATCAGCTTTTTTTTCATATTAACAGCTGTTAAAGTTGAATCGGTTTGTGAAGATGACCATCTGAGCTCACTTTGAAAATGAGACTTAACACAAAATGTCCCGTATATACTTTGCACTGTTTTGTTGCATGCACTATTTGTTGCAGCAATATCACTCGAGGTATTTGTGTATTTCTTTACGGCAGAAATTTTTTGAGGTAAGTAAAATGCTATTTCTCTTTTATTTTTGATTCTTCGGATAGATAACCCGCAAGAGGATTCAGCTTGTCGTATCTTTTCATTAATACAATGGTTTGTTGAAGATGCTTGTCAGAAAACGTACGAGATATTCTCTGATCTTTGATGATTGAGAGTTTGTCCTAGGCTGGAAAGGACTGAACGCTACTTTCGGTGCTCAATTTGCCGTTCTGCCATTGATAAAGTCAGTTTTCAGCTTTGCGCGCACCGTCCTCACGGTCGTCATATTGTCTTTGTTAAATCTGTCCACTAATATCTCTGGCTTAGTTTCAGTGGAACCTTCCTCAGGAGGGATCACAAGGGCTTACATTATGTTTCAACACTATAGTCGAACCTCCATGCGCGACAACCTCTCGCCAGAGTGACCAAGTCCAAAAAGTAATGACATTGCGCCCTAAATGTAATTAAGTTCGAATAACATTTTCCGTCAATTGTAATTAACTCTTAAGTGTGATGACATTCGGTCTTAAATGTCAGGACGTCGTGATAAGGCCATCAATGACGTAAGTAACCCCTTCATAAACTGGTTATGACATTGATCTGTCACGCCATCTCCACCCGGGATCCAAGCTGAACAGTCAAAGCCTTATCGTTCAAACCTCTCCTAAACGACCACCTTGGTCTCTTAAGCGACCGCGACCACTTTTTACGATGACGGTTCTATAATTTTCCATTGTTTCTAACCCCTTGAAGGCGACCACTTTGCGTGACGACACTAAAAACGGCTGTGTAGCAGGCTAGGATTTTGGGGGTAGGAGAAAATTCTAGTAAGCAGGGTTTTTAAAAAGGGAGGATTCAAGGTTAAAATGTGACAAGTTAGGATCGCGAAAACTACATTTGCCTAAAAGTGACTAAGATGGTGTCTAAAATTGGCCACCGAATATCTGGTAGGGGGCTCTGCTGAGAGGCCAGCGGCACACCCCCGGGGCACGCCCAGCCAAACTTGACCCAAGTCAGGAGCCTATCAAATGGAGCCTCCATCTCCCATACAAGCCCTTGGAGTCAACCCTGTCCCGAGTAGATTTATAATTAGAACGGTTCCCAGGGGAGATTTCGCGCGCCGACGGTGGGAAGAGCCAATCACAACGACTAAATGACACTGCTATTGTACTTCATGAAACAGCAGGAAATCCGGTGCTGACAGGCCAAAAAAAATCATAAGCTAGTGAAACGTGACTTTAGCGTTTTCATCCCTCAGAGATTTTCTTTCTTTTCTTTCTAGCGGGTAGATTATACTGTGGAGAGTTTTAAACTCTGACTATGTTAATCTTAATTTTGGTTGCTTGTCTCACATTAAGCTGGTCTGTTACATGCGTAAGGATTAACTACTACCTGCAGTCTGTAGTTCTGACAGGATTCGTTTTCTTTAGCCAATTTTTTTGAGCGTTAAGGTTCTTATTTCGGTTAAATGACTCAATATTAATCAAATTTCTAGTTTTTCAAGTTTTTATCCGAAATGCGTTTGTCTGAATAAATACTGTGGTTGTTTTGTCCGTCAGTTAGTGTGATGATTCCCTGCTATGTTTTGTAACGCCGAGCCCAGCCATTGTTTTCTCGCAAAAAAGTGATCTACAGATGCGAATTCGAAGGAAAGAATTGGCCTAAACTTCTACATTAATTGCTGAGAATTCTCCTGTTAGTAAGTCATAATTCTTTGGGCGCAGATACAATCCATTTTGTTTTTCTTGAGATAAAAGGGTCTTTGGACTGGAGCGCGATGTCACAAATTCCACCGTTAGCAAATTACTTTTGAGTTAGCTTCACGGTCGAGCAACTGTTGTCTTCTGTTCAACTTTTCAAGTGCCAGTTTTATCAGGCAACTCTCATGGTGATACAAGTCAGTTGTAAAGGAAGACTGCAATTTTTCTGAAGCATTCCTCCTTAGTTGCTACTTAGGTCATCGCTTTTGCACACGGTGCTTAACTGGCGAAAACCACTCCACGGCGATGACAAAAATAAATGATCCTGGCACTTTTTCGGCGCTGATCATCGAGAAGTTTCAAATCGTCCACAGAACGCTTAATCGTCGACTCTTTTCAAGGTGCATGCTTAAATGTGGGATGCATGACGGCAAAAAAAAAAAACAAACAAAAACATACACTCGCAAAGAACCTTTCCGTGATCCTCAGTTCGCTGCCTTTGTCCCATCGCTTCATGCTCAGTCCCAGTCGGGTAATTCATTAACTTTTATTTCATCCCAGATCCCAGCGGCTGTAAAACTGTAAAAATGGACGTATAGTAAAAAAGGAAAACGGTCGAAGGACGGGCTTCTGAGTTCGACTTCATCCAACTTCATTTTTTTCACGGTGACATACGAGACTCACGGAAATATGACACTTTTCGCGGGAAACAAGCCGTTCTATTTATAAATCTACTCGGAAAAGGGTTGACTCAAGAAATTAATGGAGATGGAGGCTCCATTTGATGGGCTCCTGCCCAAGTACATGTGTAACCCCCGGGATTCTCCAGTTATCGCGACTACTAACCCCTAATTACTAAATGAACTACTTAATTACTAAATGAATTAGCCCAAGATCTGCAGGCGCTATTTACGTTTGGCTTGGTTTACAAAATTCTGTCAGAAAAGGCGCGAGCAATTATATTTGTCCCAGGAAATCCACTACGCCTGTAATCAGTTTTCTCAGCGGAATCTACCCTGTCTATAAACTACGTAGTGGCAATGGCATGCAAAGTCCCTTCTCCCTTCCCTTGCTCCCAGAGAACAGCTGATCGAATCCTTTTATATTGCCTTTGATTTCAATGGAAGCTTCGCAAGAAGCCACAATTCGCACTGTTTCAAGCACACAACAACTCTTCCTTCCAAAAGAAACACTTGATCATCCATTTGACGTTACTCTGGCGATCCAAGATGGGAAGGAATTCAAAGCGCATAGACGGGTTCTTTCAGAGGCGAGTCCTTTCTTTGAAAGGCTGCTTAAAAGTGACATGAAAGAGTCTATCGAAGGAGTTATCCACTTAGAAATGACAAACGAGCAATGTTTGGGGGATATATTGGAATTTATCTACACAGGCCATGTTCAGATTTCGGCTGCAGAAGAAAATGGTGCTCAAGACTTGATCATAATGTCAGACTACTTGGTTTTACCACGTCTGAAGACTGTTGCTGGAAAACATTTAGTGAAGGACTTAAAGATATCAAATTCTGTTTCATTTTACCAGTTTGGCGTGAAATATCAATGTGACGAGCTCATTTTCGAGACCAGAAACTTCATTCATGCCAATTTCATGCACGTAGCGCAAACGGAGGAGTTCTTGAGCTTGTCGTGCGAAGAAATCAAAATGTGGATTTCAAATGACAACATTTCTGTAACTGCCGAAGAAGATGTATTCAAGGTCATTCTTAGATGGGTGAATCGTAATAAACTGGTGCGGAAGAAATATTTCCCCGAGTTATTCAGTGAAGTTCGACTTGTGTATGTATCACGTGAGTTTTTATACAGCGACGTCATGACAAGTGAGTTTGTGATTAGTGATGAACACAGCGTGGGGCTTGTTAAGGATGCTTTGAAGGTCATTGAATCAAAAGACTTTCAGCAGCGCAGTATTCGTCCTAGAAAGTCACTAGAGATGCCTGTCATGGTGATATGTGTACAAGGTTTCAGTAAACAGGAAGACAACATGCTATGTTGTTACTATCCGCTTGAAGACAAATGGTCCAAGTTTAATGGCACAGTTCCACCCAATATTGGAGAAATTGTACCCTGTCATGGAAAACTTTATTTTCATTTATTTCCTCATGAGGACGTTGGAGTCAGGGAGAGAAGACTATGATCCATTATCAAATTGTTGGTCTTCATTTCCATATGAGGATCACAGGACAGTGAAGAAAATATTTGCTATGAATGATGAGGCAATTTATGCCCTGGTGGCTGAAGATATACTATGTTGCCCTGACTGTACATCCCTGTACCTCCGTAAAATTCCTGGACCCTGTAGTAAGACCCCACATCTTTCTTTCTTGAGAAAGTACAAACCAGAAACCAGTTCCTGGGAAGACATAACATCATTTGATTTGGACTGTAATTCAAGGTCGGGGATTTGCGTTGTAGCCAAGGACAATTTTGTTTATTTCATTGGTGGTGGTTATTGCAGCCCAGATCGACATGAGATCCTTGCAAGTGCTGACAGATATGATCTCATCAACGATACATGGGAGAATTTAGCAAACCTTCAGCTTCCAAGATGGTATGCTCGCGCTACTGCAACATAGACTGCAAAACAGTCCGTATTTTTGCGTATTCAAGTACGCGCGAGCAGTCAAACAAAAGGTCTGCAACGAAGCTGAAAACAGAGAGCGAGACTGGGGAGAGACGCTAAAAATACGGACTGTCCGTTTTGCATACGTGATATTCGTTCGAATTACCCGCTTCTCCCAGCCACGGGCAATTCCCATTGGCTAAATTTCGATGCAAGCTGTCACCAAGCTGTCAAGTAATGTTTTTAACAAGTCATTCGCGATATTCCCTACCGTGATGAATTTCTAAAGCTTTCGCTTTAAAATGACGAATGTTGATCGCCTGGATTTGCTTGCAAGAATTGGGATTTGTTTTAAAATCGGAGCAAAGGGAAGCTGTGGAGTTGCTGCTCAGGGGAAAAGATGTTTTCTGTGTTCTACCAACAGGATTTGACAAAAGCCTTATTTATCAGATGTTTGTTCATGCAAAGAGTTCTCAGTCAAGTTCCGTGCAACGGCCGACCGTCATTATTATCTCGCCTGGCTAAAAAAGGGGGATTGGTAGGAAACACACGACCCAGTTAACCTCATGCAAAAATGCTTCTTGTTCCATTGAATTGTTTTCTCTGTCGAGTAGATTTTGCTTTGGAGGAAAACGTTTTGATTGAGCAAATGTGAGTTTTGGCCGCTTATTAAATATATTTCATACTGAGAGGTCGTGACACGCATATTGATTTTCTCTGGTCGGCATGATTTGCTCTCTGATACAAGAGCATTTTCCTTCTTAGCCCTTTTAGAAATGTAAAGCTCTTCATTGCGGCTGATTAAGGGTTTTAGGTTGCTTTATTTCTCCAAAGTGCCTCCTGGATTTGAATAATTTTAAGCGATTTTCTTTGTGTCCGTCAATGTGACTTTTTCCTGCAATGTTTTGTCATGCTGGGCCCAGCTCGTTACAGTTTTCAGCAGGATGTTTAAATTCTCACAGATAGTGATTTACAGATCTAAATCGCCAAGACGTGGATTGGAATGAGGGGATTTACTCATTCTTTTCAGTCGCAATAATTGTTCATTGTCAGTTGGCGTGTTCAGCTCTTCTCTAATTTGCGAAAGAATCGCCGTGCAGTTTCACGGAGATCCCAGGGCAGTTTCTAACCTTTGTTCCGCACGGGGAGCAAACTCTTGTGGAGAAAGATTCTCGATCCTTCCTCGAGGACAACGAAAAGGTCGTTTTTTCAGTAGGTCGGCCCACTTTGGTAACGTTTCCCCTTTTCTGGTAGGCGCAACAAACACATTTTCCGAGCTTATCCATCCACTCGCAAAATTGCCGAACTGTGTTTTCAAACAACAGCCGCACATTCTACAATTTATCCGAAACGCTCGGCTCTTTCGGCTTTCTCCCTCTCCGACGAGCAGGCACAGGCTTTGTTGTCGTACCGCCACTTCCACTATATATACTACATTTCACTATATACACTACGTTTCACAGAGAAGCAACGCTAAAAACTGCCTTAAAATTACTGGATTACAGTGTCAAGATTCGAAGCAAAGTGCAGACAATAACACGCGCTATTCTCCCTCGAAACCAATCACCGGGTGTATCAAATTCACAAAGACGGCGGAGCTGTGAACAGATTTTTGACAGCTCGACGACGTTTTTGAACCCCCTGGTCGGAACGAACTCGTCGTATGGAAAACAGACAGTCGGTTTTTTTTCTCCCGCCTCACACGCCCTACGGGCGTGTGAGGCACGCGCGCTTCGCGCGCGTAAGACTCTTACGCCACGCTTTACCGATTTCTTTACTGATTTTGAGAAAAAAAACCGACTGTTTTGCAGTCTAACTGCAACACACCACAAAATTTTTGTGGTTGGTGGAGTAAAAGGTGATTTACTAGCTGAGAGTTGTGAAATGTATGATGAAGATACAAAGGAATGGCATTTTGCAGCAAGGCTGAGGAAGACACCATTCGATCATTACAATCCAACTTTGCTGGGTGTTGATAACAAGCTGTATTGTTTAATCCGACTAATTTGTGCATGGAATCGAAAAGACAAAATTGATTGCTATGACTTTGAGAAAAATGAATGGAAAGAGAAAACTCAAATACCATTTGAAGAACTGTCACCGAGAGGGTTGAAAAATGAATCTTACTTACAAATTACTTCATGTTGTTCAATGGGAATTTTCAAAAGACACAATTTTCTTCAACATGCCTCATTCAAAGACATTAAAACTGGGAAAGATAAATGTGTTATCATGTGACCTAACAAAGCAAAGACAGAAACTATTTTGTGTTCTGTTAGGGTCTGCTGTTGTAGTTTGTTTGTTTTTTTTTTTGCAACAATTTGTCATCTGTAATGATATGCACCATAACCCTGGAAACAGTGACATTCTAGTTCACAGGAAAAAATAACAGATTCCCATTATTGGATATTTTGGGGTATTTAAAGAATACCTGTAAAAATGCCAAATTTGGCAAAGTGAGACAAGTCCCAACCAGGGAATTCCCAACCAAGTTCCCTGGTTGGGAATATCCAATAATGGGAATCTGTTTTTTTTTCCCGTGGTTCTTAGAAGCTGCAATTTCTTAAATCCTGGGATTTATCGGAGTGAAAATAATTTCTATTTCCCAACAAAAAACTCCAATTTTGTAAATTATTTGTAAATTTGCTGTAATTGAACAGCATGTAGATATAATTTTTGTGAACTTGACTTAATTTCATGTTCAGTCTTTTTTTTTTGTTTCGTGCTTGTGATATATAAATTATTTCATTTTCCCCTTTTTTACATTGTAAAGCGCCATGAGCTCAGGATATGAGCGCTATATAAATAAAGTTATTATTATTGTTATTATTATTATTCATAAACCGTCTCCCAACTGGTGGACTTAACAATCAGCAAATCAGAACCTACTTGTTAAGGGCCAGTAAGTAATTCTGCTGCAGAATAGTTGTGCCTAAGCGCTGTGAAATTCTCTTCCAGACACGATTATACAGTGAGAAAACATCAGTACTTCCCTATCGTTTTCTCGTTGATCTCTTACTTTACGGACCTTTACGAAACCCTAATGAAAAAACGCCGGGCGAAAAAAAAACTGCAGGGTTTAGCCAAGTGAGAACTTTCACCAAATCTCACATTAAGAAATCGCTGACATATGATGACAACTTCTCATTGACATACGGCTTTTAGGTAGTCTTTTCCATGTACACAACGTCTCAACTGAAAACGCAACCGAGCAGCTTAAAAAAGGTCGTAAACAGGAAAACTTGATTGACCAGGAGAAACGCACCAATCACTGAAACTTTGCGGCTCCATTAAACGTTTAACTTTTACACTGTTTGCTTTAGCCTGCGAAAACATCCGTTTCTCCTCGCTCTTCGCCGCTGGGGACGTTTCGCGCGAATCGTCCCCAGCGGCGAAGAGCGAAAAAAAAAAACGGATGTTTTCGCAGGCTATGTTTGCTTGAAAATGAAAAACTTAACAGTTTTATCAGTCTTTTATTGGAGGAAACTTTCATGAACTTGTTTGTGTAACTGCTGTAATCCACCAAGAACTGTACTCAAGATTTTCAAAAGGGTTGTCATTACAAGAAGACTCAAAGATCGCAAAAGATAGGTATTAAAATGTATTGATACGGCATTACCTTCCCCGACTTACCTTAAGTCTCTTCATGTCTTTTCGTCTCCTTCGAACGTTTTCCCTGCAAACGTACCATGTGTCCCTGGTTTTGACGCTTAGTGTAGGCAAAGCTGCGAACTATTCCTAATTAGATAATTTTCGTCATGTCGTTGACCAATCAAAAACAAATCTGATTTCATGCGCACGTGCAACTGACAAATAAAAAACTAGCATTGCACATGCACGCAAAGTTTTGTAAAGCGTCCGGTCCGTCAGATGTGAAGCAACACGTTTTACTTAAAACTGGGGGGCAAAAGTGAAAAGCTTTCACTTGTACATGGATGAAGGGATATCATGGGAAAATAGTCAAGACTAGGGAGTTAACGAAACAGACGACGAAGGCATCAACTAGATTGCAGGGTCGTAACATGGTATATGGGCTCAGGGCTCAAAGCCCAAAATATGACTGGGATCAGGGCTCAGAGCAAAGGGCTCAGGGCTCAGAAGAATGGGATCAGGGATCACAAGGCTTTTGAGCCCGAATCAGGGATCAGATTTATTACACGGTCTAAAAATCTCTTATCACACTATTTTTCCGCTTAATAAGGTTTGTGTCCATAGAATTTCCTGGCCGAGGTACATTACCTATTCTTGCTTCCGGCTGGCAGCAGTTTCTGTCATACGAAGTCCTGGTTGTTTGACGAAAACATGGTATCATATTCTTAATTACCGGGGCCTAGCCGAAGGCTGGCACCGGTCATAAAATGCAACGCGTTTCTGTGTTTTCAAAGTTACATTGTTAGGGATATATCGCTGACTGAGATATATCGCTGGCTCGTTACTTTTGGGAGTGTTCGCTGAGATATATCGCTGGTTCAGAAATTTGAAGTAGGGAGCAACAACTGTAACCATGTAAATATTAATTCGATTAGTTTGCACACAGAATGGTTTAATGCGACTATATTTACCACTTATCAATAAATGAGATCCCTGTCTATTGCAAAATATTGTTAAAGTATTCATCCTAGCGATGACAAAGCTTGGTCGACGTAGAACTGTGTACACTACGACAAAGCAAAAATCTTAACTTATTAAACTTGCGTTTCAGTACCTTACAATTCGCACTCCCAACAGGAAACTTCGTCAGATATTTTCCGACAAACAATTAAAACTCATTAGGAGGAAGTCTATCACTGCTTTGACTTATGAAGCAACAAAACAAAATATTTTCAAATAACCTTTGTCACGCAATATTTACGTTAGCGAGATGCGCAAATTCTCAGCTGTTCAAAATTCGGGATTCCCTAACATTTTGCCTTTTCACATTATTCATTACACCTTGTTTTCATCTCTAAAGAATATTTGCAATAAAAAAGATTTTCATGTCGCCCGACAAACTTGTTGATGAAAACGACCCTTCCACGTGGGTTGCCAAGACAAAAGTGGCCCCGGTAAAATTCACGAAGTGATTCTTGTTTTTATTAACCTGTGAGTACAGCAAAACCTTTCATCGCTCCTCGCATCACTACCATTAACAACACCATGCACGCGTGCGAGTGGCTTTGGAAGATTGGGCATGCAGGGGGAATAGGCAAGAGGAGCCGCGAATTTTGAAAATTTTGTGCTCAATATTTGAGGCTTATATTTTATAACTTTGCTTGCATGCGTGCGAAGACGCCAGTGTTCATGAAAAAGTAAAGAGCATCATTTCGGAGAAAAACTCACAATTAATACTATTAGACACGCGATTCTAATTTTAATTTCTATCTACGACGTCATTCACTGCCTTGTTTCATTACGACATTGCCGCGCGCAAATCGAGTGCTTCAGCAGAGTGGCTGAACTTTCAATATGACACGTGTTGCTGCATTGCTTCCAAACCGGCGACGTAAAACAACCACACTTAATCATTACTCACACGTACAGACCAAGCCACGTGATCTGCAAGCACGTGTTCTGTCACCAACTCGCCGTCACAACCCCCAGCCACTGGGCTTGGTTTATCAGAGTCCTCTGCAATCAAATGCTCAGGTTTGGCACTGGATTTGTGTCTGTTTGACTGTTTTCATTTAACAGAGTTTTATATAGAAGATCAATAAGAACGATAAGTAAGTCAATTACCTTCAAAGACCGTAATTGTACCACTGTACAATGATGGATCCAGTTCCGCCTTGATTAGAAAGCTAAAGCAGCGACGTTTTAGAGCCGCGAACGTCAGACAAGAGACTTGTTGCACTCTTGAGCCGTGATTTTCAACAAAATTTTGGTCCGGTTGACGTGCCTTGCTCAAAACGTCACTGTTTAAACTCCCTTTGTAACAGAGCGGTTGTAAGTCTACTACTTGGAATTCAGCGGTGTTGGGTGAATAGGCGGCGAGGGGAGGGCTGTGCGCACAACCGTATAGGTACATGCCTGCAGGATAAATTATGGTCTGTGATGAGCTATGTCCTTTAACAGGGTATCCCTTTTGGTAATGTTTTCCTGTGACAGGGTAACAGCACAGGACCTAACCCTAATTTAAAAAGACCTGATTAAAAGGACTCACTAAACCATTCTAGAATTTTATGCGCTAGAGATATGCAATGAAATGTAATTAACTGAATAGTGGGATGCAATTTTTTCGTTTCTGGGCTTTTAAAAAAGGGGTAAAATCTCAATTTGATTTTCATTAAATAGGTCAGGTCTTAACCAAGGCCAGGAATTGAGGACCTTAGCGGCACACGCCTATCATAACAGTGACCGGAGTATTCCCCGTGTTTACTGCTGGTATTAAACGCTCCAAGTCATCTTGATGATCTTAACTTGTTCACTAAATCATCAAAACATTTTTAAAATCAAAAAGGAGTTGTCGCGAGACATTGTTAACCTGGTTTCCAGGGCTTTTTGTTTCGCTCTCCTTTTCCGAGGGAAAAGCCCTGGGAACGCGATTGGAGACGTTTTAGCAGTAGGTACAGTACAAGTTGTAATCCTACTTATCAAATCGTACACAAACTACTGTAATTTTCTCTTATACATCTAGTTAACTAAAAATTAACTGCTTTTTACCTCAGGACTAAGTTCTATACCCACTTCTCTTTTTACATTATATTATTTAAAATGACATCTAATATTGTTCGAACAAACTCCAGACTCAAACTCGCCTCATTTATTATTTTGGCGACAAAATGTTCTTGCTTTCTTGTGTTTAATTGATCCAAGAAACAAGGGAGGGGTTCCCAGAACGAAGAATGCTGACAAGCACTGACTTTTTTTTTCAAACAGCCCTACGCTATATGGAACCCAGACTTCCGCCACACTCGTGCGAGATACCCAACACTTGTAGGACATTTGGGTGAGTTGATTTTATAATACTGAACAAAATAAGCAGATTATAAATGTCTAGATTCCACTTATTGTACATATTTTTGTATATTTTTCCTCTAACTTATTTTTTAGAGGGCCGTAATGTAAGTTAGAAAACTACAAAAGGTTATTACGTCTCCCTCTTTAAATACGATGTAAAGCTATTGTATTGTATTGTACTATGGAATCACGCTATAACGAAGACCCCTTTATAACGAGAAACATCTGAAAGCCTGGCAGAATTACGGTAAAATATTTGGAAACGAACCTCGCTATAGCAATAGATTTTGACGGTCCCAACGCACAATTTATCTCGGTGTAACGAATATTTTGTCCGGTCGCTCGCAGCAGTCAGTAAAAACGACAGATTTGAGTAGAAATCACATCTTGTTTTGTCTTGATTGTCAGCGCTTTACACTTACAGTTTACAGTATCAAATGGATAGAAAAAAATTTTTCTACGTGCAGTACTGAATTTTTGGCAATTGCTATTCATTAAATTAACCCGCTATAACGAATATTTTTCCTGTTGTCCAGATAATAGCAAAGACCCCGGCGTTATAACGAACAATTTTTTCGGTACCTTGGAAATTGGTTATAGCGGGGTTCCACTGTAATGTACTTATCAAGGGGCCTTCTTAGTTTGTACCCACTTCTCGACACCATCGTTATAATCCTTGCTCTCTCAGGTCTCCCCGTTCCTGACCGTAGGAGATCTGGCTACTAGATAAGCCCCTTCCACCTATCTCGTGCCTAGATTTCCCACCTACAAACAAACGGCAGCGAGATATTGGCCTCCCACGCAGACGTTCTTAGGGCGAACGACGAACCAAAAAAGTGTTTGCGTGAAAGGCTAGTGAGATCTCAGTGAGAGAAAAGTTTATGATAACAGGTTTCAAATTCTTTTCACCACTCTCTCGTGCACACTCCGACGAAACAGCTTGCTAGCCTACGCAGACTTGCGTAAGTTGACAACAAGGAAAAAAACGCGCGAAACGTTAAAAGGGCCATCTTACATCTATATATCTTGATTAGAGGAGCCTTATGCAAAAAGATCTAGTTATTACCAAATAAAATGAGTTTTGGGCATGCACCAATTTTTAATACTAATGAATGGACTTTGGAGAATTAAAGGGTATTTGTTTGGTCTGTGCTTTAAACCATGCATTTGTATTGCTTGACAGCTGAATACCTTTTTTCTTTTATTCCTTCCCGCTATAGATTTGACTAACTTCTCTAGTGGCTCCATATCTCAAATGACTCCATTTGAAGAGAGAGGTACGTCTGCTTATATACAAACTCCTAAAAAATCAAAACTATCTCTTGGAAACGAAGTTTACTCAATAGTCTTAGATTTTAAAATTCCAAACAAAATCATCGCAGGCTTGAAGTCATAAAGGCCAGTATATAATATACTACGCTGTAAGTAAGAAGTAAGTTGCCAGCTTCCGTTCACAGCGTAAATTTCGCAGATGCGTCTTCATTATCTTTAGTACCGGAAATTTGTTGGTTCCATTAAAAATGACTTCCTGAGGATAAAAAAAAAACATACCGAAGTAATGAATTATACAAACTGTGTTAGATATAAGGAATAACAAAAGCTATAAGAAGCAGCGAAAGGAACCAAAACAGTCACCTGAACTCATTTGTTTGTACATGTCTCTTTTAAGCTTTGTTTTAGTTGCTACGATAGAAGCTAATCTCATTCTAAGGTCCTAATCCCAGCCAACCTTCTCTTCTAATAGGGGGTCCCCCAACAATCAACTATAGTCTCCAGTCCACTTCACGCTTTAGTTATAGAGATCCTTCCCAGTATACTTTGGGAGGAGGAAAGAAGTGGCCTACCCATCGTCCCTATCGACGTGAGCCAGACGGTCCTGCTCTTGGCATAAGTAAGTGGAGATGAAGATGTCTTTAATCTTCTAGTTTGTGATCTGATGGGACCTTTAGTAAAGTAGAACGTAAATTTTAATTTGGATTGACAGAGGAATGATTCTTTAGGACTTACTTCTGTAGCTGTGACAAGTTGACACTTCTCGATATTTTTTCTCTAAACAAGTGTCCTGTTAGTTGCAATACATATATATATTTTTTTAACTATGTGTTTGAAGTAATTATGGTTGACTAAAAGCAACTGTTTAAGCTCACTAACGAGAATATGGTCAACAAAAAGGAGATCGGTGATCCAGCGTTAGGTGAAATTTTTTCGACACCATTTAAAACAAATTTGCAGCATTTTTACCACGGTCAGGATACTAAAGTAGCAGTTAACCTGGAAAGCATGTCACAGCTACATGGAAGCTTCAACTATTGCCAGGCTGAATGCTTTTTTGATGGAGTATTTTAAACTAACTTTGAGTTCTTTTTTTCCACACAGTTCCTCCGGGTCTCCCTAGATTGTCAGAGGAAAGAAATGTAGTCAATGTTCGTCAGGGAACCGAACAGGTAATCCTAGCAATTCTGGGCCATTTAAGCAACTGCGGCCTTAGTTTAGGTTATGGTCCGACTCGTAACCAAGCGCGTAAAGGAAGATCTTGGCCATGGAGGATCGAGGGCAATCTTAGAAGCGAGTTCTCGAAGCTCGCATGGCACCCCTGCTTTGTACGAGGCAGCGTTAAAAATCCTTTAAAACTCTATTAGTTTGAAAACGTGCACTTCTAATCTATTCACGATTTAATGATGCTCCTTCTACTTTATCGGGACAAAAATGAAAAGAAGTTTAAAGACGTTAATTAGCAGAAGCAACCACGACAGTGATGACAACGAAAACGCAAAAACAACAACCCTGCACGTGCATCATAATTTTTGATACTTTTCTCTGCCTTCAATGCAAGACTAGGACGTGAAATTTCGTTGCTTACTAAAGTTCTATAGATAATGCTAACAAAAGACGACGATTTTTTTTCCTTTTCTAAAGTCGTATGCAGTCTTGAAAATGCAATTCCAGAAAAAAAATCGCCTTCGTTTGACTAATTGAACGAGGCAGAATAATAGCTGTGAAGTTTGAAAAGACAGTAAAACTACTTTTTAATTGTCGTTTCCGCTGCCGCCGCCATCGTAGTACAATTAAGCTCCCTATCAACTTCGGAAGTGAACAGGGCCAAGTTGTTTAATAAAGGGAGTGCTAGCTCTAAATCTGGGTTAAAGGAAAACAGGACGTATAAGTTGTCATAGTAACCAAAAATTGCACGTCGAGCAACTTGGCTCTCAAAATAAACTGCAAATGAAGCAAATGGTTCTCTAAGCTCAACCCGTTATCTAAACAACGCAGAGAGATATTTAACCCTAGATTAAACCAATTGCAGCCACGTTAGAGTCAAAAACGCTATTCTTGGGTGTTTTCCAAACCTTCTTCTAGTTCTGTTGTTAGCGCATCTTTCCAAATAGAACTTTTAGGGGCCTCACGGATTTCTTTCTTAACGTTAAATCCGTTAGCACCCAATTAACCACTACAGATTTTCATAGGTAGGACTAAAGTCATATCCTACACGTATATTTTGTGGGTGTTTTTTGCTTTCCAAACCCTATAGGAACGTGACTTTAACGTAATAATTAGGTATAAAGTTAGGCGTGCTCTTGCTTGGCCATAGTAGAACAGTAAAAACCCGCGCGTAAGAACCTACATTCTCTGCAGTTAGCCTAAACAGGTTCTTATATAAATAGTGGTTAACACAATTTTAGGCTATTTACGTTCTTAGATAGGTTCTTATTTCCGTAAAAAAAAATTTAAAAAAAAAACAAGCTACAAAACAAGATGGTAATCTGCGTATTTTTCAATTTCAAAATGCGATACAACAATATTAACCTCTTGCACTTTATTTTTTTATTACATCAATAAATTAGCACTTTTATTTGCACAGCAATGCCAAGCTCCTAATTCTCCAAACTGGATTCTTGCACAGCTTTGCAGCTGCTTTTCACCAATACGACTTTAAAAAATAAGAACTTGTTTTTCATTATCTAGGCTAAACAGGTTCTTGTTTATAGGGGGTATAAATGGCAAATTTTAGGCTAACAGGTTCTTAATTTTCAGGTTCTTACTCGCGGGTTTTTACTGTAGTAGTAGTAAAGTTAGGCCTAGGCCAAACATCGAACTTTTCAGAAGACGAATCAAACTCGTCTGTTGGGTCAGACGTCGAGCTTAGGACGTGTCGAACCAGTCAACTGAATCAGAACAAAAAACAATTTTAGCGGGCCAGGTGTTCAGTATTAAATTTCTCCCGAAAGAGGCTGAAATATACATGACCATACAAATTTTCGATTTATTAGTTTAATTTGTCGCATGTGAAGATCCACGCTTGTCACGGAGACGATCTTCAGACATACAGTATCCGTCTGAAGTAGACGCATAAAGCGTTTTTGGGCGATCTGATCTCATTCTTCCCGGCGAGCAGAGGCCCTTCGATCTTCCTAGATAAGTCCCGACTTACCTAGGAAGATCGAAGGGCCTCTGCTCGCAGGGTAATCTCATTCACGCAAACGTAAATGAGCCAGACGTCGAACTTTTCATCAACTTCACTCACTAAGCTTAGTTCGTCTCATGAAAAGTTCGACCAATTTGGAATAGGCCTAACGCTAATTCAATCTTTCAGAAATCAGATAATCTCATATGGAGCAACGCAGCCTTGAGAGAAGTTTGGCGATCAACAGGCCATCCAAACATTGGTTGTGAGCCATGACGTTTCCTTTAACAGCGCAGTCCCAAGAAACTCAGAACTACTTCTATCCTTATAATGTAGTTCGAAATCAATGTACATATCTTTACGAAGCCCTTTTTAAACACCCTCTTTTAAGTCTTAATCTACTTCAAAGCAAACCTGGATCACTAAAATTTTTCTTGTTTATACAAGTATATATATCAACTTAACTTTCCTTCATCTTGTAAAAGGATTATAGTGAAACAATGTAGTTTAGAAATTTTCAGCATGAGCAACATCATTAAGTTTAATTGTTTTTGTTAATCTGTAACTTAGTTAATTGCAAAAAAAATGTTGATCAGTTTTGTCGTACAAAACTCAGTACATATGTAAAAACAAGACAGTGATAAATAAATCCTAAT
Source organism: Porites lobata (assembly GCA_942486035.1). Classification (NCBI taxonomy): domain Eukaryota; kingdom Metazoa; phylum Cnidaria; class Anthozoa; order Scleractinia; family Poritidae; genus Porites; species Porites lobata. Next base: position 1,140,943 of record CALNXK010000019.1, on the reverse strand, counting down.
TTTGTATCTACTTTTTCGGTATAGAAAAATAATTCAGTGACCAAGGCAGGGGTCAGACCTCGAACGTTAACTTTACATGTGACGAACCTTCTTGTTCTGCATTAGTCAGCTGATTAGTATTAAGTTGGTTCCATGAAAAGTCCGACTTTTGATGACCCTGGCTTTACTGATATTTAAAGGAAAATTTTACGGCAAGTCGCAATAAAGAGCGCCCTTGAGTAAAGCAAACGTCCACCTTCCATAATTTGGTAAATTACCATAAAAAAATTGTATTTGTTTAATTAAGAAACCGCAAAATAACGCAATTTTACAAATGTGCAGGCAAAAAACTGTATTTTAAGCTGGTCACTGAATTTGTAAATACGGCGCAGGGTTGTTGTTTGGGTTTCAACCAAGAGAGCCGAGGATAATTAAAAGCTCTTTATCCTCTCTTAGTTTGAACAAGCCTTCACGGCTGCCTAGTTCATTTTGTGAATCCTTTTCCAGCTAGCCATTCACGTGGTAAAAAATTCACCATGCAGGTAGTTTTCTCTGTTTTGTAACACGTGAATGACTATCTGGAAAGGGCCTATTCAGAGGCGTCCTTATTTGGTATGAAACTTACTTAAGCAACGAAATTATTAGTAAATGACAAAATCACAGCTTCTTTTCAATCAATTACGTCTCCTAAATTAAGCATAATCAAACGTAACAGGGGCGTGGCTGGGGATCCTGGGGTGCCCATGTTTCCCCCACCCCCATATATGAGACATCCCTTTTTTTTCTCCACTAAAAAGCGAGAAAATTGAAATCCAATGCCCATGCTTAAATCCTCGGAAAATTCACTGCCTTTGAATAACGCCTTGCCAGGCCGTCTCATATAAAAAAATTTTTCGCGAAAACCAACTTTTAAGAGTCTTGAAAGTTCAGTTCGTCAGTGGTTGTTCAATGGGCCACACGTCGGTTTATATAGACCATGATCCTTCTTGACGCGTGAGTCATCTATGCAGCTATTTTGTATACCCCCACGCTTACTCCTCATCCGAAAAAATGTCACTTTTAGTAAAATACGGCATGGACCTCAATCTATACACATGGTAGGGAGAGTTCTGAGTTCCGAGTTCCACTTCTGAGTGCACTGATCACAAGACGCATGTGAGCTACAGTATGTGAAGTTTAGTTCACTTCAGCTTTAATGCTAACCAGCAATTAAGCAAGATACTGCATTGCTCTTCAAGAGGTATTGTTTCACTGATAGTAATTAACTTTTTTTCTTGTTTGCATTTATTTGTATTTCATTTACGGTGTTCATGGAAGGGTTTGCACGCAGCAGCACAAATATCGGAAAAACTTGATCCACTCCATAAAATAACTCAAAAGAAGCATCATTTTCTTTCTCTTCAAGAAAAAGAGGTACCATCCTTGCGAGGAACGCTCAACCTCGTAATTGTGACTAAAATTACACTGTCTTCGACTTCAGATAATTAGAAGCTGCTTCACTGCATTCTTCATCGTACCTATACAACAAAAACAGCAAGGAGAAACGTTAGCAAGCTAGCAGAAGAATAGTGATTTCAGCCAGCGAAATCAGTTAATATTTTGGCGCCTGACATAGAATACCATTAAAACCTATAACTCACACCGTATGAAAAAATGCACTTTATTCGATTGTCAATGTATTTAGCACGAAAGTACTACTAGAGGACACTATATTAACGTCTCCTACTGGAGACGGGACCGCCATTTTAGGAAGTCATCCGAGCCACGCGAAGTTCTCGCCGCTTGCATATTGCAAAGGGAGTGCCTTCATATCTCAGTTATTTTAAGGCCCTGAGTATTGGTCCGGCCCCGAGAATCGATCCCGCGACCTCCCGCTCTACAGTCACGCGCTCTACCGACTGAGTTAATCCTGCCGCAACAATTTCCAGAACTGATATTCAAACAACTCAAAGATTGCAGATTAATTGGGAAAAATAATTGCTTGTTAAAATGACGTTTCTGAAAGCACGTAATATGATCCCAAAATACCTTCCTATTTATTGGATGCCTTCAAACTCGAGCGTTACGTCATCACCAATGAGAACAAACGGCGCCCAGTACTTCACTGCGCTAAAGCGGTCAGATTCTCTCATGGATTTCATGGCTCTATTCAGGGCCTCACTGGCACATCGTCCATGGACTAATTGTTGGTAGAAAACTTTCATAAACTCCATAGTAGCTTCGTCGTCAATCGCCCACAGGGAAACTAGAACAGCACGAGCACCGGCACCCAAAAACGCTCGTGCGATGCCGACCACACCCTCAGATTTGACTTCTCCTTGAGCACTATGACAACAACTAAGTACAACAAGTCTTGCCCTAATCTGCGCCTGTAAAACATCTTTCATAGTTAAGAGATAGTCCTCCTCGGCTAGATTCACGGATGAACGCGTTGTGTTTGGGGCCAAGGCAATTTCTCCCGTTTCCATTTCACCGTGAGCAGCAATATGCACCAAAGCTACAGAGGAGATACGTCTTAAAACTTCATCTTTTGTTGCCTGCTTTCCAACGAGAGGTACAGTGTGAAGAATTTCCCCAATCATCTGCACTTCTTTTTCGGCCCACGCTAACTGCTCTAGCGTCGTTACTTCCTGTACCCACGGATCGCCGACGAGAAGAGCGCCAGTCTTGCTGTGCCAGTCTGCTGGACAGTCTTGGATTAATCGAAGACTAGAAAGCGAGGGGAGCAGACGAATTCTAAACGTTTCGCAGAGGTACTTTGATTTTAAGTCCATGAAAGCAGCATAAGGCGCCAAACACAGAGGTCCTTCTGGAACAATCACAATTTCATCGCCCTGGAGTAAGTCTCTTATAGGGTCTATAACAACGTTGTAAAATGTTTGCAATGACTTTGTCTCAAAATATGAAGGATGAGACTTACTTGATCTTTCTTCTGCTAACTTCTTATCGCTTGGGTTACTTAATGAACGATTTTCACAATTAACATCAGCTCCTAAACCTATTTCGTTATGTGTAGCCTCCAATAGAGACTGAAAATAGGTTGTGACGGAGATGTCAATCTCAGTTCTTCTAGTTTTGATTTGATTTCCTTTCTCGTTCACCCAGACAACTATTCCTCCCTCGCTGATACCCATGAAAGCTGTATTTGGTGGTAAGTAACTAGCAAAGTCACGTGGTCTTGCAGAAAGTGTTTCTATTTCTGGATGTAACCCTTTAAGGCCATACTTGAACTCCATAAGATCATTTAAAGCTCGTGCACGTCCTTGATCAGCAGTTAAAAGTGCCTCAATGACTTTACCTTCCTTAAACTGCAGCTCCCACAGCCTCAAATTAACATGATCATACGTACTTTTAAGGGTAATCTTCCATTCGTCTTTAGATATGAGATTTCTCCTAATATAGTCGAAGGCTATAACACTGTTCTTATAACACTGAACGGCTTTCTGGAAATCTCCAAGCCTGTGATAGGCGTTGCCAAGATTACTGTACACTTTTCCTTCTCCTGCCCTGTCTCCCACTTCTTTCGAAATGTTGAGGTGTCGTTCAAGGTACTCTATGGCTTTCTGGAAATCTCCAAGATTGTGATATGCATTGCCAAGATTACCGTACGCGCTTCCTTCTCCTGCCCTGTCTCCCACTTCTTTCGAAATGTTGAGGTGTCGTTCATGGTACTCTATGGCTTTCTGGAAATCTCCAAGACTGCGATAGGCATTGCCAAGATTACCGTACGCTCCTCCTTCTCTTGCCCTGTTTCCCACTTCTTTCGAAATTTTGAGGTGTCGTTCATGGTACTCTATGGCTTTCTGGAAATCTCCAAGATGACGATAGGCGACGCCAAGATTACCGTACGCTCCTCCTTCTCCTGCCCTGTTTCCCACTTCTTTCGAAATGTTGAGGTGTCGTTCATGGTACTCCATGGCTTTCTGAAAATCTCCAAGATGACGATAGGCGACGCCAAGATTACAGTACGCTTTTCCTTCTCCTGCCCTGTCTCCCACTTCTTTTGAAATTTTGAGGTGTCGTTCATGGTACTCTATGGCTTTCTGAAAATCTCCAAGATGACGATAGGCGACGCCAAGATTACAGTACGCTTTTCCTTCTCCTGCCCTGTCTCCCACTTCTTTTGAAATTTTGAGGTGTCGTTCATGGTACTCTATGGCTTTCTGAAAATCTCCAAGATGACTATAGGCGTCGCCAAGATTACCGTACGCTCCTCCTTCTCCTGCCCTGTCTCCTACTTCTTTTGAAATTTTGAGGATTCGTTCATGGTACTCCATGGCTTTCTGAAAATCTCCAAGATGACTATAGGCGACGCCAAGATTACCGTACGCGCTTCCTTCTCCTGCCCTGTCTCCCAATTCTTTTGAAATTTTGAGGTCTCGTTCATGGTACTCTATGGCTTTCTGGAAATCTCCAAGACTGCGATAGGCATTGCCAAGATTACCGTACGCTCCTCCTTCTCCTGCCCTGTTTCCCACTTCTTTCGAAATTTTGAGGTGTCGTTCATGGTACTCTATGGCTTTCTGGAAATCTCCAAGACTATCATAGGCGTTGCCAAGATTACCGTACGCTTTTCCTTCTCCTGCCCTGTCTGCCACTTCTTTTGAAATTTTGAGGTGTCCTTCATGGTACTCTATGGCTTTCTGAAAATCTCCAAGATGACGATAGGCGACGCCAAGATTACAGTACGCTTTTCCTGCTCCTGCCCTGTCTCCCACTTCTTTTGAAATTTTGAGGTGTCGTTCATGGTACTCTATGGCTTTCTGAAAATCTCCAAGATGACTATAGGCGACCCCAAGATTACCGTACGCTTTTCTTTCTCCTGCCCTGTTTCCCACTTCTTTCGAAATTTCGAGGTGTCGTTCATGGACCTCTATGGCTTTCTGGAAATCTCCAAGACTGTCATAGGCCATGCCAAGATTACAGTACGCTATTCCTGCTCCTGCCCTGTTTCCCACTTCTTTCGAAATTTTGAGGTGTCGTTCATGGTACTCTATGGCTTTCTGGAAATCTCCAAGACTATCATAGGCGTTGCCAAGATTACCGTACGCTTTTCCTTCTCCTGCCCTGTCTGCCACTTCTTTTGAAATTTTGAGGTGTCCTTCATGGTACTCTATGGCTTTCTGAAAATCTCCAAGATGACGATAGGCGACGCCAAGATTACAGTACGCTTTTCCTGCTCCTGCCCTGTCTCCCACTTCTTTTGAAATTTTGAGGTGTCGTTCATGGTACTCTATGGCTTTCTGAAAATCTCCAAGATGACTATAGGCGACCCCAAGATTACCGTACGCTTTTCTTTCTCCTGCCCTGTTTCCCACTTCTTTCGAAATTTCGAGGTGTCGTTCATGGACCTCTATGGCTTTCTGGAAATCTCCAAGACTGTCATAGGCCATGCCAAGATTACAGTACGCTATTCCTGCTCCTGCCCTGTCTCCCACTTCTTTCGAAATTTTGAGGTGTCGTTCATGGTACTCGATGGCTTTCCGGAAATCTCCTAGTCTGTAATAGGCGATGCCTAGGGCGTGCTGGACATCTTTAAAGTTGACAAAGGGGTCGCCAATATTACCGTTAATAGCTGTGGCTGTCATTTTTTGCTGGCTTTGCTATTTCAGCTCAGCCACATATTGTGGTTTCTTTTTTTTGCTGATACCATTTCTCTTTATGTACGATAACGAAGAGGATCTGAGAAGTAAAATTAAAAGCTAGAGTAAAAACTTATTTATCAGCTCCTTTACTATTGCTTTTTGTCTATCACAATTGCATCAGGGGCACCCAACGAGAATATAGTTCAAAACCACTTAAACATAGCATTGTTAAACTTATTTTAGTATTTAAACAGTAGATATAGGCATATTTTTATCCCCTAAAATTTTTATTTACCTGTTCGGATTTCCTAGCTGAACGTCTAGTGATCCGAAAATTATAAGGATCAAAACTTACCTTTTCGAAAATTTCAGCCAGAAAAAAGGCTCCTGAAAATTCTAGGTGACGTTTTAACAGTAAAAATCCGTTAAAAATGGGCAATTATAGTAGTTTTTGAGATGTTCGAAAATCTTCGGAGAGGCAGGCAAGCAAGAAATTTTACAACAAATGTTCCGAAAATTCTAGATGTCAAATCGTCTTCCGAACAGATATTTTCCGCAAATTGTCGTTGGGTGCCCCTGTTGCAGTAGCATGATTTTCGAGAAATAGTGATCCTTCTACGTGTTTTCCATCGTTGTAGAGTACTGACGACTTGATGGACTGGGGCCTTCTCTAATAAAGTAAAATATTAATATTCTTTTAGGTGATGATGACCGAAATTTCTAAAGAAAAAAATAACTGATTTACCATTGTTGAAACACGGGGTATATGAATCATATATCTACTTATCGTACATTATATTCATCTTATTCTTCCTTCCACTGAAAATACTAAAGCTGTTGCCAACAAACTACAAACCGGGCCAGCGGGAACATTCGAAACACTTAATCTTCGGAAAAGCGAACTTATTTCTAAAGGCTAACATCTCTTGGTAGCGGAATAAAAGTGTGCAGCAAATGAAAAGAAAATCCATTTTTTTAACCACCAAAACACAGAGAAAGCTACAGTTATTTTAAACTTGTGGATTTTCAGAAAGTTATAATGGAAAGGGGACCGAAGGGGAGCTACCCTGGCCCCTAGTCCTGCTCGGTTTCAGCTCAGTCTAACTCTATCGCGTGAAAACCTGGGGACTTTTTCTTTCATTTTCTTTTTTACCCCCATTTTAACTGGTATACCTCTGCTATCTTGAGTTCTTAAGTTTTTTTGTGTCACGTTTCGAAGAATGTATTCAAGTTTTTTTAAATAAACCCGTTCGAGGATGAGCCGGATTAGAAAGATTTCTGTATGCAGCTTGGCCTTATAATTTATGACAAATGATGAATACGATGATGAGTACGTACAGTTAAACCCCCATTAAACTGCCACCCTCGGGGTACCAGCAAGTGGCCCAGGGTTAGTCATAGATCATGTCATAAATCATGAATCGTAATTTTTAATTGAGCAGAAACCTCACTATATTTTAAAACAATCACGGAACGGGAGCAGCATTACCGGTCCTCAATCGTTCGTCACCTTCTGATTTTCTTCATCATATTCTTAAAAATAAAGCCAAACTTAGTTTATCAAGTGCTTGATGGCCGCTTAATAGTAAAAAGCTCCGGGTCCCCCCCCACTCCCCCTCCCCCCCCGGAGTGGGGACTCATTGATAGATCATTCTCTCTTGTGTTTCTGTTTGATCAATAGGGCCGTTTATACGAGAGAAAATAAGCCGCGGCTTAAGCAGTTTCTCAGTTAAACGTAACCCCAAGTTACTGAAGGATACCACTAGTTGTAATCGAATGTCGCCATCACCCAAATACACCGTATTTTTCGCGATCAGCGTTAGAAAGAAACAAAAATCTGGTTTTGTGCTGGCTCCAGCCAGCCTACGAATTAGGAAAATCACGATTCCATGTTTTCTTTCTGTTAAAGAATAATAATTTTCGCACCCCCTCAAGTCTGGGATGTTTTTGGTCTTCCAGGGATTTGCTGCTCACTCGGTACATCTTTAATAACTGAATGTCATTTGAAATTATAGCAGAAACGTGAAGGTTTCGAAAAGCCCCCATTGGGGTACTCCCTATAATGGCATATACGGGGAGGCTGTCCTCTTCTTTCTCGGACTATTTTCCTTCATCGTACTCTTAAAATAAGGCCAACCTTATTCTGTTAAGAGCTTGATCTTCTATGGCCGCTTAACAGTGGTGACAAAAATGCGAAAACTCTCATAGGAACAGCAAAAAGGTGGCTGCGATCGCTTAATAGAGGTGGCCGCTCAATAGAGATTTAATTTCCCATTCTTTACTACAGTTATTTCGGGGCATTGATTACTGGTTGCGTAATGAAGGATGGCCGCTACTAGGTGGCCACTTTTTTGGAGGTTTAACTGTATACAGAGTGGGATGATAACCATGTATGCATAATAAATCAGTGAAAGGGCGGAGAGGAAATCCTACATGATCATGAAACAATCCTCTGCGATCTGAAAGATCATAGACAACACGGCCTTATTAAGAACGACACATAATTTGGTAAAGAAACCTTGGAGTTCTAGACTAAGTGTAACTTCAGCTGATGCAATACCTACCTTGGTTATAAATTCCCGAGTAGTCTTGATCGGTTCGCTTGATTTCTCACGACGAGACTGGGTCTACAAGGAATTGTAAGACAATTTTAAGAATAAAAGTCAATTGCATTTACCCTCGCAAAAGATGGGGTCACATTTTCACGACTAGATTGGCTATAATGGGGTCGCATTTTCACGACTGGATTGACTATAATGGGGTCGCATTTTCAATAGAGTTACTAGAATGGGGTCGCACATGTTAGGATTTTTTGGGGGTTCTACCAGAACGTTTATACTGTAGATGAAAAGTCAAGTGTTCTTCGTTCAATCTAAAAAATAGGTCAATTCATACAAATAGAACTTAGTGACTAAGTTGGGATCGCGACAATTACATATTTGCCCAAACGTGACTAAGATGGGGTCTATAATTGGCCACAGAATAGACTATAACAGGGTAGGGAATCTGAGAGGCCAGCAGCACATACCCAGCAAAAATCAACCCAAGTACCCCCCGCCCCCACGCGAAATAGCTACCCTCCAAGAGGAGGTCATCGAGGAAAATTTGAAAACTAATTATAAAGCATATGAGAGGTGACATTAAATCTAATACAGTATACAGTTATTTAGTTGTCTCACAAAAGATCTTTTAACAGATGCTGTAGACTGATGGATTCTTCCACTTAGGAAGTTGGTCTGAAACTTCCTGTTTTTCTCCGAATACTGTCGGATATGCTTTGTGATGAGTGTCCTTCTAGAAGACTAGAATTTCAATTGTCGCAGTTGTGCTGTCATACACCCTACCCCTGGAACTTGCCTGACAACCGGACTGATGCCAAATTTCAATGTATTATGATTTCCGCATTACATGAGATTGAGGCAGTTTGTTTCAGTCGTCTACTAATCCCCTTGTATAAGATTCTCCACCCTCCCCCCCCCCTGCCACTTCCAATCCCCAACCCCTGTTGACGTTTGCTACACAGTCAGACAAATTTTCACTTTCCGTGCTCGTCAGTAAGTAAATAGCTCGGGGTTTTTCTACCCCCGGGGTGGGAACTTATTGATGGTTCTGTTCGGATCAAAACCGAAGAAGAAGATGTGTGACGCGAACGGGGATGGCTTCTAGCGTTACGCTTTAAAGCGTTACGTTGCGTTAGAGTATTGTTTGGTAGCCAGTAGCGTGCGCTGGCTCCACTGTAATTCCTCAGCTATACATAATCCGAAATTACTGAGGTATTCTACTAGTCTGCTAGTTGTAATTAAATGTCACCATCGCCCAAATGCACCGTATTTTTAACGATCAGCGTTAGGAGGAAGCAAAAATCTGGTTTTGTGCTGGCTGCAGTCAGACTAAGGGTCAGGAAAATCACGATTCCATGATTTGTTTCTGTTAAAGAATAATAAAATTCGCACCCCCTCCAGTCTGGGATGTTTTTGTTCTTCCAGAGATTTGCTGCTCACTCGGTACATCTGTAATAATTAAATGTCATGGAACCTTTGAGTTCAAGTGTAACTTCAGCTGATGCAATACCTACCTTGGTTATAAATTCTCGAGTAGTCTTGATTGGTTCGCTTGATTTGTCACGACAAGACTGGGTCTACGAGGAATTGTAAGACAAGTTTAAAGATAAACGTCAATTGCATTTTCCTTCGCAAAATAACAGGACTTGTACCAAACGTAAGTAAAGCAACAATCAACCCTTCTACCAACAGACCAAGAAAAAGTTGAACCTATCGGATCTTTCCCTTCTTTAGCTTTTAGTTTCCCTTTGATCAAATTACTTCAACAAAAGTGACGTAAGTGCTTCCAGCAATAGCTCCGGGGGGGGGGGGTACGTCCTTATAAGAGGCTCATATGGGATGTGCAGCTGGATGGGTTCGCATTTTCACGACTGGATTGACTATAATGGGGTCGCATTTTCAATAGAGTTACTAGAATGGGATCGCACATTTTAGGATTTTTGGAGGGTAAGACAGTTCTTCATATTTACGGTTAGCAAACGTACCAGAATGTTTATACTGTATATACTCTACTCTACTCTACTCTACTCTACTCTACTACTCTATATTAGGGACTCAATAAATTATAAGCGTCTCATTGACCTCCCGGATGATAACATAGAACTGATCAGTATCCAAGTGTCGAAACGGAAAGCAAAACCATTTATTGTGTGCACTTGGTATAGGCCTCCAGGGTCCACCACTGAACTGATGAACAGATTTGAAGATGTATTGCAAAAATTGGACTCATATCATATGGAGGTTGACATTATCGGTGACCTACATTGTAATGTTGGTGCAACATCACCAGATTGCAGCACTCAAAAACTACTAGATATCTGTGATAGTTACCAGTATAGGTAATTAATTGATCAGCCAACACGTATAACACAGCTCACATCATCTATTATTGATTTGTTTTTAACTAATCATCCGTGGAATTTTTCGGACTCCGGAGTCACCGATATCGGAATCAGTGATCACTGTCTGGTGTATGCAATAAGAAAGATTTGTATCCCCAAATCAAATCCAAAGACTGTAACGAGCAGATGCTTTAAAGATTTTATTCCAGATAGTTTTCGAACTGATTTATCTATGGTCCCGTGGCATCTGATTGAACAGGAGCATAATCCTGACATTGCTTGGGATATATGGCAACATATGTTCTTAGACATTGCTGATAGCCATGCACCACTAAAGAAGAAGAGAGTGAAAGGAATCTCTTCCCCCTGGATTACTCCACAGCTAAAAAGGCTAATGTTTCAGAGAGACAAACTAAAAAAATTAGCCTCAAGGTTCCCAACAGATGGCAATTGGACTTCTTACATACACATGAAGAATATGGTTAATTATGAAATTAAGAATGCTAAAATGAACTATTACAATGCCTTCTTCAAAGATAACCGCAGAAACATAAAGAATACTTGGAAAGGAATTAATAGACTAATTGGAAATGAACCTAAATTTAATAAGATAACTCAGCTGGACACTGGGGATACTTTAAATACTGACCCCACCAAAATCAGTGATATACTCAACACACATTTCTCCAAAATAGGACCTTCCTTAGCCTCTGAAATTAAAGACACATCCAGTAATTTTACTGATTATATTACCCCCGCAGAACACATTTTTAATTTGGCAAAAGTATCACGCCAGGAGATCTTCAATCTAATTCAGAAAATACCGAGTAATAAAGCCAGTGGTCTTGATAACATCTCAGCACGTCTCCTGAAAGAAGCGTCTCCCATAGTTACTCGCAGTCTAACTTTTATAATAAATCAGTCAATTACCACTGCAATATTTCCAAATGCTTGGAAACGAGCTAGAGTTTCGCCAATATTTAAAGAAGACCTCGGGACTGATCCTAACAACTACAGACCTATCTCAGTTCTGCCTGTAGTAAGTAAATTAATTGAAAGAGTTGTTTTTAATCAATTATATGAATATTTAAGTAATAATAACTTGTTAACTGAATCACAATCTGGCTTCAGACCTATGTTTTCCACTGAAACAGCTTTACTTGAGGCTACGAATGAATGGCTATGGAATATTGACAACAGTCTCTTAAATGGTGTGATATTCCTGGACTTGAAAAAAGCTTTTGATACCATGGATCATGCTATCCTTCTGGGAAAGTTTAAACTCTATGGGGTCAGTTCTCAATCTCTTAACTGCATGGTTCAGGTCCTATCTATCTGACCGAAAGCAACAAACGTTCATTAATGGAGTTCAATCTGATTTCTGTAATATAACATGTGGTATTCCACAGGGGTCTATTTTAGGCCCTCTCTTATTCACTATTTATATTAATGGTCTCCCTTCATGTAATTTGTTTTCAAAACCCAGAATGTATGCAGATGATACTACCCTTACCACATCTGCAGAAAATCCATAAGAATCTTTCCCCATCGTATCTGAGGCGGATCTTTACCAACACCTCAAATGTACATTCATACAATCTTAGAAATTCTGAGTTAAATTATTATGTCCCCAGACCCAGAAGTGAGTCTGCAAAAGGGAGCCTACACTACAGAGGATCTGTTCTGTGGAACAAGATTCCCTCAGAGATTAGAAAACTGCCTAGTTTAAATGTTTTTAAAACTTCAATTCATGGGAAAGATTTTTCTAATACACCATGACCCATTGTAACTCTTATTATTCATAATGTAAGTTTTTGTATTTTTAACATTACAGTCAATAGTTCCTTAGAGTATTTTAGTCTAGTTTTAAACACGATTCCTAGGAAGACCATGTAAAATGATACGATTTCGTGTATAAATAAAGATTGATGATGATGATGATGATGATGAAAAGTCAAGTGTTCTTCGTTCAATCTAAAAAATAGGTCAATTCATATAAACAGAAAGTGACTAAGTTGGGATCGAGACAATTACATATTTGCCCAAACGTGACTAAGATGGGGTCTATAATTGGCCACAGAATAGACTATAACAGGGTAGGGAATCTGAGAGGCCAGCGGCACATACCCAGCAAAAATCAACCCAAGTACCCACCCCCCCGGCCGCGAAATAGCTACCCTCCAAGAGGAGGCCATCAAGGAAAATTTGAAAACTAATTATAAAGCATATGAGAGGTGACATTAAATCTAATACAGTATACAGTTATTTAGTTGTCTCACAAAAGATCTTTTAACAGATGCTGTAGACTGATGGATTCTTCCACTGAGGAAGTTGGTCTGAAACGTCCTGTTTTTCTCGGAATACTGCCGGATATGCTTTGTGATGAGTGTCCTCCTAATCTTCTAACGAGGCTCAAATACACTTTGTGTGTGATTTGAAGTAAAAAAAAGAAAGACTGGAATTTCAATTGTCGCAGTTGTGCTGTCATACACCCTACCCCTGGAACTTGCTTGACAACCGGACTGATGACAAATTTCAATGTATTATGATTTCCGCATTACATGAGATTGAGGCAGTTTGTTTCAGTCGTCTACTAATCCCCTTGTATAAGATTCCCCACCCCTCCCCCCCTGCCACTTCCAATCCCCAACCCCTGTTGACGTTTGCTACACAGTCAGACAAATTTTCACTTTCCGTGCTCATCAGTAAGTAAATATCTCGGGGTTTTTCTACCCCCGGGGTGGGAACTTATTGATGGTTCTGTTCGGATCAAAACCGAAGAAGAAGATGTGTCACGTGAACGGGGATGGCTTCTAGCGTTACGCTTTAAAGCTTAATGTTGCCTTGAAGTATTGTTTGGTAGCCAGTAGCGTGCGCTGGCTCCACTGTAAGCAGTTCCTCAGCGATACACAACCCCAAATTACTGAAGTATTCCACTAGTTGTAATCAAATGTCACCATCGCCCAAATGCACCGTATTTTTAACGATCAGCGTTAGGAGGAAGCAAAAATCTGGTTTTGTGCTGGCTGCAGTCAGACTAAGGGTCAGGAAAATCACGATTCCATGATTTGTTTCTGTTAAAGAATAATAAAATTCAGTGGCACCCAACGACAATTTTCGGAAAATATCTGTTCGGAAGACGATTTGACATCTAGAATTTTCGGAACATTTGTTGTAAAATTTCTTGCTTGCCTGCCTCTCCTAAGATTTTCGAACATTTAAAAACTACTATAATTGCCCATTTTTAACGGATTTTTACCGTTAAAACGTCACCTAGAATTTTCGGGAGCCTTTTTTCTGGCTGAAATTTTCGAAAAGGTAAGTTTTGATCCTTATAATTTTCGGATCACTAGACGTTCAGCTAGGAAATCCGAACAGATAAAAAATTTTTAGGGGATAAAAATATGCCTATATCTACTGTTTAAATACTAAAATAAGTTTAACAATGCTATGTTTAAGTGGTTTTGAACTATACTCTCGTTGGGTGCCCCTGAAAATTCGCACCCCCTCCAGTCTGGGATGTTTTTGTTCTTCCAGAGATTTGCTGCTCACTCGGTACATCTGTAATAATTAAATGTCATGGAACCTTGGAGTTCAAGTGTAACTTCAGCCGATGCAATACCTACCTTGGTTAAAAATTCCCAAGTAGTCTCCATCGGTTCGCTTGAGTTGTCACGACGAGATTGGGTCTACGAGGAATTGTAAAACAAGTTTAAGTATAAAAGTCAATTGCATTTTCCTTCGCAAAATAACAGGACTTGTACAAACCTTACCCAGGTAAAGCAACAATCAACCCTTCTACCAACAGACCAAGAAAAAGCTGAACCTATGGGATTTTTCCCTTCTTTAACTTTCAGTTTCACTTTGATCAAATTACTTCAACAAAAGTGACGTAAGTGCTTCCAGAAATAGCTCCCGGGAGGGGAGGGGGAGGGTACTTCCTTATAAGAGGCTAATAGGGATGTGTCGCTGGATGGGTTCGCATTTTCACGACTGGATTGACTATAATGGGGTCGCATTTTCAATAGAGTTACTAGAATGGGATCGCACATTTTAGGATTTTTTGGGGGTAAGACAGTTCTTCATATTTACGGTTAGCAAACGTACCAGAACGTTTATACTGTAGATGAAAAGTCAAGTGTTCTTCGTTCAATCTAAAAAATAGGTCAATTCATACAAATAGAACTTAGTGACTAAGTTGGGATCGCGAAAATTACATATTTGCCCAAACGTGACTAAGATGGGGTCTATAATTGGCCACAGAATAGACTATAACAGGGTAGGGAATCTGAGAGGCCAGCGGCACATACCCAGCAAAAATCAACCCAAGTACCCCCCCCCTACGAAATAGCTACCCTCCAAGAGGCCATTGAGGAAAATTTGAAAACTAATTATAAAGCATATGAGAGGTGACATTAAATCTAATACAGTATACAGTTATTTAGTTGTCTCACAAAAGATCTTTTAACAGATGCTGTAGACTGATGGATTCTTCCACTGAGGAAGTTGGTCTGAAACGTCCTGTTTTTCTCGGAATACTGCCGGATATGCTTTGTGATGAGTGTCCTCCTAATCTTCTAACGAGGCTCAAATACACTTTGTGTGTGATTTGAAGTAAAAAAAGAAAGACTGGAAATTCAATTGTCGCAGTTGTGCTGTCATACACCCTACCCCTGGAACTTGCTTGACAACCGGACTGGTGACAAAATTCAATGTATTATGATTTCCACATCACATGAGATTGAGGCAGTTTGTTTCAGTCGTCTACTAATCCCCTTGTATAAGATTCCCCACCCCTCCCCCCCTGCCACTTCCAATCCCCAACCCCTGTTGACGTTTGCTACACAGTCAGACAAATTTTCACTTTCCGTGCTCATCAGTAAGTAAATATCTCGGGGTTTTTCTACCCCCGGGGTGGGAACTTATTGATGGTTCTGTTCGGATCAAAACCGAAGAGGAAGATGTGTGACGCGAACGGGGATGGCTTCTAGCGTTACGCTTTAAAGCTTTATGTTGCCTTAAAGTATTGTTTGGTAGCCAGTAGCGTGCGCTGGCTCCACTGTAAGCAGTTCCTCAGCTCTACATAACCCCAAATTACTGAAGTATTCCACTAGTTGTAATCAAATGTCACCATCGCCCAAATGCACCGTATTTTTAACAATCAGCGTTAGGAGGAAGCAAAAATCTGGTTTTGTGCTGGCTGCAGTCAGACTAAGGGTCAGGAAAATCACGATTCCATGATTTGTTTCTGTTAAAGAATAATAAAATTTGCACCCCCTCCAGTCTGGGATGTTTTTGTTCTTCCAGAGATTTACTGCTCACTCGGTACATCTTTAATAATTAAATGTCATGGAACCTTGGAGTTCAAGTGTAACTTCAGCTGATGCAATACCTACCTTGGTTATAAATTCTTGAGTAGTCTTGATTGGTTCGCTTGATTTGTCACGACAAGACTGGGTCTACGAGGAATTGTAAGACAAGTTTAAAGACAAAAGTCAACTGCATTTTCCTTCGCAAAATAACAGGACTTGTACAAAACGTACCTAAAGCAACAATCATAACCCTTCTACTAACAGACCAAGAAAAAGTTGAACCTATCGGATCTTTCCCTTCTTAATAGCTTTCAGTTTCACTTTGATCAAATTACTTCAACAAAAGTGACGTAAGTGCTTCCAGAAATAGCTCCCGGGAGGGGAGGGGGAGGGTACTTCCTTATAAGAGGCTGATATGGGACGTGCCGCTGGATGGGGTCACATTTTCACGACTGGATTGACTATAATGGGGTCGCATTTTCAATAGAGTTACTAGAATGGGATCGCACATTTTAGGATTTTTTGGGGGTAAGACAGTTCTTCATATTTACGGTTAGCAAACGTACCATTAAATTCAGAAAATACCGAGTAATAAAGCCAGTGGTCTTGATAACATCTCAGCACGTCTCCTGAAAGAAGCGTCTCCCATAGTTACTCGCAGTCTAACTTTTATAATAAATCAGTCAATTACCACTGCAATATTTCCAAATGCTTGGAAACGAGCTAGAGTTTCGCCAATATTTAAAGAAGACCTCGGGACTGATCCTAACAACTACAGACCTATCTCAGTTCTGCCTGTAGTAAGTAAATTAATTGAAAGAGTTGTTTTTAATCAATTATATGAATATTTAAGTAATAATAACTTGTTAACTGAATCACAATCTGGCTTCAGACCTATGTTTTCCACTGAAACAGCTTTACTTGAGGCTACGAATGAATGGCTATGGAATATTGACAACAGTCTCTTAAATGGTGTGATATTCCTGGACTT
Source organism: Porites lobata (assembly GCA_942486035.1). NCBI lineage: Eukaryota > Metazoa > Cnidaria > Anthozoa > Scleractinia > Poritidae > Porites > Porites lobata. The sequence continues at coordinate 1,124,173 of CALNXK010000019.1, read as the reverse complement.
GAAAAAAGCTTTTGATACCATGGATCATGCTATCCTTCTGGGAAAGTTTAAACTCTATGGGGTCAGTTCTCAATCTCTTAACTGCATGGTTCAAGTCCTATCTATCTGACCGAAAGCAACAAACGTTCATTAATGGAGTTCAATCTGATTTCTGTAATATAACATGTGGTATTCCACAGGGGTCTATTTTAGGCCCTCTCTTATTCACTATTTATATTAATGGTCTCCCTTCATGTAATTTGTTTTCAAAACCCAGAATGTATGCAGATGATACTACCCTTAGCACATCTGCAGAAGACCTATGTGTCCTTGAACATAAAATGAATTATGATATGAATTTAATGCAGTCATGGCTGTCAGCAAACAAATTAACTTTAAATGTTAAGAAGACTAAATACATGCTTATAGGGAGCCAATTTAAGTTATCCCAAATAAATAGTGACTTCACAGTCAAAGTCAATAATACACCCTTAGAAAGAGTAATTAAACATAAATCCCTTGGAGTTCAAATTGATGAATCTTTGAACTGGCGCCCACACATTCATACCATTTCAAAGAAAATATCCGCTGGTATTGCTATCTTAACGCGTGTAAGTAATTTTATACCATTTGATACTAGAGTGAATGTGTACAATACACTGGTAATGCCATATTTTAATTACTGTGGTGCCGTATGGGGTAATATCAATAAGAGACTAGCAGACAAACTTCAAAAGCTGCAGAATAGGGCTGCCAGAATTCTCACCTTTTCTAACTATGATGTTCGCTCAAGTGTTTTGTTGGATGAGCTTAACTGGGAAAGGCTAGAATATGTAAGACTTAAACAGTTGGCTGTGACAATGTACAAAATCCATAATAATCTTTCCCCATCGTATCTGAGGCAGATCTTTACCAACACCTCAAATGTACATTCATACAATCTTAGAAATTCTGAGTTAAATTATTATGTCCCCAGACCCAGAAGTGAGTCTGCAAAAGGGAGCCTACACTACAGAGGATCTGTTCTGTGGAACAAGATTCCCTCAGAGATTAGAAAACTGCCTAGTTTAAATGTTTTTAAAACTTCAATTCATGGGAAAGATTTTTCTAATACACCATGACCCATTGTAACTCTTATTATTCATAATGTAAGTTTTTGTATTTTCAACATTATAGTCAATAGTTCCTTAGAGTATTTTAGTCTAGTTTTAAACACGATTCCTAGGAAGACCATGTAAAATGATACGATTTCGTGTATAAATAAAGATTGATGATGATGATGATGATGTAGATGAAAAGTAAAGTGTTCTTCGTTCAATCTAAAAAATGGGTCAATTCGTAAAAATAGAAAGTGACTAAGTTGGGATCGCAAAAAATACACATTTGCCTAAAAGTGACTAGAATGGTGTCTATAATTGCCCACAGAATAGACTATAATGGGGTAGGGAATCTGAGAGAGGCCGGCGGCACAAATCCAGCAAAAATTAACCCAAGTACTCCCCCGGGAAATAGCTACCCTCCAAAAGGAGGCCATCAAGGAAAATTTGAAAACTAATTATAAAGCATCTGAGGGGTGATATTAAATCTAATATACAGTTATTTAATATTTGTCTCACAAAAGATCATCTTTATCCACGCCTGTACGCAAGGGAGGGGCACTCCACCACGGACACCTTGAATTATATCCTACAGGCGATTCACGAGGCAACTGATAGTGGGAATTGTGGGGCTAGAATGTTCTTTGCCGATTACTCAAAGGGTTTTGACCTGATTGACCATTCAATTCTTCTCAGGGACTTGGCGTTTTTTGATATAGACACTATCTTAATTAACTGGATTAGGGCCTTCCTGATTGGGAGATCGCAAGCTGTAAGGATTGCAAACTCCCTGTCTGATTGGAAGTCACCCAGAGGAGGTATCCCGCAAGGGACGAAACCGGGTGTGGTTAACTTCATGCAAAACGATAATTTTACTACAAGACCAATTGTCCTAGGTAACAACACAGTTGAATGTGTAACAACTTATAAATTACTCGGTATTATTATCAGTAATGATTTAAAGTGGCACGAGCATATTGATTACATTTCGAAAAAAGCTTCGAAACGCCTGTATTCCCTGAAGATTCTTTAAAAAGTGGGTGTTAATAGAGAGGGTATTCTCAAAGTTTCCTTGAAAACAATAAGACCTATACTAGAATATGGCGTACAAGTCCGGCAAGATATTCCTGACTTTCTTTCAAATAAGCTGGAGTCAATTCAAAAAAGGGCACTATATATTATCTATCCATGCCATAGTTACTTAGATGCCCTTAACACTACTAACCTTAGCAGCTTTGAAAGAAAGACAAACTCAGCTCTGCTGTAAATATATTCAAAAGATGACTCAAAATGACCACCCCATTAACTTCCTCAAGCCGAGAACAGCAACTAGTGGTCACAGTTACAACTTGCGGGCCAGCAACAACAATAGAGATATTCTTTACCAAGAGAGAGTAAGTCTTTACGCCGATAGGAGTTGTTGCCGGACCCAGCGATCAGGTTCCTTTATTTCATTCGCTAGTAAATATGTAGATAGTTATTTAAGATATTTTTATTGTTTCTGTGGTAGTAATAGTGTTAATTATTTGTTGATTGTAAATTTATAGCCCTTTAATTCAGTTAATTCTGCAAGGTGGCAAATAAATGGTATATTTATTTATTTAAACAAACGATTAACGTCAAAAAATTTAATGTGTAATTTTTTGCCCGTGCCAGAAAAGAATACCTTTCATTCCTCAAATTCAGATTTTTAATATCTTCTCCGTCATCTTCTCTTGAATTTATATCATGTATATTTTATCTATGCATGGGGCAACTGTCTACAGACCTACTTCATTAAGCTACTTCCAGTGCAAAAATGTGCACTGCGCATTTAAAGTAGTGAGGCTTTTAAGCCTCACTACTTTAAAGCTGATTGATCATATTTTCAAATGTTTAAAAATGAAATACTGTAGATCCTCTATTAAGCCCCTTGGTGGGGGCTTATTTATTTCAAGCCCAGTTGTTAAGGCACCCCGGATAAGTCCACACGATTTTTTACAGTTGTGATTGATTAATACAGTCTATCATTAATTTTATTAGTGAAGAATAATTAGGGGACGGGAGCGGGGGCTTATTAACTTTCTTTCCTTGAGAAGTGAAGTGTAGTTCTAATTTTTTAGTCTTAACACAAATCCTATGTTCTATGTTCTGATCACTCAAATGATAGCTAATGAGCAAAACTTTCCTGTGGTACTGTTTATTAGTGATGGTTCTAACATTACTTTGTGTGTATCCCTCCCTTATCAGATCTTGTATAATTTGTGCATCCCTTAGTCGATATATCGGTCGACATATCAACCGATTTATCGGCCGATGTATCGTCCGATATCGGTTGATATGTCAACTGACATATCTCGGTCGATATATCAGCCAATGCATCGGTTGAGTGTTGGCTGATATGTCAACTGATACCGTAAAATTCCGGAAATAAGCCCCGGGCCTATATTTTTCAAAGGCCCTTTTTGAGGGGCTTATTTTTGGAGGGGCCTATATTCAGAGGGGCTTCTCTATGGAGGGAAATTTGCCTTTACAAATCGATTGGACTAGCCTTATAGTTCGAAGTAAATTTACCGTTTTTGCTTTGTTTTACTTTGTATTTGAGGGCAATTTTCTAAGTAAAAGCTCCCAGGGGGGCTTATATTTGGAGGGGCGATTTAACGGAGGGTTTTTTGCGTCACCGGTTGGGGGGCTTATATTTGGAATTTTACGGTATATCGACTGAGGGGTGCACAAATTACACAAGATCCAATCCTTTATTGAACAAATTATAATTTCACATGATACTATTTGTCTCCCAGCTTTCACAAAGTAAAATGCCGTAATTTTCTCAAATTGTGACTTGAAGCACCCTATACTTTCACCTTCCATTCAACACAAGAGATTTAATTTTCATAAAGAAACACCTTGTTATGGAATCTGCCCCATTATTTGGTATTTTATTTCCAATTTCTTTTCTAATCCTGCACCTTTATAAAAATTGCTAAGTAGCAGTAAACATGAATAGACTTTATAAACTGCTAATATTTTTTTCAACAATGCAAAAACTTTACAGTCAATCAATATATTAATGCCTGCAAAAAGAAACATTAATAATATTGTATGGTTGGCTCTGGCATCTTGTCTGTTCCACCTTTATCCATCTCTCTTTTTAGCATATCACTATCCTTCAAAACTCTGGCCATGGTCTGTTTCAACAGAATTAGTTGGCAGGCCTTTTGAACAAAAGCACATGTGGCTCTGTGAAGGAAAAAGGAAAAAAAAGGGTTCATAAAAGAAATTGTAATGATGTTTTAAGGACTTTTCAAGGACCACATTCCATTTTCAAGGATCGCCTACCAGGAATGTAAGGCTGCGTGCAAACGGACGCAACAACTCCCAACATTGTTGCGCCAACAATGTTGGGAGTTGTTGCGTGCGTGTTGGCAGTGGTGTGCAAACAGATGCAACAACTCCCAACAATGCTGGGATCTGCAGTGCATCATGGGAAGGATACAGCCCATAAATCTTTGTAAACCATGCGTAATAAGCATGCGTGGCTCCAACAATGTTGGACGAGCTTTGCAAATGGATTCAACATTGTTGTGCTACTTTTCGGCGATCACAGAACAAAAGAAATGTTGAGAGTTGTTGGCTGAAAAGTTTGACCGGTTTCAAACTTTGCGCAACAACACGCAACAACATCCAACAACATGCAACAGGGTGTGCAAACGGACGCAACATGTAACATCCAACAATGTTGGGAGTTGTTGGCCAACACTGTTGAGTCCGTTTGCACGGGGCTTAATTCCACAGATTGAACAAAAATGCACATTACCAGTCTATTCTAACAGGACCTTAAGGCTCGAACTGTTTGCTCCACCAACTTTTCTACGTTTTACAGTTCCCTTGTCTTAAATTGATAATTAATTCTTGCATAAAACAAAAAAACGCTTTATGTAAAATCACAATTACCTTCTCTGAGCTATGATTTATATACTTACATGTATATTGGACAAGCAAAAAGCATTAAAAAATACTTTCCAGGCCACTAAATAAGTTGAGGAAAATTAAAGGACTTTTCAAGGACAGGGTGTCCAGCGGTATTGTTGCTCAAAAAAATACGAAAATAGGAAACTCAGGATTGAGAAAATAGGAAAAATCAGAAACTTTGTACTAAAAAAATAGGGGAAAAATGGGAAAATCAATAGTACTTTCGTCAACAAAGATAGCCTCCCTGCACCTCATCAGGGTTATAATAAAAGCTAAGAGTTCTCAGCGTCTATGTTCGCAGGATTTTGATCAATGAAGGAGTGAAAATGATCAGGAATGTTTAGTTTATTGGCTCAGTTATGCTGTAATCAGAATGATATGTTCGACTACAAGTCGAGTGTAGTTCTATAATCAAAGGTGATCATATGCAAATTCCCTTCAAATTGGCGGCCAATCTTTGAAAAGCTTCGAAGAGTGAAATTTCGTAGGATAGAAATTTCATACGATTGCATTGTTATTGAAGGATATCAAACTAGGACTTCAAAGTCCTAAGGAAAGCTTTCTTTCCATTAATCTGAAATCGGTAGCTGGTCAAGAATATGCTTGTTTGAGTCACAAGAACACTTACCATAAAATTCTGGAAATAAGCCCCTCCATGTATAAGCCCCCCAAACTCATAGGCAAACAACCTTCTGTTAAATTGCCCCTCCTCTAATATAAGCCCACACCCCCTCCCCCCCTCCCCGGGGCTTGTCCTTGGAAATTTCCCTCAAATACAAGGTAAAACAAAAACAAACAAAAAGAAAAACGGTAAATTCCTTCCAAGAATAAGGCTAGCCCAATCAATTTTGAAACGGGGGCCTCTTTACAGGCACCCCTTCAGTTGACTAAAGTTAAATACCCTTGTGACACAATTAACTACTGTGGATCCTTTATTCAGGGGACACCCTCGTGACCAAACCAAGTGTCTCCTGAATGGGGGTTGGGCTGGGGTTTGTTAATAATTAACCAAAAAATGAAATATATGTCTTTTATTTTACCTCAGAATCTATGCGACAGCTAGATAATGTGTAAAAAACAGGTTGCAAAGAAAATCATTTATAAAGCTTGCCATTTGGGCAAGCTGAAGCTAGCATTTACTAGCCCAGACGTCATTTCAGTTAGCCCCAGAAGCTTTTTGAAGAGCGGAATTGATCTCACAGTTCTTCTGTTATTTGAATTCCTCAAAAAAGATCACTTGCCTGTCGGGCAAGTTAAAAACAGAATTCACTAGCCTGATAGCAAAATCCACTAGCCCCGGGCTATCGGACACCACTTTCTTTGCACGTTGAAAAAATGATTAACTTATCTCTGCCATGTTGTGTGTTGAATTCCCAAAAGTGCAGTACATAGATTTTAAGTGAGATACCGGTAGTTCATGTTTTGAAAGCTGTGGCCATTGTGACTAGTCAACATTTAATCTTATCAACGATTTTTGTGATCAGTCACCTTTTGATTGCTAAGATGTCCCCTGAGTGGAGGTTGAATCTGGGTTTAGGGACCCAGAAACAGTGTCCCTTTCCCCTGAATAGAGGTGTCCCAAGAACAGAGGTAACAAATACAAAGATTATATGAACATTTTTTTCAGGACCAAATTTTGAGGAGGTGTCCCTTGAACAGAGGTGTCCCAAAGAAGAGGTTCCAGTGTACCATCAACAAGTGACAACAATGCAAAGTTGACTTTGTTCTTTACCTGGTGCATGGATTAAATAATGAATCCATCCTGGAGACTGCTGCACTCCAAGGTTACGCCACTCGCTTTCTGTCATCAAGTGGGTCTTGGGAACAAGTTCAGCCAGCTCTTTGGGAAGGATCACATGTCTTGGAGAAGAAACACAGATTTCAAACAGTGCTGTGCACAGCTACTATTTAAAGAACGAAGACACACTTTTGTTTGCCATTTTGTCATTTCAATGTCATGTTTCTCTTACTTTTATGACAAAAGTCATACAGACATTGCAAATTAGTCACTCTGAAGTCAATTTGTGCACTGTGCTAATATGCTTCTTGAGATTAAAATACCAAATTACAGGAGCTTCGTCATCTTAGCGTTCTACTACCCAGTCAGAGTCATTAAGTATATGTTGGTTTCTATAGATAATCCCAATAAGCGCTCTACTGTGCTTGTTGCAAGTGAGTATTTTGATCTACAGTTTTTCTAAATTGGTTGGAGAACATTGTTTGACCCACTTTCCCCTTGAGATTTTGTAGAAAAAAAAACATGTTTTGAAGCTAGTCAAGCCGGTTTCTGGTCATTGTTTAGCTATAAAAAGCTGACACTTAACACAAAGCTGTTAACGGGTCATACACTTCCAGCCTTCTGATCCAGCAGCAAAACTTTAGCTTCCAAAATTTTCCTCTGTCCAGAGACATCTTTCGTGCCTTTTTATCAAAAATTTGAAAAAGACAGGAACTACAAAGAACTGCTTTCTCTATTTTCTTTTGTCTTTTTTCTCTTTTCCCCCCCCCCCTACCTTGCACTTGCCGTCGATAAATCCTGCATGGTTTTTATTTCCATACATGTGTGTTTGAGGATCTCTAAAGAAAAACTAGAGGGTCTGTGAATAGGCTACCAAAGTTTGGGCATGCACAGAAAGCAGAATTTCACGTTAGTTTTTGGGTTTAAAAATGACTTGGCAGTCTTGACTTTTCTCCTCCCATCTTCTTTCACTTTTCTTGCCTCATTGTTTTTCTTTTGCTGTGCATCTGGCTTCATTTTGTTGGGAAAAGATATTTAGGAAAGCTTTCATGATCTTGTGATTACATTGTACATAGCCTGTTCCAGGCTCTCAGATAGTGGGGAAGACAAGAAAGAAAAAGACACGCGAAAAGTTGGTGGGGCGAAAAAGAGGAAAAGGAAAAAGCATCTGCTCTCCCCAGTTTCCTCCCGTTTTATTTTCGTGTTCGCGCTTTCTCAATTCAGCGGACCCGACTATCTCAGAGCCTGGAACAGGCTACATTGTACCATGAAAGGAAAGGTAGATGGATCGTGGAACAAGATTTTCATGGGAATTTTCAGGTCAACATGACATGGTTTTTTCCTTTTTCTCTGGCCTCTTTGACTGAATCATACTCATTCTAAAACTGATGACATCACAAGGAGTAGAAGGGAGTTGGATCGACATGGAGGGGGGGGGGGAGGCACGGGTGGTTTAGGAGGGAATGTAGAAACACCCTTAAACCTTATCTATTGCCACCAATTTTTTCTCCTTTTTTTTATTAAAATGTGCTGAAGAACCCTGAAAAGGGACTCTTTACAGTCTTATTTTCTTCACCTCCAACATCAAACACTCGCACCCAGCTTTGCAATCGTGCAAACAGGATCCGGTTTAGGACAAAAAATTCTAGACATTTTTGTGCTTGAAACAGCAAGGGTGAATGGAACAGACATTTCTGAAAGTCTCCGTCCAACGGTAACCAAGAAAAATATCCTCCTTGTGAAGGTCGAATTTCTACGTTTTCTCACACGTATCGAACCTCAAGAAGGTAAGGTTAACCAAACACAGTTCAGTCTAAGCCTATTTAGTTTTTAACCCTCTCGCATTCATGCTTTTTTCGCTAAAAGTTTGCGCAGTGCAGTAAGCAGCTGGTAAGCTTCATATGCTTGCAAAAGCTTTCAAAACATCAATCTAAACAGATCCAGAAAAACCTTACATCAAAGCAAGCTGCACATCGAGGAAAAGCACTTACCTATACTCGAATTTATCATCTGAGTACTTCTCAGAATAACTAATTTGAGAAACAGGCATGTCTTCTCCCTAGCTTTCCGTATCAATGCGATGTATCTACAAGTACAGCCTTCCACGACGCGTTCACTACTGAAATGGCGGTCACTGCTGCTGTTTCTTCTAGCGAGGTTCCCAAGCTGTGCAGAGAATTCAAGTGTTGATCACGTAGACTTGGAGTATCCTTTTGAATTATTTCCTCATTTTGGAAACTTCCAAGTTAAACCGCTCTCCAAAAACACAAATTAAGGAAGGATTTTTATGAAACGGCTGCTGAATGTTCTCAATGTGGAAAATACTCTTCTGTTGATTAGCTGTACCGGCCAGTATCAATTGATAAATTCTCCTTTCTTACCTGTGGCGGGAAATTCGAGAGGGAAACGTCTTTGTTCTTGAAAGCGATATGAAATTGACCCGCAGCGTGACCTTGTTCATTTTTAACTCACCCGATAAGCGCTCTAAATGAGCTTATATCAAACGGAAAAAGGTAAAAGAAGATATTGTTTGAAATGAAAATTATTTCAGTTGACGAGTCTCCACGCAAATTTAGCTTTTGTAGAATGAACAGAGAAAAGGCGAAAGCTCGAAACAATCGGGGTTTTCCCCGAAAAGATGACTAATCACCTGACTGATTTTGGTCTTTTGATTCGTCAATAGATCTCCGCCGACTGCGGACAACAACTCTCCACGTTGCATTTTCACAGCTTGCTTGATTTTCATCGAAATTAAGGTAAGAAGCTTTGTATCTGAATTTCAAAGCCAGTCATGCCAGTGTTGAGTGTAATATAGGAACTGTACATTTACGTCTTGTATGCTCATATCAAACTTAATAGTTCGCCTTGCATAAAAATTGTACCATGGACATAATCTTATGTAATCAAGGGCTTTTATCTTGTGGTTCAACTAAAACAGGCAAGACGCCATAAAAATAGGAGATAGGGGTCAGACTAAATCAGGGGAAACTTAGAGAAAAGAGGTCTTCCAACTATCGTTGGTGCCTTACAACATTAGTAGGGTTCAGGATATTTAGGTATCTAGTATAGAATTACTTCACTCATGGAGCTAATTGTAAAATTGTAGCCTGGGGAGGGCTTCCGGGATAGACGTGGAGTTTTTTAGTTGGCCTCTCTATCCTGCACAGCAGGGCACATATAAGGCACGTTTGCCCTCTGTCCTAAACAGGTTTCTAAAATGCGGGTAAAATAGAGGTTGACTTGTCCCCCTTTTGAAGTTTTCCACCAATCGGAAAAAGTGCACAGCTTTCCGCGAACTTCGGGGGTATGTGAGAGAACTGAGAATGTGAGTTAGATAAAATTGGGCGTCCTGTGCAAGTACTGAGGATCATGGGAAAATGAGTTGAACAGCTGTTGATTAGCACAAAACAGGTCCTTCGGTTTGAATGGTCTTTCATGTATATTAGACTATAAGATAATTATTAAGATTATTTTTTTTAAGATAATTATTTTATTTTGCTGTAGCTCAATAGCACTAGACACTGCAAAAATAAGAATTTGTTTCCAGTAATTCACTGTTTAATAGCAAAAGACAGCTTACAACACCTCAACATCACCATTCCTTTTACTTGTCACTTCCTGGTAGAAGTCTAAAAAGCAAGTCATTGAGCAGAAAAAGGATGTTTGTCCTTTTTCAGGAGCAACATCAACTCATTTAAATCAAACTTCATTAATAACACTTCATAATAATACTACATGCATTAATTATTACTGTGAAACTCACAAAATCGTTAACAACAGAAAATAATATTTCTGCAATGTTTTTGAGGCTGGAAAAAAGCCAAACAAATGGAAGAAAACTTAAAATGCAACAAAGGTGATTCTTGTGATTGCATGGTTCCAACAAAAACATCAGGTACCGTATTTCCTCGAATCATAGCCGGGGTCGATTATTTCTTTTTTCGCACAAAAAGGGGCCAATTATTCAAGGGAAGGCAATTATTTCAAATATTGCTAGCTCACAGGAAGTTGTGCCCTAAATATTTTATTTATTTTCCCATTTAATAAAAAAATAATCACATCAAAAATAATAATACAAACTGAACATGGGCTTTTTAAGTGTTTCAAATGTAGTTCCTTTTTCAGAGCTTGAATCATCACTGATCAGTTTGGCTGGATCACATTGCACTTCAACTTGAAAGGAAGGAGATAAAAGGAAGAGAAAATGGCTAGAGGGGCGGGGGAGCAATTATTTGAGGGAGGCAATTAATTGAGGGACGGCTATTATTTGAGGAAATATGCTACTCATGATTTCTAGAGTTTGACAGTAATCACTCTAACTTGTAGAAAACAAATTCGTGAATACAGTCGAACCTTCAGTAATGGCCACCTCTCTGCGTAACGGCCATTTTTTTGGGCAGACAGTCCTTACAGTCACTCTTGTGAACAACCTTTCTATCACGGCCACCTCTCGATAATGGCCACTTTCTTCTGTCCCCAAGGTGGTCATTGTAAGGAGGTTCAACTGTATACTATTATTTTTAAAAAAGAAAATACTAATCTAAGTAACCCCAATAATGCTATACTATGGCTTAGTAAAATTTTTGATGGCATAATTTTCACCAATAGCAAAGGGCTACGAAGCTCATCAAGATGGTGACCAACTTGAAAAAAGTATTCAGCGTTTAAGAAAATTGATGTAAAGCTAATGAGGCTGCTCAGATTTTAGTCTCCATCAATCAACAAAATCAATGCAGTAGAGTTAAAACAAAAAATGAACCTAAGTTTATATTTCTGAGGGTTCCTCACTAAAGCTAAATACCTAACTTAACCCTGGAAAAACATTGATCTTTGCAATACAAGTAGCAAATATTTATAAATACTAACTTGTTTGAAACAGTTATAAAATTAAATAAAAAAAAATTATTATATAACAGTTAACAATTTATTATTTTTTTCACGCATGCAGATTTTCTTGCTGTTTAGATGTTGGCGAGAATATTCACTTAATAATATAAAATCAATTTTAAGATATACAATACAGAAGAATGTTTCCAATTTTCTGCTTGTTTTTAATACTTTAATTAGAATCGGACTGTCAACTGAGGAATGAAAAGGCTTCAAGATGGTACACCCTTACACATGTACATAGTTCTTGCTCCTGATACTAAGGAAACAAAACTCAAATGGCTTCACTTGTAAAAGTGTTGTAAAATTGTTTATATTATGACAGCACTGTACAGACTGAAAAATAGCATGCTAGAGTACTATCAGAAGGTTGCTAAATATTTTTTATGCAATTTAACTCTTAATTATTCTCTGACCAAACAATTTATAAACCACCAAGTGTTATAGTTTATGTACCACATCCAAAAACTGATACAAACATAAAAAATAATGCTCAAGTCATCTTACTAACATGTTCACCTTGTTCAAGAAGAGATTTTTCAGTTTTTGCTCATAGCAGTAACCAATATTGTCCTTTTGAAATCCCTGTGACACTTTTTATATAATTAGCCTTGTACCTGACTCATCCCCAGTTGTCTTTGCATGACTAAGGTGAGACAACAAAGAGAGAGAGACGACTGGGGACGAGTCAGGCCTTGTACATGTATATATGTCCTTGGGCAGATCCAGAGGTGGTTCGGGTGGTTTGTTCAAACCCTCTAAACTGAAATGAAACTTTTAAACATGAGCAGTTTCTGATGAAAACCTTCGGTGGACATACATCGCTGACAAATACCTAAATGTTTTCTTTTGAAAAATGACTGTGATGAAAAGAAAAAAAACATTAATTGACAGAGGGGAGTCCTTTCCTGGTTTTAAATGCCGAGGGTGATTTTTAGAGAACATGGGAAATACAAATTTGTAACTGTTATTTCAGATTTATATTTGTTATTGGTCTCGATTATTGTAAATTTTTAAGAGTAGTTTAATTGTTTAAAACAGCTAAGAAAAGGGGTTCGTTTCAAAGGTATCCAAACCCTCCTAGGATGGTTTGCCTTTGGCAGACATTCATCCGAACCCCCCTCCACTAAATCCTGGATCCGCCCCAGATGTCAGGGATAAAGAAAGAGTCCTGTCTGCTCATCCAGGAAGAGAAGTTTGTCTTGCTGGGAAAGTAAATGCTGAACCTCACTTGCCCAATGGTCAAGACTCTTGGCAAGTCAGCCACTAACTAAGTCAATAAATAACCCTTTAAACCCTATGATCAAAATTTGAATTCTCATTTGTTGCCCCTATTCATTTTCTACAGAATTAAGGTGGAGAAGTTGATAAAATATCAAGCAAATTCATTTTGTGTGGTCATGTCCGTAATTCTCATGACCACTCTGTTTTACAAAGCATTATTGATATTACAAGGAGAAATTTGATGCTGATCACACTTACTGCTTAAAGGGTTAACTAAGACAAGCAAGAAGTTGCCCCAGGCAAGCAAAACATGAAAGGCTTGTCCATTAGTTAAGGATATGCTGGAAATATTCAAGCGTTTTTAGAGTTCTGTATGTAAATAGATGACTCTCAAATAGAACAATGAGATATAATTAACAAGACATTGATCTTTTTCACAAAAACCCAAAACTAAAATTTCTACACTTAGTGGAGAATAAATGTTGGCCCTTTTAAAGGTACAGTTTGTAACTGGCATATCATTTATACTAAGGATAATATTCCTGTCTTGCTAAATACTTAATATTACATCTTTTTTAACAACATAGAAAAATAACTTAATGTTTGCACAACATTTTTTTACAAGCACAGTGGTATACTGGTAGTAATATGAACGTATAACTTACACGCAGTATTATGACATTAATATGTGAATGCATGATGATTTACAACTAGCAAAACAAATTTGTACATTAAGATATGCTTGAATTCTTTGACATTATTCCATGAACCACAGACAGTACTTCATATCCATTAGTCTTTCTTGGTGGCGAACATGATCAAAATATTTATCTTTACCGTAAAATAATTGTCCTTCTTACCTTAAATTTTAATATTAATTGAAATGCAAAATGTAAGTTTGTAAAATGATAGCTGCCTTCAACAGTAATAATCTACATAATTAGAAACTGCAAATTTAATTAAGATCCTTTAAAATTTATCATAATCGACCAAAAACACTTTCAGCACTGCTGTCACCAAAGATCAAGGGTTCTTTTTAATTTATCTTGGATTCTTTTTACCGTATTCTTTTACAGTCAAACCAGGTCAAGTATACCCCCACATGCGAGGTCATAAAAATTTCTGTCAGCTCATCAGCTTATTTTTTGACTCATGTATACACGTGTTTCATGACAAAGATTTTTCAATCTGACCAGATCCAGAGAGGTTGTACTACAAAAATTCCTTGCCCAATATGCATACAGGACTGCAGGCTTGAACATCAATGCCTGAGTACAGTAGTAATGACCAAGAGATTCAATTATGATTATTAATACAATCTATAGCCTGCCAGTATGCTTGACCTGGCTTGACTGTGAATGCCACCTGAAGACTTGCCATTGTTGATGGTAAGCCTGAAAATTTTATTTTACTGTACATTTTATTATTATGAAGTTATAACAAAATAATTTGCTTGCTGTTATGATCTTGCTGAGGGAACTGATTGAGATGACTGTGGTATCATGGGGTAACCATTGGCTGTGCCATTATGCATTCCATTCATAGATAAACTGGCTGGCTGCAGAATCAGTAAAAAAAAAAACGTTTTATTGAGCACACAAATACTGCTGATATAAGATGCACTAGTAATGTGTGAGGGCAAAACAATTCATCTCTGCAGGGCTCAAAGTTTAAATTTGAGTTTGGGAGCACTTGTGCCACCAGATGTAAATTTTTAGGCGCACTGCCGAAATTTTAGGCGCACAGCTGAAAATTTTAGGAGCACAGCTTATAATGTTGGGAGCATCTATTTCAAAAGAAAAAGTAAAGTTTATTTGTCATCTTCAGTTTGTTACTTTTACTTCAGTCCTGTGACTGATAAAACACAGCCGATTTGCTACGCAGTAATACCGTTGTGATTTTTAATACCAATTTCTCTTTTTGACAGTACAGTTGTGATTAAAGAAAACTTACACTTGAAAAGTAATTCAAAACTGACAACAATGAGTGTGTCGAACAAGAATGAAAATTAATCTTTAATGAATTTGTTAAATGTGCAATGACTTACATGTAACTGGAATACGAAACAAAAAACTTTCTTACCTGGAAAAAAAGGCTCTTAATCCGCACTGTTTTTGTTTTCATTGACGTTAAAAATGAACGTTCGACATGATCGTCCATTGCGCAAAAAGTATGTGTTTCATTCGTAGCATATATTTGCATGTGTCAGCGGTGTTTATTACAAAACAGAAAAGTCTGGGATGGAAAAAAACATCGAAACGAAAAAGAACATTCGAGTTCGTGGAATCCATTGGGAGAAAAGACCAATTAAACATACACCGTCTTTCTAGTTCGAGTTAGTAAGTATAGTCGGAAGTAAGTCAGTCGCACTGTGCTTTGGGTTTTACGGTGCACAGGTGCGATTGCACATGAATTTTTAGGCGCACAACCAAAAATCCAGTCGCATATGCGACCAGTTAGTCGCTAACTTTGAGCCCTGCTCTGTGCATAGTCTGACAAATTAATCTGGATGCATGGTGGGGTTTGACAGCACTAGTCACAGACTTAAATACAATGTGGCTAAATGTAACAACAACAACAACAATTATTTATTGACAGTTTTTCTACATGGAACTTTACATCTGTCATACTAACTAAAAAAATGTTACTCAAAAACTGCTAAAAGCTATAAATAATTCTAAAAAAAACTGGATCCAAGTTAATCTACATAATGCACTTAAGAACTGTTAAAACTGTAAAATCTAAATGCTATAAATACAGTGAGTAACCATAACTAAGAAACAGTCTTATCAAGACAACTTATGAGGTTAAACTTAGGTGCGCGCTGGCCCTTAACTCATTAAAATTGTAAAACAATTTATTTTTAAAAGTATTAAAGTCTGGACTCTGTTGTACATTTGTGGGTAGTGAACCGAATAAAGTCGCTAATGAGTCTCGGAAAGAACCCTAAACTAAAGAAATTTATATTACAGGCTCATTATAGCACAGTGTATGTAGGGGATTGTGCCTAGGCAGCTGCAAGCATTCGGGCCAAGCTTCACCAAAAAGAGCCGATGAATTTAGGTTTCTGGGAAACTGCCCACCTACCCCTCCCCTAAGCCAACAGTTTGCCCTAAGTGGGAAGTGAGTGATTATGTTGACTTAGGGGAAGGGTGGGTGGTCAGTTTCCCAGAAACTTAAATTGATCCAAAAGAGCTTGATGTCCAAGCTTAAGAATGGTGAGGTGACATTAAACATGACACAATGCTGGCCAGCAGCCTCCATCACTAATTAAGCGGCCACTTCCCAGTACCCACGGGACGGCTGCTTAATGAAGGTTCAACTTTAATGGGAAAAAATTGTGATTTAACAAATCCTACCTTGTTTCCATTTGCTACTCCATTTCCCAAAAACATGGATGTGATATCAGTGAAGTGACCTTCTTGTTGTGAGTAGTATGGCGGTGGTGCATTTGGGAGTGGCGGGGTGTAGTAGGCAGTGCCATTCTCTGCAGGTCTTGCAGAGGGAAGGTTCTCTTGGATGCCAATCTAAAAGGATTGAAGCCGTCCATTAGATTTTTAAATAAAAATTGTAATTTGTTTACCCTTAGGGATTTTTGAAAACTGGGTTAGCAAAAAAATCAACTCATTCTACTACTTGGCAATTTAAAACAATAAAAAAATCATTCAAAGGCCTATTAAAAGCCCTTATCTAATGCAAGGCAGTAAGTTTTTGGTCCCCAGAAGCATTTCAATGATTCCAAAAATAATTTAAAATGACACAAATTTTAGAACATTATCTTATTCAGTAGTCTGACTCCGTGAAGTTTCAAACTGGTGTCATTTGAGTCTAGAAATTTTTAAGTTGAGTGAACTGCAGCCAAAAAGTGCCTGGTTAAGGCTTACATAACAACTTAACTAGTTAGCAAAACACTACTTTTCTCAAGCTCGAATAAACGACAGGATTTCGCATGGAATAGACAACAAACTGAATGAAACATAGTCCACAAATAATTATCACCTTCTTATCTGCAAAAACCGGCCAATGGTTCAAATCCATTCGGGCCGGCTAAACTTAGACCCAGATCCAATTTTTCTAAGTCGAGAGTTGCTTTTCCAAGGTACAATCAGCTAAGCTAAACACCGACAAAACGTTTTCGTGGCTGGCACAGAATATCTTGGCCGAAAGGGAGAAAATACCCCCAAAATAAGGGAGGAGGGAGATTTACCGTCCTGTACTTCCCTCCTCAGAAAGTAACTCCATTTAAGTTTTGACTGAAATGGTTTTTGATAGATATAGGTACTAAAGCTGATTAAATTCTAATGAAAGATTTTTTACCTGGTTGGTTCTCAAATGAAATGGAAAATTACTGTTTGCAGCAGAAGGTCTTGTTATAACCTATAATGAAAAAAGTTCCACAAATACTTAAGAATTGCTTGTAGTGTTCTCAATCTGGCAGTGTTAAAAGGCTACAATTTTCTAACAGATAAAAAAAAAATTGAATGTCAATAGTGGGACCAGCTAAACTGGCGCATGATAAAGATAGAGTAAAATATATATTTTTTCTCCCTTGGTATAAATTTTATTTTCCCCTTTTGGGTATGGCAATGAATGATAATGAGATTGAAATGACAGAAAACAAAAATTTGAACCAAATATAATAATGACACAAAAAGCAAAGCACACTTAAGATATAAGTGCGTTTACCGTGAATGTTTTTTTTTTTTTTTTTTTTTTTTTTGAAGTACAATTACTGATTAGAACTGCTTGTAAATAGTGCATTGTAGTGTGAGTAGTGAGTAGGTAGTGTTGTAAGTACTGAGTATTGTAAGTCTTAACACTGTAATACAGAGTAAGTACCTTAGTCTATTGTATTCTAAATATTGTATTGTAAGTAGTGTAAGTATCGTAGTGTTTGTAAGTATTTTTGATTGTTGATTGTTGATTGAATAAATGTTATTAAAAAAAAAAAAAAAAAAAAAAAAAAAAAAAGCACGCCCAACACAAAATAAGGATTGCATTCTCTACCTTTGTCTAAAGCAATTTTTAACAGCTGTTATTAGTACGTAATTATGTATTTCAGCCACCTAAACTTACCAAGAAAGCAAAGTGTGCTAGGAATGAAATTGTCCAATCAATGCCATTGACAACTTGAGCTCTGAACAAAAAAATATATATACATATTTCAACTGTAAATATGCAGGTTACATTATTGAGCATAAAGTTATGTAACAAATTATAAAATGAGAGTGGCTATCTTTTAAAGTCAGCTTTTATATTATAATTTTTTTCTTATTTTACATGAGGTCAAAATTAAGACTTGACTTGCAAATTCTCCGCTATATAGACAACTTTGCACAACAAATTATTTTACTGACAAAAGGTTTTTTTCCTTCATTATCATGATGGTTATATTGAGTATATGAAATTTCAACTCACCTTTCCCACTTTGGTATCTTAAATGCTGCAATTACAACAACAATTGGTCCAGCAAGAAACCTGAAAAGAAGTTTTCAGTCAAGAAACTACAACATGCCAAGTTTAGAATCTTACTTAGCTTAATCTGATAATAAGAGTCAGAGGGATGCAACATAATTATGTGCAGTTGAACATAAAGAAACAATTTTGGATTAATTATTGAATGTGGTGCAAATATCAGCATTTTTGCTTCATGCATGCATATATACTATAATGAAAATTATTGTATTTATTATTGTACCAAGAACAAATACATTATTTGGATAGCTTACCATCCAGTGTAGAAAAACCAGAATGGATAGTAAAAGCCACACTTGTTAGGAAAATGCTTGAGTGTGAAAAAAGTTCCATAGCAGAACCATAGCCATGCCTGAAATAAAAACTCAATTTAGATCGATCACAACACTGGCATTTTTATCAGTGATAAATGTAATAAATAATTATTATTACTTTTAGTATAGGAAAAATGTTGGAACCCTTACATGTTTTTAAAATCACTCATAACTCAACTGCACAAAAGGGCCCAAGTACCCCACGAGCAGAGGCTACATTTTCGCTGTGTGAGGTGTTGTGCAAAAAGTAGCCTGTGTTGACAAGCGTCCAATTTTCTATTGTGAATGCACGAAATTCGTCACGTGATTCGCAAGCAAAATTAATCGTCAGGTCTGTCATCAAATGACGTGAGTTTCGCCGGAATAATAAATAATTGCGACAACTCTGATCTGCTACGCAAGACTCACGCAAGAGTCACGCAATGCTCTAAACAGGTCAAGAACAGGAAAAAAACGTTTTTTAAAATTTATTCGTCCAGATTTCTGGACAGATTTGAACGGTTGTTCGCAGAGGCTACTTTTCTCAAGCCAGCTCACACAGCAAGAATGTAGCCTCTGCTCACAGGGTAGGGCCTAAGTGGATCCACCTTTCATTAACCATGTGACACCATCAGCTATAATGAACCCTGCTAGCAGAGATTTCTATCTGGCATGATTTTAAGCATTATTTTCAAGGTCCTCTGCTAAAAGGTGCAATCTAATAAAAAAGAATCACTTCTTTATTTAAAAAAATATAATATTATTATCTAAACACTTTTCTTTATAGTTGAGCTTGTACATTATTAAACAACACAATGATAATAATATTTTCTAAATTCCCAAATAAGCCAGCGATAGTTAAAATATGAATGAACCCTCTGAATGCAAGGTTGTAAATTAATGACAAATGAATCAACCAACATTATCAGGAGTTATAAAAATTGCAAATATACGACTAAAAATACTCACAATGACTCTCAGCACACAGATTCCAATTCCTGCTGCACTCTCATAGATATACAGAACTTGGCCAGGGTCAAAAACCTTTTCATTTGGGGGAAAATAGCAAAGAGTTCAGCAAAGAATGTAGGTGCTTATTTTTTCAAGCAATATATTATTACACTGCTGTATGTGCGCAAGGGTGCTTTCTTCTTCTATGCGAACTTAAAAGCATTAGTGTTATGTTTGCAAGAAATGGCCACAGTGAAGTTCCTTGTGTATTGCCACAAATTCTTGATCACTTTCAGAATTACTAGTAGAAATTGCGTTGCTCCTAAAATATCCCTAATTTACAAGGCATTACACTAACCCTTACCCCTCCCATGTGAAGTTTTGCTCACCCCTCTGTTCATAGAAAATACTAACCATTTTTGTCTGTGAAAGACTAATTACCCACTAAGAGTAAAGGACTTCCAACATTCTCTCCTGGGATTGTTAAGAGTATGAATAATT
Organism: Porites lobata; assembly: GCA_942486035.1. Lineage (NCBI taxonomy): Eukaryota > Metazoa > Cnidaria > Anthozoa > Scleractinia > Poritidae > Porites > Porites lobata. The sequence goes on along the minus strand of CALNXK010000019.1, from coordinate 1,104,077 downwards.
ATATTCTCTGTAGTGTATGGATCTATAATATATCAATTTCAGGTGCACCCGCACTGAAATCTCTCCCATTCCTGTCTGTTGGTCAATAAATGTTGTTGCTGGTCTCCCCCTTGAGCATCTGCCATGTTTTGGTTCTCAAATTTTGGGAAACAGTCTCATTCTTGCTTCTCCAACAGTATATGGATAATATTTTCTAAATTCCCAAATAAGCCAGCGATAGTTAAAATATGAATGAACCCTCTGAACGCAAGGTTGTAAATTAATGACAATCAGCCATTGGACAACTGCTGCCAAAAATTTGCCTATGTCCAATGAAATAGCAACCGGATCAAATCATCACTGACTTCACCACTTTAAACAGGAATATAAACTCAGTCCTGGGTAATTATTAAACGTAATAAATCATAACTTCCTTATAAGCCTTATATCATTTTCTGTAATTGAGAATCAGGCACAATAAAATGGTGGGAGAAAAGTTCAAGACATATGTTGGCTGACTACATTTTTGCCCAACTTGCTCAACCAAAATGACGACTTATAGTTTGAAATCAGTCCTTACAAAAAAAATTAATGATCATTTGCAGCCTGAATATAACTGCTACTTATTTCCCCTCTATCATATAAATTGTTAATCAATTTAAAAATGATTATTATGAGGTGCTAGCATAACCATATATCTGCCCAACGTTTCAGTTGAACTAACATTGATCATGTAATACTTACAGATGCTTCATAGAAGAAGAGAATGGCGAAACACATTGCGTACACTGTACCAAAGACACTTAGTTTGATTTGACCAGACGAACTGATACGTCCTCTGCAAAGTAAACCATCAGACCAATCACGGTAAGATTTTACCCTAATACACCGCGTGCTTCATTGTCGTGATTAACACTTATTGACGTGATCAGTGTTGAGAAAGATGGTTGACACCCTGAAAATTTTTCAACCTCAGATTAAACTGATTTTGATCATGTTCAAAGAATCTATAAACTAAATGCAGCACTCAGATACTGAAGTAAGAGATCCACTTGTTTTAAAAACAACAATAAAAGTAATATATAATATAATAATAACAATAATAATAATAATAATGCATGTATTTCATGTAAATGTGTTCATATGCACAAGATGGTTCAGCGAAATACATATTAAGTAATCAGTGAATAAAGAAATAAATAAAGCAAAATTAAAGTATTATTACAATACAGTAAACTTCCGATTATAAGCCATGGGTTGATACAAATATTTAAGGGGTTTTTAGGACGGTTTATAAGGGTGAGGGAAGGGGGGGAGTTGGAGGCTTATAACCAGACTAAAAAAAGTGTTTTCAAAACAAGGTACATAGCAGTGCTTATCAAAATACTTTTTGAATTTAATTACTTTGTTAAGCTTCAAAACATCCTAAAAAGTTGAATTCATTTCAATACAAGCTTCAGGGGGGCTTATAACCACGTGTATTTCTTTATTTAGAGGTAGATGGGCTTGAAAATGGGGGAGGGGGCTTATTGGTAAGTTCAACAAAGAAATGTCTTATATTTTTTCGTTAATAAACTAGATTATATTAAAATTTCTAATGCTTTACCTTATTATTCACCTTCATTATATATTATATTATTCATTGTAAGTTGATTAATGTATATCATGAGAGTTAATAAACTTTATGGTTCAATCCTCCAAGATTTTACCAACCTTGTAACAGTCCACCCTTTTGCCATCAAAATTAACATGATAAGAAATACTACATGTGAAATGAAATGACTTCCACGACCTAAAAGGAAATTTATCAAGAGATAATGAAAACAAGCACTTTTGATGTGTTTTAAGTGTTAGTATCACAAGAATTTAATAATCTCAATTCATGCCCAAAATAATGAGATTGTCAGTGATCAGAAACAGACCAAATACCCATAGTATACTTTTTAGTTTTTCATTTCTTAAAACAAGGACAGGGTAGATTAATGGTTTGAGGCAAAAAAAGGAGAAAGAAAGGAAAAAACTGTAGGCGGGAAAGAAAAATAATGCAAGGCTTAAGTCGTCTCTAGGGAAGCAAATTGTGTAGCCAACTTTTGGGCAGTTTTTTTTGCATTTTGTCAAGTAAAGGGAATGAAAGCAGCATGGCTGGTAGCTTCAAATATATTACCATAAAGCAAAAGACCATAAATAAATATGACATGGCAGCCCTTTAATAACTACCTTTTATCCGTCCCATGCATGCAAACCTCAGTTACTACAAAGGGTCTAATAAGGGTAAAATAGACCTACCTGCAACTTTCCAGCCATATGTCTCTGTTCCACTTCTTCTAAACATGTCATAGTATATCATGTAGAAAATCAAGCTTATGACTGACAAAAGAAAAATTAATAGCAATAAATTAAATTTGATGATGAACCTAGATGGCATATGTCTTAGCAGGGACGTGACAAAATTTACTCTTGCTGGAAGAATTATTATTTGCCCACAACATTTTACTTTTTCTTGACTTGTGACATTCAACCCACCGTCACTTTGAGTGTCAAAAGGTTCACAAAAATTAAAATTTACTACATAATTACTGCATGAAAATGTGAAATGTAGCCAGGATAATCAAACCCAGAGGGTAACAGTCTTAACATAAAATGTGTGACTGCATTTATAAAGGTTTCATTGTAAATACACTAAGTTCTACTCACCTTCAAATGAAATTGAAGCCATAAATAACTTGTATGAAAAGTGAAAAAGTCTTCGTGCTGAAAGTAAATCTGCAACAGACAAATACAGTGTAACAATATTGTTACGTACATGTAACGTATGAACATGTTATAATAAAGCAATGAGGTACCAATGCATTACTGTCACTTAACACAAAACAGTGACAAACTTGAGCCCTTTGATTCAATAAAATTTATACAGTAGTCAGCAGAAAACCTTCCAAAATGTGCAACCTTGATTCACCTTTTAAAAACAAGAAGGAACCTTGGGCTGAGTTAGCTTTCACAAAGAATTCTAGGACCGTTAATGTTTCTAAAGGCTGGTTTTCACTAGCGATGGAGTCGGAGTCGTAGTTGTAATCAGAAGCGTAGAGCTTATGATCTAGTGAAAACAGCGTTCCGATTCCACTTACGACTCCGTTGCTTACGTTCCACTTATGATCTAGTGAAAACCAGATTGTCAGAGTCGGAAGCAGAAGCAGAAGAACCAAACCAATTACAAAGCGTGGGAACGTGCACTGTGATCGGAGTCGTCAGTGGAGTCGGAAGAAAATGGAAACGTTCTGATTCTTCTGACTCCAATTCCGTCGCGCTTATGACTCCACTTACGACTCCGAGTTTGATTTTCACTGGGTCATAAGCGCTCTTACGACTCCGCTTACGACTCCGACTCCGACTCTGACTCCGTCGCTAGTGAAAACCAGCCTTGAGGACGCGCTATTTACCAATTTGTTTTCCCTGTCCCAAGTAACAGCCCCAGCTTCCTTCTCGTTTCTAAAGTGGTGAATGGCTTGTGAACCTGAGCCCACATTACAGCCACTAATACTGCTTAGCAGAAACCTCATTTTGACAGCTGTCAATTGACTATGATATAAAGTGGGTATGTCACAGAATAAAAAAGCAACATTCTCGTTGCGTCTTGGTGAAAGTAACATTTTGTTAACCTTTTAAGTCCCAAAGGGTGACCAACATCAATTTTCTCCTAACAATATCCATACAATGTCAAGAGATTAGGTTATGAGAATTAATAAAATGATCACCAAAGAGAAAATGCTTTGATCTTTTATCAAATTCTCTCAACTCATTCTTTTAAGGAAATGTATAGAGATCAGTTTGGAGAATTTGTATGTGTATATTGGGGCCTTAACTCCTTGTCTGCTGCCAATTATTTCAATATATTTTGCCATGTAACTTTAAAAAATCATATCTCTGGTGTTATTTACAGTTCAATATCAAGCTATACCTCATTGGAAAGGGAAAAGAATACCCTTTCGAAAAAAAAATATTTCGGTCATAGGAAACCCATAATATTCCGCCACAAAAAAATTCAGAAAAGCATATTTTGCATAAAAATTTTTTAAAATTTTAAAGAATGTCATTTAGCTAGGAAACTTCTTTATTTTGGGTGATATGGTAGCAAGAAATATTTTTCATCAATATGTAAGTAAAAAAACCCGAAAATCGTTCTAAAATATGGAGCGACTAGAAATTTTCTACAAATTTTTTCCTGCACGCTGTCATGATTATGCTAATTGGATTATCATAATTAGCATAATCCTTTAAGCGCCACCTCGTGACCCCATGTTTACTTCACTGAGACGCTTTGTTTCCTCGATTCCCAAAAAAAATATCGAGTTAGGGACAAGCAGACATGAATTTGCTGATAGACTTCATCAAAATAAGCAAGAATTTGACAGCTTAAAAGCGAAGCGAAGGCAAAACGGGAAGGAAATCGTCGCCGTTTCAAGAACATGTGGCACAGAGTGGGCGATCGGCGATTTGCATGCACAGATTCTAATTGTTTCCTAACCTCGACAAGCGTTTATTTTGCTTGTTATCCTCCAAAATCCTTCAGAATAGTTTGTTTGACTTGTATTTGGTTGACATTCGTCGATACAAGCTTTCATTATTCGCAAAACCGGCTCACAAAGATTCCCCGCGACTCGCCATAAAATTCAAAATTTTCGAAAACCCGGTGTGTGACGGTCAAAAGTCGACAGGGGCTGGAACTAGGCAGGTGATTGGCTAAATCTATTAACTTCCTGTGTGCCAAATTTGGGAGCAATCGGAAGTAACACAATTTTTTGCGAAATTTCTTTGGTCACCGTTCCTGAAGCTCCGATTTCGGCGACCCCGGAAGACGAAGTGTTAAAAGGGTTAGAAGCTTACAATAGGTGCTTACTTGCTACATAGACAGAAAGCAGCCACATTAAAGTAAATGCCCCAAAGAAAACTGCATCCATAATAAGAATATCTGTTAAAAAAAAAAGAAAAGAACATTAGTCATTAGAAAGATATTTCACTGATAAATATAATGTTATAATATAGAGAATGAGATAATCTATATTCCCCATTGGCAACTTTCGTGGCATTAAGGCCAGTGGACCTAGGAAATCACTGACGCAGAAACAAAACATGGCTAAGAATCCCATCTGGTTGAGGCCATTTACCATTTGGTTGTTTACAAGTGGGGTCGCGGATTTGAATCCATTACAACCCAGGACAATCCAGCTTATGGTTTACAGAGATGCCAATCTCCGGAGACCTAAAATCTGGAGACTCTCTATTTTGCACTACACCCTCCCCCATCCCACCCCTGAATCTCAACAGAAAGCATAGTTTTCTACTTTGTAACTTATAATATTATTATTGGCAGTTTTAAATAGAATTTCATATATATTAAACAAATATGGGTGTGCTAATAACCAATACATACATCTCTCATCAGCTGAGAAGTGTTTACCCCAGCCATCACCATTTGTCATTTCCAAAGTGTACTGCAGTACTAATCCCTAAAATAACACAGTCAGTCAGTGAAAATAGCAAGTAACTAAAAATATGTGAATCACAAGACCTCGCGGAGCACTTTGGGAGAATGGCCTGGCTTGCGATCCTTGTGGGAGTCATGCGCATAGCAAATTCCAACAAAATTAAAGACCCACTTTCGTGAGGAATAAAAGCATACATCTGGAGTATGCCTGCCAACCCTCACGCATTATACATAAATCTCATGCTTATGGACTGAAGACATTAATCTCCATCAAAGGCAATTTCTTAACTTTATCACAACACACTAAAATGTCACCAATGAAATAGCTTTGAAAGCGCTCAAAGGTCGATGGAACATCTTCGGACATTTTTGGCAATGTTCAAAATTTGTTGGAAATGTTCAAAAATTCTGGTCATGACAAGACGAAAACCTCACACATTTGACTCAGAAAATGTTGGGAGGTTTAAACTAAAGTGGATCAAGGTGTCCTTCAAAGTAGATGGATCAGTACCACAACAAAAAAATATTAAACATAGCTACATGTATCAGCAGTATAATCATCTATAAACATGGTGTCATTATGACAAAAATTAAAAACATTATATATAATACTGCTTGCTACTGACAAATCATGCATGTTACAGGTCAAAATTAAATACAGGTTGCTTCTCAATTTCATTAAATAGTTAGTCTTCTAGCCCTTATTATTTGTGAATATATTAGGGATAGGAGAGGCAAACGAAATTAAGAATCAACTTTGGTTAAAAAATGAAATCAAAATTTAGATTTGACCTGTGACACATATTTTGCCTTTAACCTTATTTATGGACAAAAACTAACGTCCACAATTCTCACTTAACTAGTTATCACAGCCAATAATATCTGAAGGCCCCAAGTGACTCTTGATCTTTTGAGAAATTCCTTCTCACGGCTGTCATAAAGTTTTGACGCAGCTAACTAATCGGGATTCACCCATAACAACTCACAGACATTTATAGGGTCACCGTTAGCCTTCCACGTACACTGACCACCTGAAACATCAAGTGGCCTCAGCTGTCACAGGTGTTATGGGTTATGGCCCATAATAAAAGCTCTGCTTCTGCTCTTTTAAAACAACAATAATAATTTTAAAACATGAGGTAATTTTTAGGGTTAATAATGTAGAAATTTAATTGAAGTCACTTGGGACCCTTTCTTTCAGCTCCCTTCTGACTAGCCGACAACAGCCATCTCTCCTTCCTCCTCACTGTGAGGGATATTTTGCCAGAGGGGATGTCTGCGCCTCAGCAACAAAAATTCCATACTGACAATGCAAAATCTTTCCGGAATCTGGTTAGGAGCTTTGTTTGTTCAACGTAGTACAGTTGACTTCCGATAACTCAAACCCTTGCTAACTCAAACCTCCCACTAACTCAAACCAAAGTCGATTTCCCCTGGATTTCCTTCATACATTTTCTGTACTTTTATCCTCAGTAATCATAACTTGAACCCACAATAACTCCATGGCCAACCTCCCACTAATTCAAAATAATTTTTGTTTCCCTTCAGACAATTTCTGTAGGATTTTACCCACGATAACTTGAACCATGTTTTAACATTGCGACAATTCAAGGAAAAACATTAAGTTTATTTCTGAAGCAACTGCGTCAATTTCCAGTTCAAATTCAGTGTTCATTCCTCTATATTGATCAAGCTTTGCCACTTAATTCCTTTTTCAAAACATCAATCTATATCTCTTGCATCCATTGAAGTAAAGTGTGCATGATACTTGTATCCCCTCTAGATCATTTTTTTATTTCCTTATTTTTGGTTATTTGCTTCAAACTCCCAACAACTCAAACTTTTTTCTATTTCCCTAGAAGGTTTGAGTGATTGGGAGTCAACTGTAGTTATATTGTTTTTATAGCAATATTGTTTACGAACGACAGACAAAAGACAAAAGGTCACAAAAGTTAAACAAGAATGCGATGAATCTATACTGCAAAACAGTCAATACTCGTGGAATACAGTCAACTGTTGCCTTGCAGACACCCTGCCATACTGGGCATCTTGATAAGACAGACAGCAGCTACATCCCCGGCAAAAACAAATTACAGACATTTAAGTGAAATAAACTCCCGCTATTACGGACTCTCACTAATGAGGACACTACTTTGACGTCCCTACAGTGTCTGCTTTAAAAGGAGTTGACTGTACAGTATATGTTACAGGTCAAAAGTTGATTCTCTATCCCTCTGCATGTCCCTAGCCTTAATTATTCATGAATTAGGGCTAGAAGACAAAGGAAGTTGAGAATCAACCTACAGATTTAGGTTAAAAAATTTTAACCTGGATAACTTTGACCTGTAACATATACATGTATTGTTCTTTAGAAGAAGCATTTGAGTTTTGCTGGAGCTCGTTCCCAGAAAAACACAAAACTTAATCAACCAGGAAAAACATTAAAGTCATAAAACCAAACAAACTAAATCTGTTTGCCATGGAGTTCCAGATGTAAATTTTACATGGCAAACGGATTTAATTTATTACAGGTGTATGTGAACATTCATTTATATCATCAGTACTGGATTTCTGTTGCTGAGGCGCAGATGTCCCTTCTGACAAAATGTCCCCAGCAACAAGGGGCGATGAGAGATAGCTGTTCATGAAATGCTAATTCACCAAAGCTCAAAATTTTTCAGGTTCTTTTTCATACCTTTGTGGTTTCACAGTTACTCACAGCTATATACCACCATCTCTCACGATCTGACTTAAAACGTCGATCCCCTAAGGAGCAAGTAAAAATATCAGTAAACCAGTCAATTACCGTATTTCAGCCCAAGCTGAAACCCCAGCCTGTTTTGTTGCAAAAATGCCTCATTTAAGAAATCTGCCGAATTAAGCAAGACAAGTTTCAGTCCACCCTGTGAGCAAAGCTTTCTTCCTAGCATGATGGCTTTTAGCTTTTATGAAGTCATCCACGTGGCTTGTCAGTCGCTTAGCTGTTTTTTTTTTTTTTAAGCTCCAGAGAGAAACTACACAACTGACAACCCACGCAAACAAGTTTATGAATGCCAGAAGCCATGCCAGAAAGAAACCTCTGTTCGTAGGGTAGTTTAAGTCCAGTTTGTGGTAAAGGGGCTAGAATCTTCACCTGTCAGTGATTAAATAGGCAAAAAAACCCTTACTGCTTAATTCCCTTCAGCTTGGGCTGAAACATGAACTTGGCCATACAAACCAGTTTTGCTATGATTAACACAAAACTAGAAGGCAGCTAAGAAGTACACAAGATTTTACTCAGATGAAGAAAATAAAACTTAATCCAACATAAACCTTATCAACTACCCAGGTATTTTTAGCTGCTATTTAATCTACCTATTCCCTGTTTTGTGCATATTAATTCATCAAATAATAATACTATAAATTCTAATCTGCTACCATCCCATGCAATGGGCGGTAAATATAGAGCCATGCAATAGAAGGCTAAAATGCAAGAAAAAGGCATGTCAGTTTTCAATAGTGTCATCTTTGGTTCCACTTTGGTGAACAACACTTGCCAACAAATCCTTCCCACCCCCCCTCAGTTTAAACTTATGGCCACAGCTGCAATAAATTGAAATTTACTAGGTAACTGCTATAAGCAGCCTTGCTTAATGTGGTAAATGTAAACAATATTATGTACTAATTGTATATATATCCCTTCATTATCCACTCCAATAATAATTTAAAATACAGTAAAAACCCACGATTAAGAACCTACATTTTCCAGGGTTAGCCTAAACAGGTTCTTACATAAATGGTGGTTAACATAAATTTAGGCTACCTAGGTTCTTAATAGGTTCTTAATTTCTTGCAAAAAATTATGTCGTTGCTAAGAAGATTTTAGTGATCAGCACCCTTAAATTTGCATACCTAATGTTGCTTATATTAAAATTAATATAAGCAATCATTTAATATGACCATAATAGAGATCTATTCTCACATGAATTTTAATTTCTTGAGTCAAAACAACTTTATATACATGATTGTGCTGTAAAACACAATAATAATTATATGCATGTCAGAATTTTTAACATTAGAATTGACATGTAGCAACTACTCATCCAGATTGATCATACATTTATTATACCATTTCTTTTTAAGTAAATGTTTTTAAATGATTTTTTAAAATAAGAACCTTTCTCCAAATTTTAGGCTTAAGAGGTTCTTATATAGAAGGGGGTCTAAATTGCAAATTTTAGCCTAACAGGTTCTTAAATCTTACAGTTGGTGTAGGTTCTTACTTGTGGGTTTTTACTGTAACGGTTGGGTGGCTTTGCAAGACTGTGTGCATAAAAAATTCATGAACTAATGAGAAATTATAAGGCTCTCTACTGTGAATTTGAGATGTACTTGTGAATTTGAGGGGTGGTTGTCACTGCTAGCATTTGTCTCTGGTGCTTAGTTCACACCCTAGACCCCAGAGGTTTATCAGATTTTAGAGAATACTTTGAGATGGGGTCTATGTTTTTTTTTTGCTCTTATCAAACTAGTCTGACCATGTACAGATGGCACAGCAAAGCAATCACTTTCTCCTCACTTATTTTTAAAAGAACCTGAGTCTTGTTCAACCTGGGAATTTAACACAGGCCTTAAACTACTTCATAGTCAAGGACCCAACCAAAACTAACCATGTGGCGGTATAAACTAATCAAACTGCTAGCCAAATAGGGTATTTAAAAGTGATGGTAAATCATCTAATAGACGCCCAGGGCATCTATTATTTTAATTTTAGGAGCCCATTAGTGGCGGCGTTGAATAGACAGGAGACGTTTAAATGAGAGAGGCATTTAGCATCATAGATGTAACAAACTCCACAAAACTAATATGCTTTTGGCAAATATATCACCACGATTTATAAAAAGCAGAATATTCAGTCCATCAATAATTGATACATTTAGACACATCTAAACCATTTTAAGATTCACACCATTCTTTTAAATCTTGAATGTCAAAATCCTCACCTTGAACTTGACATTAAAGAAGATGCAAAGCGCAAACTCTTGTAGATCAAGCAAAAAACTGAGTAACTGAAGAATTAAATGCTTTGCTCTATATTCCCATTTGTGGGGCATCTACTAGACTTGGGGGCGTTTAATAGAGAGAGACGTCTAATACAAACTTAAAAGCATAGGAAGGGCGTTTATTAGGCATTTATGATTTGAGAGAGCATGTCTATAAGAACAGTTTGTCGAATATCCCAGACAGATAATTAATTAATTAGGAAAAGTGTAAAAATACCAATCTTCTTACCATCACAAACTAGGTATGTTGTTCCCAGCACATCCTTCTCAACGCATCCTGACCATATGTAATTTGTTGTGAGGTTGATAACTTGATTATTTCCTCTATACACCTTGTCTTCTCTATCGATGCATTTCTGTAGAAAATGAATTGAAAATGATAGATTAGGAAGCGTGATAATTATTTGAAGAGATCAACAACCATTATGCTCACCCATCAGGCAACTTGAGATGAAAACACACAATACTCTATAATAATTATGGAAAGGTTATTATTATAGCCCTAAGGTGTCATAAAGGAAGTTTGTTTCTCCCTGGGGCAGTATAGGTAATTCAGATGTTAATATTAATGGAGTAACCTTCATTTTTTCAAATAATACATAACATTTACATGACTGTATTAACCAAAGACAAGTATAAAACTTGGGGTGTGTTTCTCCAGGAGACACCAAGATCAAATTATTATTGATCTCAGATTCTATGAGGCTGGTTTTCACTAGCGATGGAGTCAGAGTTGGAGTTGTAATCAGACAGGAAGAACTTTATGATCTAGTGAAAACATCGTTCTGACTCTGCTTACGACTCCGTCACTTACGATCTAGTGAAAACTAGGCTGTCAGAGTCGCAAGCAGAAGTGGAAGAACTATTACCAATCACAAAGCGTGAGAATGTGCATTTTGATTGGTCTATTCTTCCGCTTCTGCTTCTGACCATGTCAATCTTGTTTTCACTAGATCATAAGCAACGGAGTCATAAGCAGAGTCGGAAGAAAATGGAACATTCTGATTCTTTCCACTCCAATTCTGTTGTGCTTATGACTCTGCTTATGACTCCGACTTCTGATTTTCACTGGGTCATAAGTGCTCTTACGACTCTGCTTACCACTCCGTCTCAAGTGAAAACCAGACTTAAGTTTCATTATGACAAAAGGAACAAATTTCTTTAGTTTCATTTGGCAGCAACATTGTTGCAAACTGGCATAAACATGGCCGTCCTCATATTTTCAGCCAAAAAACTGTTTGACAGATGTATTGACTGAATCCTTTTGTGAGCATTCAAAATCCAGTTTTGGAATTAATTCAAAACACCCCAAATCCTGTTTTTGATTTGGATTTTCCCAAAGAAATAACCCTACAGTTGTAAGTAAAGTAACAACTTAACAATCACAAAGGAATTGTACCTGCTACTGTTAAAGGACAGTTTATATCATGTACAATGTATTTACTATCAGCTGATTAAAAAGGGAGACATTGCAGGAAAGTTAAAATGGCTTGACAGCAGTAGCAGATACTGTACACTAGCTGCTACACTGGCAGCGTTCTTGACAACCAGCTACACATGTATGCAGTGTACAAAAACAAATATTTATTTGTTTGTGATTGGCGAATTTTGTACACCACATATCCAACATTTAAGATGCCTACAGTTGCGGCTTCCAGTATCAAAATTAATTGTTTATTGTTCAACATGTACCACATAGCCAGCTCACCACTATTAAGTTTATGCTTTGTCTCAAAATTAATATTATTATTATTATTTCTACACACTGCATGCCCAGTCCTTAAAACTTACAGATTCTCTCAGGGGGTTACTTCAGATTTTCTAGTAATGGGGATGCTTGAAGAATTTTGGGGGGTTTAATGTTTTCCATTGCGGGATAGTATCTTGGGTGATAGGAAACTTTGGCAAGTAATTTTTATGTGTTTTAACAGAAGTAGGCCGTTTTTGTATATTTAAAAGACTTGCGGAGGTGTCGGTGTATCCCGGACACATTGTTCTGTGAATAAAGTAGAACCAAACTTGTTTTGCAGTTGTTTTGAAAAGTTAATGCATTACATTACATCAGACTCTGCAAAACTGGCTAATTTATTATACTCTGCAAAGTCTCCCTGGTGTATCAAACAAGTTCATTGTATTTAATTTATTTAGTTGATTTCTTATCTACTCTGTTGATGCCCGGCCTTATCTTGGTAGGAAATTCCCCATATTGTAGTGAATTCTTGACGCCTGGGAGTTCTACATGAGATTTTTTGGGAGTTAAGTTTTAGTCCAGGGATTTTTTGGGGTTTTGCTATTTGCCCCAATTCAATTGCCGGTGTTATCTCCATCACTTGAAATCTAGAGTACCCTCCTGGGCTTACTCAATGGGGTCCTCAATATTGTATGTCTATACTTAAGAGGGAGTCCGGCAACTATTGATACTCATCACAACGAGATACATTGTATATTTTTGGATGGCTACATATAAGAAATAATTCTTAAATTATATTTTTTTTCTACTTTGCCACAAAGCCAGTTTTTTTTTAGTTAAGCATGGCAAATGGTAGGCATTCTACAATTGTATAGGAAGAATCAATATATCACTTGCGTGGTTTGCATTGAACCATAACATCTATGTTCGTCACACTGGGCTGTAATCATGACATGGCTAAAATTCACTTCACTAGCTCTAACATAATTTAACAGTAAAAACATGTGCTAGTGCCTATAAGATGATAACTCTTTAAAACGAAAGAGAAGTTAAAGACATAAGCGTATATTATCACAGTTTGGTTAGCTATGAAAAATACGGAAACTTCGTCTAGGGAGAACAGGAGTCATTTTGAAGTTTTAAGTTTATGTTAATAATTATGGTAGCCTACATGTATGCACCTGTATTAAATCTAACCCTATGAACTTTCAACATTCAAGTAAGTTTCGACGCAACCATATAAAGCAAAGCTCAAAGCTATGATCACTATTTTAACTTCCCTATCTTCTGAGACAGTTATGGTATTCTGCCATAAGTAGAAATGACAGCATTGATGTAACCTTATAACAGAGAGCGGATTCAGAGAACATGCACAATTCAATGAGCTTCAATTCAGAAACATGCAATCACAAAAAAAGGGCTTGGAATAATAAACAGTGCTTTTTGAGAGCAAGATCTTACCATGCCGGGTTTAGGGTATACATTTGGCCACTGTGTGTCAAAATACAGAAAAATATTCTCTGTAGCGTAAGCCTGAAAAACAAATAAACAACTTCAGTTTGAAGCAATGTTAATATCCGTTCTTCATGATTCGATCATGTGTTCTCGAACGTAATATAATTCACCTATGTACAGCTTCTCTGAAAATACAGTGTAGTTTCTTACATAGAGCCATTTATTTAGCTCTGTTAGTTATTGTAAACAAATTTTATCGGGGATTCTCAATCACCCACAAGTGGACGTTGAGATAGCAGACAACGAAAAGAGCGGATGTACCTATATTTGCGGTCAGAAGAAGACGAAAAAGCCTTACATCAACAAAATGACAAAACCTAACTTACCAAGGGATATTCAAAATGATATCTTAGACGTCCTATAGAATCCTTATAACAAAATCTACTTAAGAAACTCCAGTCCTGTCAAGAGGAAATAACGGGGGAAAATCATTAGCACAAAAAGTGGACTCCACTACGGAAGAAACTCAAACTTCGTCACCATACAAATGAGTCTCTCACGTCTTTCGTGTTCAACGTTCCTTCTACGATTTTAGGACAAACGCCTCTAACGTAAAGTAACGTAATACAAAGCTGTAACAGATAAAACCGCATCCTCGTCGCCATATTTTGTGAGCACAGTATGGAAATCGAGACGATTAGTAAATACTATTGTTCCTATGATGTGCGCGCGTGAAAGTCGCTAGGTAACCTTTCAAAGACAAACAAACACAGCATCCGTTCGGATGAAACTTTACATGAAAACTACTCTTGAAAATTATTACAAAATTAAGTAAAGTTGTTCAATTTTATGATCGATTTTTCCATTTGCTCGATCAATTTCTTCATATGGCTCAGAAACCTTAAAAAATCGTAATATTTGGAGAGTTGGGACATAGTTAGTATTGAGAATGAGAATACGTCATTAGATCAAATTACACAAAATAAAAAATTTTACTTTTTTTTCCTGAAACAAGGGGAAATTATTATATTTTTTCATATTTTTCTGCTCTATTCTTTTTTCCTTTTTAAGCTTATTTTCATCTTCACGATTTAAGGGAGATAAAAAAGTGGATAGGTGGATGGCCTCTATTTTTAAGGTTTTCAGATTTCAAGGTCTTGTTGAAGTTTTAAAATGAAACTCTAGAAACTATAAATTACAAAATTAAAGTTTATCATAGGGAGAAAACTGATACATTTGTAAACAAAGTGATTGTTATGTTCCTCCATATTTAATGAAGTTTATGCTTTAACCATATATTTTTTTTCCAGATTTAACTCAAAGTCTACCAGAACAAATCTTCATAGTTCGGGCTGTAGATAAATGAGAAAAAAAAAATGAAAAAATTGTTTTTGTTGCAATTCTATAGTAGAGGACAGACCGTCTTTTTTCCAATAAACGTTTTCAGAACCTAATAAATGACTAAAGACAAAGTAAGCAAACAGAGTATGACTCGGCAAACATTTCTGTTGAGAGTTTTTTGGAAAAACTAATGTGTAAAATTATTAAAAACTCTCACAGTATAAAGGGTTAAATTACAGTGATGAGAGAAATAATTTGAAACTTATTTATACTTTCATTTTTTTTCTCGAGGTTTTAGATCTGTTATTACAATCATGTTGGCTAGGGGAAATGATTTTTTGTGGTTACTGTTGAACTCCAGAAAAACTCGGATTAAAAGTGTTAAATCTTGTCCAGTAAAGAAAGCTATCAAAGCTGATCCGTAAAGGTGCTGTTTAAACTCGACCTTCAATTTATCTCTTTACTTTTCTTAATATATTATTCAGTTAATTGTACTTTATAAATTGAGTCAAAGATCGAAGTACATGCCAGGGGCGTAGCATGAGATTTTGAACTTGTACTCACGGGAAGAAAAGTTAGACCGCCAAAGGTACTTCAAACCATGGGGTTCCGGGAGCATGCTCCCGCAGATAATTATTCAAATCAGTTTAGGGGTTCAGAAATGCCATTTCCCGTTTTTTTTCGGCAGGAAATTTTTGCTAAATAAACTCAAAGAAAAATGCAATAGTTAGTTGTTTAATTTACCTCTTAATTGTGATCGGTAGACTGAGAGCGGTTAAGCAGTTACGCCAACAAGGAGATTACAGACGGGCAAAGACGCTATTAAATATAATATGATGGGAAAGATTTGTCAATCATCCCGATTCAATGATAAAAAAATGCTTTCACAAAACAAAAAGATGTATTTTTCAGATTTCAGCTGTAGGCACGGGCGTATGTCATAAAGCACGATCAAAGTCACGTGTGTGTGCTTTGCTTTAAAAAACACTACGATACTAATAGGCCACCGCTACTTAGAGCGCGCGCAATTCATGTGACGACATATATAATAAAAGAACATTTGTCAAGCTTCATTCGAGCTCCCAAAGGTTGACCCCAGGCACAATAATGGTTGTAAATTCTGTGGTTTCTTAGATTTCCTGTCGCTATTTAGTTAGCTTGTGCCAGGCTCTCAGCGTTTTTCGCATTTCTTTTTACTGAACGACTTTTCACCACTATCTCGGAGCCTGGAACAGGCTACTATTTAGTGGGTAAACGAACTTGTTACATGGTGAAAAATGCTTCCAATTAATTCAATATTGAAAGCAAGGACCAACTTTCAAAAAAGAACGGCTGGATCCTAATAAACGATCTAATGCAGCTATAACTGGAAATATAGAAACAAAAGAAGCAAGGCTGATTTTACATGTCGGAAATAATATATTTCTTTTACTAATACCGTAAAATTCCGAAAATAAGCCCCTCCAAATATAAGCCCCCCGGGGGCTTGTACTTGGAAAATTGCCCTCAAGTACCAAGTAAACAACGCAAAAACGGTAAATCTATTTCGAACTATAAGGCTAGCCCAATCGATTTGTAAACGCAAATTTCCCCCCGTAGATAAGCCCCTCCAAAAATAAGCCCCTCAAAAAGGGCCTTTGAAAAATATAAGCCCCGAGGCTTATTTTCAGAATTTTACGGTATTTCGTAAGGCACAGCCTTCCTCCAGGGTTTTACATACAATGATAAAGCTAACCCAGCTAAGACATGACAATATACCGTGAAATATGATGCTATAATAACACGTGAAAATTTACATAAGGAGAAAGTGAACGTTAAAAGTCTATGAAAATAAAAACCGTTGAAGTAGTGGTAGGAAAGAAATTCGAAATGTAAAAATAGTATAAATGAAATGATAACAAACGGAAGAAATACGAATGCATTACATTTCATCTTTCACATTGTCCTAATAGTTCAAGAGTAATGCCCCTCTCGATAAGGTATGCTTCTCTAGCTTTTCGTACACTGTCTCTATTCAGATTTGATGATTTTAGTGGAATAAGCGTGATGTCGTTAGCAGAGTGATCATTAGTGAGAAAGTGTTCTGAGACTGTGGTGGGTTTGGAGATATCACTAAGATGGGTTGTCAAGTAGTCTGCGGTGTTCGTTGAAACGGTCTTTGAGTCGTCGTCTGGTTTCACCTATGTATTGTTTGGAGCAGTAGTTGCATTGTATCTTGTAAATGACGTTTTTTGAGTCTACAGTCGATGTGATGAGTGATAGGTCTGGTTTCACCTGCAGAGTGGAATGTGTATGAAGTTTTTCCGTCAGATATGTATTTGCAAGTAAGACAGTTTTTTCCGCGTGAGTATGAGCCCCTGGCTGGTTGTGTTGTGTGGGATTGCGAAGTTTGGCCCTAACTGCAAAATCGCTGAGGTTGCTACTACGTCTATAAGCTACTCAATGGGTGCAGCTTTAAAGAGGTTATAGCAACGGGGGGATGAAATAAGGATGTGAAAGTGTACATGTTTGCGAATAATGGACGATATGGAACAAAGGGCTGTGTTGTAGGTGATAACGAAGGGAACACGTCCTGTTTTGTCCAGTGTGGAAGTGTCATGGGGCATAAGTGCTTCTGTCCGTATGATATTGTTAACTCGTTGTACTTTGAAGGAAATAGCGGTTATAGCCACGTTTGTAAAGGTAATCGATAATTTCATTGGTGCGGAGTGTGAAAGTTTCGTTGGCCGAACAAATGCGGGTCTAAACCAAGACTGAAAAGCTACTGAAAAAAAATAGCACGTTTGGTACACAGGTATGTATGGGATGACATGACGAATGTATAATAAGTATTGGTGTTTGTCGGTAGGTTTGGTGTAAAGGTCAGTGACGATTTTGCCATCATCTTGAAGTGAGACGTTGACATCGAGAAAGGGTATGGACCTGAAGAAAACATCGCAGTGTATTTTATGGTGGAGTGAATGTTATTAAGAAAGGGAGTGATTGTGTTGAGGTCCTGTACTGATCGTGTCCATATCATGAAGATGGCGTCTATGTAACGCCACCATATGAAGTGGTTTACATGGGACTCCTAATGACAATTTATAGATCTGCTTTGGGTTCATCCCTTCGTCTTACCGAGACATTGTTGTGACCCCAAACGGACTCATTTCCGTTTCATTTTTTTTTAACCCAAAGTTCAGCATTGTTTGGGGGTGGGAGGGGGAAGGTTGCCATTTTTTCACTGGGAAGGTCCCTACACTTCTGACCTCTATTTTGGCCATACGTTTGTCAGGATATCTTAGCAAATATCTCCAGCGTTGTAATTTCAAATCGGAACACTCTTATCGCGGCACTCTAATTGCGCGAAGTTTGGCACATTGTGGCGCGCGCAAACAGTTTCAAATTATTTTCGCATGACTGTAAATAAACTGAACTGCCCAATAAAGAGGCAAGTCACAAAGAACTCGTGATGCGTAGGATTAGGGCTTTCCACAAGTTAATTGAGATTTTCCAAAAAGTTGCTCGTAATTTCTCAAAAAGTTGTTCAAAAGTTGCTCAAAAAGCAATCAAAAGTTTTTGTATCGAAAGTTTCTCAAAAGTTGCTCGGAAAAACAAAAACGTTTTTGGTCTGATGCTAAAAATATGCAAATTGTACACCAAAAGTCGCGAAGATGTGTTATATAAACAAACACAATGATTTTTTAAAAAATTAAAGTTAAACTCCGTTTCTCTAATCAGACACTTGCGGATTGCAATGCCGCCAATGAAAAATCCCGTTCTCGTTGAGAGTGGCTTCAGATCTAAGTTCTTAGCTTCGGTTGACGAGCTACGAGGCGGGTGCCGCAGCAGAACTTTAGCAGCTTTGTTTACTCTGAAGGATCTGTAATTCTGATATTATAATATCATCGTACTTATCCCCAAAATAATGTCTCCGTAATCAAATAGATTGAGAATTAAGGCAGGCTTTCTTCTCGAAAAATGCAAAGAATGCGTACTCTATAACTGCGGTGATCTTCTTTCACATAATTCTTCACCCCGCAGTTCCTTTATATGATTTTTCACATCAGTATTGATTATTACAACTCTGATATATATGTAGCTCAGTGACGTTTCAGTGTTCATTAATGTTTACCAATTCCTCGTGCAGGGCCCTGGTTTGGAAATTATATAACGTAGATTCACCCAGTTCTCTGCCTATGAGAATTCGGTAAAAACCCGCGACTAAGAACCTAGTATTTAAGAACCTGTTAGGCTAAAATTTGCCGGAAACAGGTTCTTATTTTCTGACATCTTAAAAAAATTCTGTGCACTTGGACAAATAAGATAAGTCAACATTCAGTATCCGCTTTGGAGACAATGCTGCCTCATTGCTCCAACTGCAATTCTAATAGTATACAGGTTTCACCTAGTGAATGAACTAAAATCTGCTAAATACAACGTATTTTTTTGTTCGGAAAATAAGAACCTATTTAAGAACCTAAATGGCCTAAATTTGTGCTTATTACCAATTATATAAGAACCTACATTGAGGCTAACTTATTGGGAAAGTAATTCAGGTTCTTAGTCGAGGGTTTCGATTCAGTTACTCTATTTTCATCTCTGCAATTCGTACGCAAAGAAGATATGCTTAGAAAAAGAGGCTCTGATTGGGGAGGGGGGCTTATACTTCGATAACACTTAATAGTTTAATTTTGTTTCTCTAAAAAACTTAACCACTAAAAACTCTAAAACGTAAAAGGCGTTGAAAAGTTTTGGTAACATTCAATTTAAATGCTAAAAACGATGAGCTTCAGAATAATCGGAAATGAAACTCGATACTTGCTATATAAGTTCCTTCAAACAACCGTCAAACTGCATTCCGTGTTGTGACCACTTTCACTTATACATTCAAACTGCTAAACCGAATTTTAGCACCTCTGTTTCATTCTCTTCGAGCGATCGATCAGTAGTAAGCGGCCGAGCTTTTGTTATTTTTCACAGCGCGAAGTTGGATTGAAGTGCGACAGCTCAGAAGACAATCGTAAGTAAAAGTACAGAGAAGGATTTGAAGTCAAATTTAAATGGTGCGAACTGACAACATGGCATTTTTAACTTCAAAGTTTTAATAATATCATTTGGGTTTTCAGTACCCCTTGGTTGTCCTTCTCAAAATGTATTAATGTAATCTAAGAACTGATTTTAGAGGCTATTGTTGTTTTACTTTTGCAGTTTGAAATTCACAAAGACTCTATAATGACATACGCATTAGCCGTGCGAGAGATATTTGCTAAGTTTTATAGCATGAAAGCTTTGCCTCCTGGATGTAAAACTGAAGAAATATATTTGCCTCTAGTCAAAGCAGTCTTGCTTCCTGATGAAGAGCTGCTCCCCTGTCACTACGACACCAAAAAGTGAAAAAAGAGAAATTTTCAGTTATTTCCTTGAATTTATTGTCAATTTCAAAATTCTACTAGCTTTAATTGTTTTTATGACGCTCAAAAATTTTCGTTCACCCCGTGAAAAGAAACACGACCAACAGCTGCTTCGTCGTGCTTTGCTTCTCTGTGTTTTGTTAAAAGCTACATCAGTCCATATTTAGGGTTTCGTTTCCGGAGAAATGGTTGTCGTGAACACCAGAAATAAAATTAACATAATTCAAGGAATAAATCACGGATATTTTTATGTCTTAGTCATGTTTGTGGCGATTTACGTCTTCTGGAGGAAAATAAATGAAATATTGACTGTGCATGCACGTTAAGCATGGCATGGGTACTCTATAACTAGTCAAATATGCCCGTATTTTTTAGCCATTATTTTTCGACCTATTCCACGAAATCTGAAAAGTTAACGTTCCCGTTATTTTACGAAAAACTGCTCAGCCTCAGCCAAAAGCTGCAATTTTTAAAATTAAAATTTAACCTTAATTTATTCATATAGTTTCAGCTCAAGACAGCTGAAATTGACAGAGCAAAAACCTCGAATGAACTCAGGTCAAGGTAAACTGTTAATATATTCCGTTTCACTTTTGTGAGGCTGTTGATATCGTAACCGCATTCATTGTATCTCGAATAACTGGGGAAAAACAAAATTCTTTTCTAGTGGATTTTCTAAAGTCTAGCGTCGCACCAGTCCAGGTAAATTGCGCTTAAAGATTTGATGCGATTTATAAACAAACAATAGCCTAACGTAGTGTGCGATAGCTTTACAGGGATTTTCATTGTTGGTTTTTATAAGCTATAACTCGACGGTTATATTCGAGAAAATACCGTTTGAGCGCAACGTTTTCTTTCTTCCCTTTTTAGTCTAGCTGAAACTTTTATCTCACCAGAGTTTTGTGGAACAAAACATGCGTACATATAGAGAGAGTATATATAAATCTGTCTTGTTCAATTTGCGTGATGATCCAGTATTTTTCTCTTCTTGAACGGAAAAACAAGCATGGCTCAAAACAGCTCCCAATAGCAAATGTGTGATCGATTGAACTGATGGAACATTGCTCAACTTCAAATAGAAGAAAATTAAGCTGTATTGCTTAAAACTGGGTTGCTATATAATGGTTTCACTTTGTCTGGTTTTAGTTTTTCTCGCGGTGAACTGACGATCAAAGCTGCGCTGGTCAAGAAAAGCGAAAGAATCACTGCCACCCATGTGATATTTTATTCATGTTTTGGTTTATTTGCCAATTCTGAGTAAAGCATGGCTGCAGGGTGAGTAAAATATATCATGAGCCCATACACGGAGCAGCAAAACAGATTTTAAAAAAAGAAAAGAATCGATCTGTTTATATTTTGCTCGTTTTTGTAAAACACATAATATCATGAAAACTCAAATCATAATAACTGCTATGTACACCCGCCCCTAGCCCCAGACCGACGACAATCTTTTTACTGTCAATTGTTACAGTCTAAAAAATTTCTGAAAGTATTGCAGTTTTGGGTTTAGAAATTTTAGCTCGATCGAACAGTCGTCAATGAAAATATTAGCTGGATTCGAAATCTTTTCCGTGCGCGGAACAAGAGTTTTAGTTAGCCATCCTAGTGGGGGGTCCAGAAACCTTACATCACACTTCAGATAAAAACTATTACAGCGCGATTTTTATTCAAATGTTCACAGCGTGGGAATTCATCTAAAAACCACGAGTACCATACCTATCGACTCCAAAAGCAGTTAATCTGTTTCTAGCACCTTCAGCTTTCCCTGCACATTCGCAAATATTTTCGGTAGGGTGAAAACTTTCCTGACGTGAAATTACATTTTTTTCTCCAATCTTAGTCGTAAAATTCACAAATCAGGTTTTTTAGCATTTTATTTCTTACTCAAAGAGAATTATTTACGATGGGCGTCTAGAACAAAAAGCTTAGCTTGCCTTGGCATATGATAATATTTTAGCTCTCTGTCTCTAGAATAATTTATGATTGTCAGTTTTGACAAGCTGTCGATTCGAATTCGTTTTAGCGACAGTCATTTAAACGAAAGCAATACATTTCACATATTTTAATTTATTAATTGAATTATTTCGTTCTCTATGCGATATGATTCGAACAGCACCCAACAATATTTCGTCTCGTTGGGCTCGCTGTTCGGCAGGAATTCACTGTTTTGAGTTTCCGTGTATTTATCAGTCGCTCGCTCGTTGATTGGTTGTCCCGTTGTTTAGAACTGACAACGCCACCGCTTTTAGATAGGTCACACTTTACACATGTGAATGAGTTGTATCGCTGACCAATCAGCAACGACAACCGTTCCATTCACGAGAGGCAAGCAGATTGTAAGTTTATATTTCGAATTCTCTCTCCATCGGGAACGATCGTTCAAGGTAGTTCTTGGCCTTACGTTTGATAGATCTTTCATCTTTTCAGTTAAAATTATCATTTCGCATCTGCGGCAGCAAGAAATTTGTCTCACGATCGCCGATTTGTCTTCGATCGAATACGTCGTGTGTAAGCTTAAATGCAAATAACATGTAAACTTTTTCATTCCGTCCGATTCTCATATTTCCAAATCGCCGGATCGTCCAATCTTCTGTTGAACTAACACGGTTTTATTTTATTTTTGCAGGTATGCAGATGAAATCCTGAACTTTGAAGGTAAATACTAGAAAAATTCACTTGGGTGAAAATTTACTTTCGAGCGGACATGCCCGGGCTTATTGTAGAAATTTTTTTGTTCCGATTGACGATCGTGTTTATTGTGTTAAGGAATTGTAGCGAAACCGACAGAAACACAACTTCTGAACGAAACATAACTGCTTTCAGCGAGGTAGATCGAAGATTTGATCGGTTTTTCTGTTCGAACACAACTCTGACAAGCAATCGAGTGATTACAAGGGTCCAAGGTTGTCATCTGGGTCCGTAATTTTTTTTGGCAACATTACTCTCGACTACTGTAACTTTACTCTTGGCGTTGGAAATTATTTTCTGCTTCACTCAAAGTGCATTTCAATCTGTACCTTAGGCTTACTTCCGACTCAAAATTCCGTCAGGGTGATTTTTGCCGTAAGATCTGCGGATCACCAGCGTTCCGTTCCCTCTTCAGTTCCTATTTTTAATTTTTTCGAATATTCATGTTTGATGCAGTCTTCAGATTATATCTCGGTCTCAAACCTTGTGCCCTCGAATACATTTATTTGCAATTTCCCGGCAGATCTTTTTCGAAATTGGTTCGTCTGTTCATTTATAGTATTTTTCCCTGCGCTTCGCTAAATGTTAGTAGAATCATATCGGAATTACATAGTCTAAAGAGTTCGAGCGGATAACTATATTCTTATGGTTACAATTTTTTTATTTGTGTTTACCTCCGATATCGTGTTGTGTTTGACAATTTTAGTTACCCTCGAATTTTAAATTACTATGCCCATATTTCTACATATTTCATAAGTTCAATACGTCTAAAGTTTTGCATTCGATCTTGTTTTTGATTGCTAGCAATCTGGCTCTCTGAGTTCAAAAAAATAATATGTTAAGTTTTATTTGTCTGAAGGATATCAACAAATGTTTATTCATGAGTAAAATTAGCTTTTCTCTATCTTAACTCGATTTATAGCGGTCGTGAAAATCTATGTGGTTTAAATGCTGATTTTTATTTTTTATTTTTTTTATAGAAAACATGAATCGAAAAGGAAAGATTCGACGTGGAAATCCGCCAAAAAAACTCGATGAAAATGGCGTTGCACTTTTAGAAAAGATCGTGGGACGTGATAATCAAGACATTTTAAATGGAAATAATCAGCTGTCAAGGAATACAGTGAAAAGAAATCTGTCTAAAGAAATAGAGGAAGAATCTGGTCGGGAAAGAATAAACTACCATTCATGGAAAGAAAAATGCCGCTCAAAGGAAGATAACCTCGGTGATGCTTTTGTTCCACCGAAATGTGCGACACCAGCTGTTTCCATCGCTGAGAATGTCAAAGCGAAATCGCCACAGAAAAGGAAAAAAAGCCTCGATGAAGGGAATTCAGTTAAGAAAATTGCAAGTGGTTGCGATGTTTCGGGTGCAAATAATTTAAACATCAGTAGCAATTTAAAGAGAGAAAACAATTCAACTGTTGCTAGGCACTTGGCATTTTTCAATGGCACCAGCACATCTAGTAATTTAATTGAAGACGAAAACACTGACAGTGCAATATCCGATGAAGAAATTGAAGGTGCCAGTGTTTATGGTAAACTTAACAGCAGGCAGAGAAGCCAGAAAAAACCCACCCGTGGGAGTCAAGTGGAAAATATAGTTTCTCGGACTCCCACCCCTACTCAACAAAAATATAAGAAGGGTGATATTGTGCAGATGGAGAACGGTGTTCGAAAAAAATTCAATGGAAAACAGTGGAGACGATTATGCTCCAGGGAAGGATGCAACAAGGAGTCGCAGCGCCGAGGATATTGTTCACGGCACTTGTCATTGAAAGGAAAGACGCTTACAAAAGGAGTTGGGATTCCAGGACAAAAGAAGGGGAAATTGCATGGGGAAAAACTTACATGGGAATCTGGGAATGAGAGCGAAGGAAGTGTAGAGGGAGAGGTTTCAAGCAAGGGATCTGGTCATCACAACATTGACCTCAATGATAAAGAAGCAGAGGCAGCCTTTTCACTTGTTTCTCTGAGTAATTCAAGGTGTGCTACACCTGCAACGCCTTTGCCAATCTCACCTGGTCAATGCCCCTCACCCTCCCCGTACAGCTGTTATGGCAATACGCGCAGCACAACTCCGGGCCAGCATCGGTCAGTTACTCCAGTGAGGACTTGGGTGGGTGCAACACCGCGCTCGGGGAGGTCATCAAGTGCCGAGCTTCTATCACCTTTCCCAAATGGATTGTCATTATCAAATGCGATTAGTCCAGATTCTGGTATTATCTGTCGAGATGAGTCTGGAAGTCGGGCAAGTAATACCTCTTCTCTGATGTCACCCGTTCCTCTACTTTCTCCTATCACCCCGACAAAAAGAACGTTCTCTCCCATATCTCCTCCAGCTGGCTCAGCCTATCGTTCATTTTCTCCTATACCTCGCACCCCTCCTGCAATATCAGGAAAGCGGACATTTTGTCCTGTGTCACTCCCAGCACCTTCTGCCATTACCCCTCCTAGAGATAAAACAGGCAGAGTCATGTACTCACCGATACCCACCCAACCTCTGCCGCTAACGTCAAACAGCACATTTGTGCCATTTTCACAAGAATCAAATAAAAAATCCCAAGATAATGAAAAAACAACTGATGAAAGGAATGACGAAGATCAACAAATGGCTTCTAATGCTGAGCCTGTTAAGGACATTGTTGAGTCAAAAGATGATGAGAAGTTAAAAGCCGCATGCACAGAGGTTAGAAATACTCAGATTGATCAGCACAATGCTGATTCAACTGAAATAATTACCATGGCTCAGCTTCCACCAGTGCAAGTAAATACCATTCAGATAGCTGTCTTCCCATGGCAGTGTTTAGTCCCACAACTGATCAATGTTCCTGCAGACAGTTTGACTCAAACAAGCACTAGTAACATTTCAAACTCACAGCTGGAAGTACAAAAAAATGTTTTAAATCAGGCAAATGGATTGGAAAGTGGTGGAAATGTGCTGCCACTAAAGACTGCTGATGGAGACGATAGTTCATCAGCAGGAGAATTAAGGAATGGAACTGGAAATTCAATAATTACTGGGCCAAACACAAGAAAAAGAGCTCGCTCTGTCTCTGTTAGTAGCGATGGAAAGCCTGCCGCCAAAACTGTGGTAAGCAATCTTGAAATAATAACCGTTGTGTTCTAAAAATATATATGATAAGTTCTAGAAAATATCCATACTCTCTTTTTCTCTCTAAAGAAGGGATTCCAAAAACCCACAGGAAAAAGTGACGGATTCCCATTTTTGGATATTTTAGGGTATTTAAAGAATACCCCCAAAAATCCCAAATTTGGAAGAGTGAGACAAGTCCCAATCAGGGAACTTGGTTGGGAATTCCCTGGTTGGGACTTGTCTCACTTTGCCAAATTTGGGATTTTTATGGGTATTCTTTAAATACATAGGCGTACGGGCCGGGGGGGCGAGGGGGGCTGCAGCCCCCCCAAATTTTGGGTAACTCAGATTTTTTGGGCAGCGAGAGAAAATTTGGGCAAAGTCAGTTTTTAAAGACGTCTCCATGTTTATTTAATTTAATTATTTTGAAGACCTGAATATTAACCTGAAGTCGGCGTAATAATCCAGTTACGTTACAGTGGTTGCCTAGCATGTGATGAGTAATTTACATATTTGTAGTTTTTTTATTGTTGGGCACTCTACTGCACTGCACTAGCTGGAATGGGCTATTTCCAATCGTGAATTGCGTAAAATAAACTTTCGCATAACTCTCTAGAATCATCTCCACTCGAGGAACAGTGTATGGCAGATAGCATCAGCAATGGGTATGAAAATGAAGAAGTGGCTGACTACTGAATTCTCATTTTCAATTAGTATAGCGAGAAGAATCTTAATTCTTTTAAAAAACCTATCGAGCGGTTCCATGAAATTATTCGCTAATTTGTTAAAGTAGACCGAAATGTTTACAAAACTGCTAAAAAGAGTGCCTCGATGACTAATCAAATCCTTCTTTCGATTCTAGCAATCAAGCAGAGCTATCTCCACGATCTTTCACAAATGTTTTTAAAAAGATCAAAACTACTATGAGGTGAAATTGCATGTCAAAAGCGCTTCGTTTTTTACAGATAACGGCCAAACAACAAGATTTTCCTTTTCTTACCGTATTTCTAATAATAAAAACGTCATTCCAAAATATCTTGATAACGCTCTTAAGGTTTTGTTTAAACTTCACGAACATCAAGGTGACCGTATTAGAGAAAAATGCTCCTGTGAACGATTTTGTAAGGTTCCCCGTGCCGAGAATCATTGCTGAAGGAAAATAGGTAATTGGTTCATTTCGTTGCTATGACAGCTCCAATGTCATTGCAACCCTGATGGTGACAAATTTTCATTTTAATACAACGGACGTCGCAATTTTTCAAATGTTTGTTTATGGCGACGTAGTTTATGCTCAGACTTGGTATTGACCCTGAAAAACTGTATCGGGTACCTTCATATGCCAGGACGGCCTATGTTGTTGCAATATGGCCCTCATTTCTTTTCGACTCTTTCGTAAAAATTTGGGCAACTTACCAGAATTTTTTGGGCAAATGGTTTACCGCCCCCCTGGCAAAAAATTTCCCGTACGCCTATCCAAAAATGGGAATCCGTTACTTTTTCCTGTGACCCAGGCTAGGTATTGGGGGGTGGGGGGGGGGACATGGAAGGGTAGGATATTTTTGGGAACTATAGTTTGATATTGAATAAGTCAAAAAGAAAAAAGCGGTTAATTAAACCCCTGCTCATTTGGGTATGGTCTAAGAGATTTCTTCCCCCTGCAAATAACAGTCGGTCTTTGGACATTGGCCGACCAAAATTTGCATAGTGTCCGACTAAATCCCACCTGTGTTTAGACATAATATCCGGATAATTTTTTTTTTATCGTAAATCATTTTATGGTAAGGAAGAGTAAGAATCTTGACAACCTTGAGTAAATCTTAGGACATGTTAGGACCATCTCAAAGTCACGAAACAGCATTAGTGTAGTATGTCCTCTGTTTTACCCGATATAAAGTTCAACCTTTTTTGGTGATGTCTGACCAAAATTTTGTTTTGTCCGACCAAGATGGTATCTTTAGTGGGACAATTAATTTTATTATGTCCTTTCAACAGAGAAAAATCATTTTCAACCCTGCTGTTTACTTTGTACAGCCTGTAAGTTAGGTGTTGATGACCGGTGAAACTGTATATATGGGTTATACATGGGATTAGGGTCTGCACAGGTGGTTGGGGGGGGGGGTGGGGGGGGGGGTTGGTGAAAATGGGTCAAGTTTCAATCCCTGATAACATCTCGTATGCAGCGTCACTTTGTATAGATGCTGAATTCAAACCTTTGTAAGACAAACACCAAATCTCACCAAAGGGGTTAAAAGCCAAACATGCATCACAGAGATGCCTCCCCCCAACCTCCCCTCCCTCACCCTCCATTGGAAATGATCAGGAAAAAAAGAATTTCACTACTTTTTTTAGAATCTCCAGACTTTTATTTGTGAGTCTCCATATTTTCCTTTATCAGGGGTTGGCAGGTCTGTAAGTATATTAATCAGGTTCCACTGGTTGGCGGTTTGAAGGCACCTGGGTACGTAGATGCCACTCTCAGGGAAATTGTCAAGGTTATGCATTGCGTTCGCCTGCCGTCCATGGCTCCACCGGCCTCCTAGGCACCTCCCCCCATGCTCATCTCTGTTGATGAGTTTAATGTAATATATATTTTTTGAGTTCAATATTTTTTTTTTTCAGGCCACTGGGAATCAGGCAAAACAAGAGAAAGAACACATCCGCCGGCCAATGAATGCCTTTATGATCTTCAGCAAACGTCACCGAGCCCTTGTCCATCAGAAACACCCCCACCAAGACAACAGAACAGTGAGCAAGATACTTGGTGAATGGTGGTATAACCTGAGCCCAAAAGACAAGCAGAAATATGTAGATCTTGCAGCACAGGTGGGCCTTATTGTTAAATTTTAAAATTTCCCTTAAATGTGAACTTTTATCAAAATATTCTAATTAAAATGTGTCATCCTATTTTTGTAAGTATTTTTTGTATATTAAGTTTTATTATTCTTCTCTTTTCCTGTGTCCTAGTTTATATTGTAGTTTATTTTGTAAAATTGCATCGTCTTTTCTGTAATGTTTTGTCTTGACTTTAACTAATGTACAAGGGAGCCTGGACCCCATATAAGTCCTAGGCGTCCAATTCGGGCGTCCTCGTCATTGTTCCAAAGGAATGTCCCCTTCCTTTTCTGTTGCACAAATGAAAACTGAGATTGGGATCTTTAAATCCATGCATTAAAATACATGGAATTTTTCGCCCTTTGCCCTTCTCAAAGTGATATTTAAAAAAAGCTTCCTATAGTAATAGCTGTTAGTTTATTTTACGTGTAAGGTGTGTATAGTTTCCATTGTAGAGGTCCCCTAAGTGGGTTTATGTATGTCTCTCATCTAAATTTCAAAGACAGTCATTTCGTGTTTTGAAGAGTGGGTCATGTCTTTGTCTGTATAGGCGAATCTTTGTTGACACTTTTTGCCTCATTAACATATGTGCATCACTGTATGATGACGCTAATAGAATAAAAACTTTGAATATTGAAATGGCATAACAGTTTCAGTTATCTCTGAAAATTTGAGCCCAATACAGCAAATGGTTTCGGATAAATTCTCTTCTAAAAACTCCAAATTTTACTTTTTTGCCACACAGCAATTTCGCAGTTTTTGATAGCTGATATTTCCTTCAATATTGCTTGCAAAGAGCTGAAAATTGCACAAACTGCTCAACTTAATCAGCTCTTTCAACTTTTGCATTTGGTTCATACATACCGCCATGGCTTCTGTGAGTTAAGTCGTATGCTAATGAGGAAAACTGTAAACAATGATGTCAGCAAAGATTCGCCTATTCAACCCATCTTCATGTCATTTGTCACCATTTCATCTAGTACATCTTCTGTCGCTGTTTAAAGGCCACATCACTTGTCGCAATATTACCCCAATATGGTCTCATTGTACCACTATTTTTTTTTCAGGTCAAAGAGGAGCACTTCAGGACTTATCCACACTGGAAGTGGTGCCAAAAAGACAGGAAAAAATCCCCAAGAAAAGGTTCAGATATAACGGAGTCTGCTGATTCAATGAGTATGTTGTCATCTTTTTTTTATTAATTTGACTATAAGTTCAAGATGAGAAAAAGTAAAAGTCTAAAAAAAAGTATTATTACACCATGTAGACATTTTGATCCAGCTCTCCTGAGAGACTTCCTTGTAGAGGGCCTGCCAGGGTAAATTCCGCAAAGCGACAGTGCGTAAAATGAAATCGCGACAACAGACAACCTCCCCCGGCCAAATTGCGACAGTGACGGCAAAGCCGACAATAAGCGACAAGCATTTATCAACACCGACAGGAGACGTTTTAAAATTCAGACGGGCAACATGGGACCCCCCCTGGCAGGGCCTCCTTGTACTCTCAAAGAGACTCTTAAGAGACCTCTTGTAAGAGACTTGTTAAGGATCTCGTAAGAGACCTCTTAGCCTGCGAAAACATCCGTTTCTCCTCGCTCTTCATCGCTGGGGACGTTTCGCGCGGAGGAACGTCTGCAACTCAGCGACAGAAATTCCATACTGATGACGCAAATCAGTGTTTACATAATAAATCCGGTAGTCATGGGGTTCCAAATATAAATTTGTCTAATTTTGTGTGTCTTCTGGTCCATTTTGGTAAAGTGCTGTGTTGATCTGCCCACGAGCTTCAGCAAAACTCAAATGCTTTTTCTAGAGAAGGCTATATTCCACAAATATTGACGGTTTTGTTAGAGATTCTTCGCGTTTACATTTGACCTTTGTGGCCTTTTGTCTTTTGTCTGTCATTCATAAACAATAGCTAAAACAATGTAACTGCTGCGTCGACCAATCAGCGCTTCTTCTTTACGTCATCAGTATGGAATTTCTGTCGCTGAGTCGCAGACGTTCCTCCTCGCGAAACGTCCCCAGCGACGAAGAGCGAGGAGAAACGGATGTTTTCGCGGGCTAGAGACCTCTCTTTTGATCCAGCTCTGGTACATAAGAGACCTGTAAATCTTTAGTAATTAGCATTTTGGGTGGTTGCTTGCAGTACATAACTTCGACTGTACGTAGGTATAATAAAGTATCAACAGCTCTCAGAAGGTAGTTTTTATTGCCACTAGGAGGTCTGTGACACTATATAGCTAGGTACTGATGTTGTCTGAGATACACAGAACTTAATGGAATCCTGATTTTTCAAACCACCATAGGGAAAGCAAATTGGTTTGAATTGTCGAGAGGTTTGAAAAATTGGGGGTAAATTTATAGTGTTTGAGTGGTCAACCTGGGAAGTTAGATTTGAATTTTCAGGAGTTTTGAAAAAACCAAGGATTTGAGAATGCGGTATTCTACTGTATATAAAAAAATATCACAGCATCTTGTCACTGACTACTCCTTGCTTCCAGTGATTTGTCATACTATAATATTATTAATCATTACTATAACAAAATTTCCAAATCTCATTGGCTGTCAACTGTCCTGATTTCAGCACTAATAGGACAGTGTAATAGGACGGTACATGTCATGCCTAAGTAATTGGACAGTACTCGCCATTGAGTGCACATACTCAAATGCTTGCAAGAAAACTCGTGGAATTTTTCACGTTTTTTATTTTCAAGAGGGCAAGAACATCCCAAAAATTAATTTTGTTATAGTTATAGATAACAGAACTTCATTTCGTCCAATTCTGTCTGTGATCATCCTCGTGATGGAACAAATCGGAGTCCCGCTATGCTGTCATCTGATTTTGTTAATCACTCATATGGTTGTTGGATAAAAAAAGTTAAAGAAGTGTATCAAAATCGCTTCTTATTCGTACTCATATGATTACAGACCTAAGTGGACTCCATTCAGTCTTATTAACTACAAGTCTCTTGACTAGGAGCCAGTTTGTTTTTCTGTTTGGATGAATTTCCACCCAACCAACCGTCTTTTCTGTCTTTTGTCATCAGGTGATGGTATTGAATTTCACACTGATGTCACAGTGGGCAGTGAAGATCAAGAAGTATGTTTTTGTTGTTGTTGCCTTTTGTATGTCAATATTCTACTGTGGTGACCATATTGTTAAGCCAGTAAAAGTATAAACCACACTGTTTTGTTGTATTATTGTGTGGTGATCACAAGAAGAGTCGTCCAACAATTTTTCTTCCTTTTTTTGAAAATTCTTTTTTTTCTTAGCCTATGACAGTTTGAAAATTTTAAAATTTACAAGGATTTGTATGGAAAACCTATCACCATGACTGTGTGTTAAGAGTTGTTTTTCCTACACAAATCTTTCTAATTTTGTTGTAATCCTTACTTTTGGGATAAGTGGCTGAAAATTTACGCATTAGCTACACTGTGATTTTCATATACTAATTCAGTTCCTCCTAATCATTTTTCCAAAAAGAGTTGTTTTGTGTTAACGGAAAGTTGATCAAGTTGCCAACTATTACAAAAGGCCTATTTGTTTGCAACAAATTGTGTTTCAAAAAGTAGATGAGTAGGGACCTTCTCTCAAAAGTGATCCCTGTGGTTTGATCCTCGTAAGTCACCACCTCCTGCAGCTACTAAATCTTTGAAACAGGAGGTTTCACTAATATTAAATAGCTCTCTTTGAAGATGTACGTATGTTCTGTTCCTAGGGCGTCTTTGATAGTGACTGCGATGTAACCACAGATGCAAAACCAATGCTAAGAAGTAAACGCTCTCAGAGCACTCCTGCACATCAACAGGAATCTTGTCTAAAGGATGTGCCTCGTTCATTTACACCACAGCCGACGCCTCCAACACAACACTCACTCTTAGAACTTGCACAGGTAACTGAGTCGCTGACAAAGCTGAAAATAATTTTCTTCAAATCTTTCTTCAGTTGAAAGGACACAATGACCGGCCACAGAAAGTTTTGCTCGGTCAAGTCTTGTTTCTGAGCGGTCAAAATAGCGAAAAGAAGTAATGAAAACTTAAAACTGTGCCATTTGCTTGTTCAAGTCGTCGCCATACTATTTAAAATGTGGCTTAATGACAAAACGGCTTAAGACTTAACCAAAGATAGCCTAAGATTATTTACAGTTGAGGATTTTTCTATTCGTTCAAGTACAAGAGTGTTTGTGATCGGTCAACATGACCAGCAAGTGAGGTTTTTGGCCAGTCAAGTCACCATTCTGGCCGGACATTGTACGTTGACCAGACGTTATTTTGAGCCCTGTAATAATATTATATTCCATCTTATTTTTAGATGTGCTCTGAGCTTGACAATGGAGAAGTGTCCACTGTAACTGATAGCAGACCAGTATTATCTGAGGAAAGACCCACCACATCTGAACAGGACACTAATGATACGCTCAGTGAGTCAGAAGATGACGACATTGGCTCAGAAGAGCTGATGTGTAATGAAAACATTGACGTTAATGACAAAGAGTCTGATGACTCGGACGATGAAGAGCTTACGAACAGGGTGTTTCCACAGCAAAAATTCTCCCCCGTTCCATTTACAGTGAGACGGAGTCAAACGCCGGACATTGGCAACATCAGATATTCGCCCATTGCATTCCCTCCAAAGAGGGCAGTAACTCCCAATATTTACGAGCAAATGCTTGGCAAAGTCCATTCTCGTGAACAGACAGACAGTACTTGCAGGCCACTCTCCAAAATGGTAGATTTTGGCTTCAGGGCACCCAAAGGTTTGCCCTTCTCGAGCAAAAGTAATTCTAGTGAGAAAGTTGACAGAGCAGTTTCATTGAGTGGTCAGTTTGTCCGTCCAAAATTGCCAACAACAAAGAGCAACTCTCCTGGGCTCACTGTAAGTGGCTACTTTCAGCCTACTGGATCTGTCTTTAGACCAAGCCAGCCGTCATCTAGTGGTACCACTTTACATTCCTCACCTGGTTCAGACAGTTCTTTGAAGACCGTGTTGAGCTCGTCAGCTTCGTCACAGTCGGCGCCATTTTCCAGTTATGTCACAAAACCTTTGCCTGGGATCACTGTAGCTGCAAGAGGCAGCCCGACAGATTATCCAGCGATGGCATTTCAAGTGAAACCCAACAGTCCCTCATACAAAGCGGGCACCCATGGACGGTCTGTAGTTAGCTCCAGCCAATTCGGAGAAAGTACCCCAGTTTCAAGATTTCCATTTCAACACCAGAGTATTGCAAGCACACCATCGGGGCCACTTAATACTGTTACAACCCCACAACTGGCCAGTTCAGATTCCACGGCCTCTGCTGTTGGTCAGCAGCCATCATGGTCTCCGGGTTCTATGCCCGCGCCCATGGCACCTCTAACAGTGTCGGTGGCCACTCATAACATTCCTCCATTTCACCAGTCTGTAAAGGCTACTCCTGTTCTGTCACCAAGCACCAAAGGGAAGCAGAAGCCTATTGCGCCCCTTCTGTCGCCCCCACCGATGGCTGCATCGCCCACCGGGGACAAGTCAGCTGGACGAGTGCTGCTCGCAAAGAAGCCTGCGCCCCTTTCAGGGTTAGTAATGGGACATTCAAATGCAAAGCAAGGGCCCTTCTCACCTGGAGGTTTGGGGTATTATAACGTAAACCCTGCGTCACTTGGTGTACACCAGGGCATTATTCCTGCACCCTTGCAAAGCCCTGGAAAGCCAGTCAACCAAGGACCTTCAATCAGACCACACCCTGTGTCACCA
Source organism: Porites lobata (assembly GCA_942486035.1). Taxonomy (NCBI): domain Eukaryota; kingdom Metazoa; phylum Cnidaria; class Anthozoa; order Scleractinia; family Poritidae; genus Porites; species Porites lobata. The sequence continues at coordinate 1,069,345 of CALNXK010000019.1, read as the reverse complement.
AAACCAACTACCCAGCCAGTTTCACCAAGATTTGCTGCATCTAACACCTCCCAGTTGTCCCCTAAAGGAGTGAAAATATTGGCAAAACCATGTTATCCAAACGACAACCATGCTGCTCCAACTTCTTCGCCAAGAACTCTACCTTCCAGTGATGGAGATCACACAGGTGCTATTAATACCAACAGACAGGCCATGAAAGCTGAACAGAACCAGGCTGTGGATGCACAGACAACCCAGCTGTGTCTAGAGGATAGTGCATCTAAAGGTCAAGTGTACGTCAAACCTATACTGAAAAGATTCATAGCTGACGGAATGGAAGAGTAAGTGTTCGTTCTCAGAGTTTATTTAAACTCAGGGTTCAGTTATTTGAAAAAATCCAGAATAGACTGTTAATCTCAAATTACCTGGATTTGATTTGAAGGTGAAGTAACAAAAAGTCCAAATGATTCTCCAGCATGACAACAATTTGGCTGGCGTCGTGTTTTCACAAGAAGCTTGTGGCCAGATGTTTTTTTTTGTGTCCTTAACCGAATACCCGAAGTTATCCCATCTCAATCTTAAAAGTTTTGGTGATATGAATCCAGTCTTTAAAATTCTTAATCCATTTGCAGATTCTAGTAGAGAATTCAAGAATGTGGATTTCTTGGAAAAATCCAAATCCAGAAGACACTATAAGGAATTCTTCATTTATGCACGTCTCTGCTAGTTGGTTTTTCTAAAGTGGCCACTTCTCTCGCCAAAGGTCACTCTTTATCAACCTCCTTGCCATGGTTCTCTCACATCCGGGAGACGAGTTGGAGAAACCCTATTTCCTTCTACGAGAGATTTGATTTCCTGGCCTAACGTGATTTTTTGTGAACCATTCAGTTGAAAGCTTCTAAGCGATACTTTTCCTGTGATGCTGTTTATCATGCTTTTTCGAGTCATTAAATTAGGGTTAAGCAGTAGAGCATACCCATTACCGCCATGAGACCGAAATTAAGATAACAAGATTTCATTGTTCGTTTTCTTAGGGTTCTATCGAAGGTCAATTTTGAGAGGCAATTTGCTGAACTTCCTGAATACTCTCCTCAGCAACGCCCCGGCACACGGGAGAGCCATAACAGAGGTTCCATCAACAGGCGAGGTCTTGTAACAACGGGTCGACCACACCCATCGGATGAAAGCGGACAGACGTCTGAGAGTAGTTTAGGTTGTGATGCAAGCCGTGCGGTGGGAATCAGAGCAAGTAGTATGCCGAGTCTTGAAGCGCTGGCAGAGGTGGCCTCTTTGGAACATGGCAATGGACTGACAGAGGTCCTTAAAGATGACAAAGGGGATTCACGCCAGCAAGAACCAAGCAGTCCTACAATGTCCGCTCACAAGAAGCCTATAGACCAGCGACGGGGAGTGGTGCTTCAGCTTTTCCAGGAACACGGGTATTTCCCGTCTGATGGCGTCACATCAGTGTTTCAACAGCGCTTTTCAGATCTGTTCCCAACGAAAGCAGCTTTGCAATTGAAGATTCGTGAGGTTAGGCAGAAGATTATGCATAATGGCAGGGTTAACAAGTAAGACGCTTTTGTCGTAGTTAAAGAGCATTCCATTCGCCAAGCTTGCATTCAATATGGCCGGCTTACAATGGAAACCATGATATTCGTGGAGTTTATATAAGAAAAAAAGTACAGTTATATTTAAACGCTGTTAAAAGGAGCTAAGTCGTGGCATAAATATCTTGAACATTTAAAACGTTATTTTGTCAAGTTTCTCGATTGGAAACCATTTTGACATCGATCGTCCATCCTTAGCGATTTACTCGTTTACAGGTTACTGAAATCTCTTGGGTTGTTCTTTTCTACCCAAGTGATGTTTTGAGATTTCCTTCTGTGTCAAAGAACGTTTTGAACGCTGCAAAATAGCGAAAAAGCCCGGTGAAGTTAAAATAAATCGTGCCGATAAAATGTTACTAAAATGTAAGTTTTTTCTTTATTCCATTGCTCGACGAAAAGATTCCGTTAAAGTGAAAGAAAAGCCCAGTTAAAATCCGTTTGCAAGAAGGTTTTGCAATGGTACTTAGAGAGTAACCTTCAAATTCAATTTCCTACACATGTTTAGTTCGCGTAGCACATTTCTATGATTTTCTTAAAACTTGTTTCAGATAACTTTTATTCTAGTAACTGGAAGAGAGTAGACTCGAAGTTCTCACAATTTGCTAGTTGAGTGATGAAATTTATCTTATGTTAAAACTTTCTCTCAAGGGAGACAAGAATGTTACTAATCATTTTGCTTCTTGTTGTCGAGAGTTTACTCTTCGACATTCCTTTAGGGCGTGTAAAATTTTTCATTACATGTAGAGATATGCGCACAAATTCTCCATTTTTCTTGATAATTTGACTTTATGCGCGATAACTAGGTCACGAAATTTCCGAAAACCGACGATTTTCCAGAAGGTGATGTAACGCGTGTTTCATAGATGTCCCAAATACTCTTCGTGCCCGACAATTTGGGTAATTTTGAAGAACGCACGCACGTTTACGAGTAAAGTTCCGCTGTAATTTTTCCGGTCATCGGTTCGTCCGGACCAGAGTAGTCTGACAAATACAACAGAGCTCTGGAAACAATTTTAGGCGGCATGGCATTATAAAGCAGCGCATTTTTGTAAAGTAGAATATAGGGGTGTTGGGAATCTAAACATAAGAACAAACATTTAAGTCTTGAAAGATAATGGAGACCTTTAGTTTCGAGGACGACTACGACGACGAGATTTAAGTAAGTTTTTTCGCGTATGCTCAAAAAAAGATATCCCGGAAAGCTTTGTTGAACTTATATTTACCAGAAGAGTTGGCGCGGTTATTTTTCTAGAAGTGGTTAAGCCCTGCCGATCCCAAAATGATAAATGATAACTTGTTTCCGCTCGTAGTAGAATGACGATGACTCAGAGATCGCGTATTCCCGCCAAAATATGACGCTGGTTCAAAACCTCGTACTCGTAGTAGTACGAAAGGTCTTTAGTTAACTTGGAAATATCAGACTTTCATCAAAGTGTTGCGTGAGGGTTTATAGTGTATATAAGAGTTTCTTAACAGACTCTTTTAAAAACTCGAGTTTGCTTTTTGGTTTATAAGCAGTATTTATAAAAAAAGGTAATACTTATGTTGTTTTGTTTTGTAAGTTATTTGAAAAGAGCAACCCCGCCATATCGATTCGTGTTTTATAGCTGTCGTGGAGTTCAATTCCGACGATTAGGTCCGAACGAGCGGCTTGAGATGTCATCGGAAAACTTCGGCAAAGTACGAGATTGTGTCGGACGCGTTTCGATGTGTGCGCGGCAGTTTAATAGTAGTAGAGCACCTATTTATTGAGTTAACGTTTCTGTATAGTTGTAAGATAGTATTGAGAAGGGTATAGAGTGATTTTATGGCAGCTGTACATATCATGGTTTAAGTCTTTTTAACGTTGATAGTGTAGAGCTTAAGGATAATATCCATTTCAAACCTGAGTGGCAGTGAAAAAAAGCCGTAGGGGAATTTATTGATACAGGTGTTTAAGGAGTTATACTTTTAAAACAAATACTAGGGAGCTTATGAAGACGCCCACAATAGCAACGACAACATCATGAAAAGAACAATAAAAAGGAGAACTCTCTACGTGCATCACACGTTTTTTGTCGTCCAAATGTAACGCAACTTAACCTAATGTCAACTTAGTGTGACGTCCTATACGCAACACATCTCCCATAATGCACCTTATTTGGTCCCCCAAAAAAAAAAAAAAAAAAAAAATTTGCGCAAGCATTGTTTTCAGTTTCTCTTGGGACGGCTGTAATAACCAGGAGAAGTGAAAAACAAAATTTTAGGGGGGCAGGTAAGGTGCATTATGGGAGATGTGCACAAGCCGTATAGGAATTAGAGGACGTGGCCGCGGGACGACGAATTTTCCTTTCTTCGTTCTAACGTGGGTGCATTTTTTTTAAGAATTTAACTTGTGCAAAATTCGTCTTCATTTAACAAACTGATGAAACCTGAAAGGAAGCGAATTATCTTTATCAGTGATGTTTTAACTGCCTTTGTCGTGGTGGTCTTGAAAGCTCTCTACTATTCTACTCGCGATGACGTCTTTGGTTTGCTTGGTCACGTATCTTGGTTTTTCCAAACGTAATAGTGTCATTTTGGGAAACCGTGCCACTTTGTACTTCACTGCCGTGGTTTGAATAATTGAGGTACTTGAAGTCTTTTTTGCAAACACTTAATAGGAATTCAACCGTTGACACTCATTCTTATTGCGTGACTAACCTCACCTTACGCGCAAATCATCTAAGATGGCGTGACCAAGCCGTAATTCGAGGTTTCAGAAAAGAGTGATAAGGGCATCTAAATTTTTTATTGGACAATCGCTGCTTTCGAGTCTCCAAAAAATAAAATGTAATCAACTTAGTGACTTTAGAAGAAAGCTTTGTATTTGCATTTTAATACTAAGTTACTTCTCTAGTCTTGGGTGTGTATAAGAAACTAGGGGAATCTCGCATTTCCAGGTGATTCGCTCTTGTGCCAAACTGGTTTGTAAGCATTATTTATCTTTCTATGCTTTATATACTCTATTGCTTTTTTACTTTTTTTTCTACCGTTTTATATCCGAGTACACTGACTTTTGAACTTTGTTTGTGTTTTTTGTGGCTAAATTTAGGAACAACAAACCCTTTTTACCTCGTCAAGTTTTCTATGCACAAGAGCAACTCACCTTATTGTGACCATAGCAACTTATACGTTAAACTGAAGCAGCTTTGTCTTTCCTTGTAAAAAGTACACAAGTCAAGAGATCATAATAGAACAGAGGGAGCCTATCTGAGTTTAAAAAGGTATTTTTAGAAACTATGCCGACCATGCGAAAAGAGTTTCCGGTAAAATGATTGACTCCCGGAACCGGGAGACGTTTTTGAAATGAAGATATCCCGGCCAACGCCCTATACTCCCTGTGTGTCTTAGTGATCTCTTGACAGGTGAAGGACAAAATTAGGGTACGAAAAAATGTTTCAAGATGTCTAAAGTAGTGGGATGTTTTCTTCGTTAAACCTGAATATACGTCAGTTTTATGTCAAATTGCACTTTGAGGCTCTGGGGACTGTTCTGGGAACACTTTCACTTCTTTTATTGGCTATTAAGAAGTTGCGCAGGAAACTGGGGACAGTTTTAACCAAACAGTCCCATAATGCAATTGGACATAATACCTTCCAAGTCCCAATAGGCCACTTGCACGATGACGTCATTTTACTACTACGACCAGAATCCTTCAGGGTTTTGTTTTCTTGTGCGAATTAGGGCTTTTGTCATTTAATGCTCCCTGGGATTACCAGATATAAATGTGAAACGAAAAAGATAAAGTATTCTGGTCGTAGTAGTAAAATGACGGCGTCGTACAAATGGCCTTTTGGTCAGAAGAAAGCAAAGGAGATTTATACTTGATGATAGAGTTTTACCCAGCAAAATAATTAGAAAGAAAATACAGACGTCGTGTTTGTTTGAGTTTAGGCTTCGCGTTTTTTTTTTCTTTTAGTCCCTGAAGAAGGTTTGTCTTTCAAACCGAAATATTGGCAAATTTGTTTGAATATATATAATTTTTGTTTTATTCTTCTGTTTACTCCTTCATCCCCTTGCCGTAAGGATCAGTTTGCCGTTTTAGATTTTCTACAAGTTATTATTGTACTGATCCAGGTCTAAAACTGGGAGATTCGGCACCACTCAACGGTTTGTCGCTGTGGACTTGCTGACATTATATATTTTGTTAAATTTTAATTCGGGTTTCTTTTTCTTGTCTTGAAATTTTTTTCTGGGATAATTTTCTCTATTATTTTTAGAGCATCCAGGCATCGAAATGAGGAAAAAAAAAATGATTAACCTGAATTTTCGTTTTTTTAAAAGTTTTCACATCTGAATTCAATTCTGGCACTAACCTGGATTATCTTAACCCGGCCCCGGCTTCAGTACCCTGGGTGCCAGAGACTTTTCTTACTAGGTTTACGGTTTCTATCAAGTCTTTATAGTGACCCGCGCGAAAAGCGGAGTTTTTCTCGCGGCTTCGGCCTTCGGCCAACACCGAAAATTCCCGCCGCAAGCGAGAAAAATCCCTGGTACCCAGGGTACGGCTTCAGTTGTTCAAAAGGTGGATATAGCACTATCCATTAAATACCGTATTTATTCGATTAAGCGCCCAACCTCGAATTAGCGCCCACCTCGAATAAGCGCCCCTCCTAAAGGCAGAAAAAGTTAGTAAGCGCCCAGCATCGAATAAGCGCCCACCCCACCACACCTCCCTCCCACTCCCACTCAAACTCAAATTAGCGACCACCCCTAAAATTGAATAAGTACTAATAAGAGACTTCCCCGAGGAGTTTTCTTCAAAGTATGTTACAGGAACCTTGCTTTGTTACATCTTCGCGTTCTGTTATTACCATTTATTGTTTTGTTGGAAAATACACATACTACACTTGCTGAAAATGTTGAAAATTTAATAAGCGCCCAGCCTCGAATAAGCGCCCACTCTCAAGGTCCAAAAATTTAATAAGCGCCCAGGGCGGTTAATCGAATAAATACGGTAAATCTCTATTCTTAGGATAGTGCAATTAGTTTCCCTTATACTTATCCACTGGATAGTGATTTATTTGGTGGATAGCGCTATCCAACGCTTCAACAATCGGTTAGGGTTTGTGTCATACTTTTTGTGCAGTGTGAACACCAATATTCGGCCCGTCGCGGAAGTAAACAATTAGGAGCGAGGCCTGGAACCCACCGAGACGGAAGTAAATATTCAGGAGTGAGGACTAGAACTTAGTGCACCAATCCCTCTCGGTCAACCGCGCCGGCACGATAACGACTTGCGTCGCCCGACCATTTATCGGATAGCTTTTCGTCATCATGGCATCACGAAAAGCTATCCGTAGCCAATTAGATATCACCCTCCCCGCGTTTTAAGGTGACCCGATCCTATTTGTGCGTTGGTTATGATTTTGAGTCGGGTTTTTCGGCAGGAATGATTTAAACGATTTCTATGATTTTTTGCAACCCTAATAAAGAATGGTCGAACTGTAAGAAAATGTTATTTATTTTCGTATAGGAATAAAAACATTTGAGATATCGGCATATGTCCAAAATCTCGTTTTTACAAAAAATGCCAATTACTTCGAAACCCTAGGACAGATTTTTCTCTAACTTCGGCAAATAAGCCGCAGAGCTCTGTAGTTTTATATCTGCTGGTTTGAAGTCAATCGTGACCGTAGAACTCGCTGCACAAATAGCTGGTCAAATTTAACCTTAAAATGCAACGCTAACACATTTGTGAAAGTTGACACACAAACAGAGGACAACTGTCGACGGACTATCTCCGGTCCGCAATGGTATTCTTGCCCAAAAGCTTCCGTTGCAAGAAATTGAGTAATCAGAAACCTGCGGATACAGTTCGCAATACAAGAAGAACAACTTTATGCTGAATGCGGGGGAAGATGAAATAACTTCTATTTATCAAAGTTACTGGGTATTTTCCCTTCTCTTTTCGCAAAAAATCTCAACAAAGCACAAAATAACATCTACGCAAATCTCTTACCAGTTTTTAGCACTGAAGGTTACCGTCTTGAGAAGAAATAAAGCCACCAACTCCAGCTGCAGTTTTCAGTTGCAACGAAAACCCTTGTATTAGGTAATTTATTCAAGTTTGAAAGATTTGCCATCACATTCGCACGGGCATTTTGCCGTTGGGGATAATGAAAAGAATAAGACGATTGTCATATTTTCTTCATCTTTATCCCCAAGTGGCAAACGTCCCGTGCGAATGTGATGTCAAGTCGAAAAACTTTGAATAAATTACCAAGTACAAGGGCTTTCAGTGCAGCTGAAAAATGGACGGTTAGAAGTAATGGAGTTGGTGGATTTACTCACTCCTCACTGAACGGAATCCTGCGACGCAAAAAAACTCTTGAGAGTTTTTCGTAGATAATATAATTTGCCTCGTTAAGATAGTTCTCGAAAAGAGGGGGACAAATAGAAAGTAAGTTTGATAAACAAAAATAATTTTCTCTCGCCCCGCATTCAGAATAAAGTTGTTCTTCTTGCATTGCGGACTGTATTCACTGCTTGTTTCTGATTACTCAGTTTCTTGCAACTAAAGCTTTGGGCAAGAATACCCTTACTTGTGGATAGGAGATAGTCCGGCGGTAGTTTCCCTCTATTCGGGCGTCAATTTTCACAAATGAGTAGCGTTGCATTTTAAGGCTAAATTTGACCATAGTGCAGCGAGTTCTACAATCACGATTGACTTCAAACTTGCAGATATAAAACTAAAGAGCTCCGAGGCTTTTTGCCGAAGTTAGAGAAAAATCTGTCTTAGGGTTTCGAAATTATTGACATTTTTTGTGAAAACGAGATTTTAAACATGTGCCTATATCTCAAACGCTTTCATACCTACAAGAAAATAAATAACATTTTCTTAAAGTTCGACCATTCTTTATTAAGGATAGCAAACATCATGGAAATCGGTTAAATCATTCCTGCCGCAAAACGCGATTCAAAAACTGGCATAACCAACGCGCATATAAATAGGTTCAGGCCACCTTAAATCGAATAATTTACACATGCCCCGCCTCTTTTAGTGCCAGGAGTCTAAAAATGCGAAACAGACAACTATTGATAAAAATGAATAAAGAGGTCGTACGGATGTTAAGTGATCTTAGGTTTAACAAAGAGCTTAACATGATTGGAATCAGTCTGTGTATTTTTTTTAAATAGGCCGTTTATAAATAGGTCTTCAGTATTAGTAACGGTCACTGTAAACATGGCAAAAGATTCCCGGGAAAAGATTCCACTTACTTTGTTGAAAGCCGAGACCAATAGCAAAAATTCAAGTACTCAGTGAATTATATAGATAACTGCAATAGCTCGAGGAAGTGATCTCTCTATAAGGACAAGGTCATTACACTCGGGGAGGGGACCCACACATAAAAGGCGCGAGAATGACGGGAATGTACTTTATCTCCTTTAGGATTTTAGGGTTTCCACGAAGGAAGGACAATATTTCGATTCAAGAAGGTATTGCCTAGGACTGTTCAAGAAAAATGGGAAGGGCAAAGACGAAAGGGAAAGAAAAAAAGAAAAAATACCTAATGACAACCTCTTTATCGCAACTAGAAATTACTGCATCCCTTTAGGGCTGTCTGGTCTCGAATAGACTGCGAGCAGTCTCTCATTTTCTTTAGATTTAGTGAGGGGAGTGCACACGCGCGCGAGCGTCGAGCGGCGAAGCCGCGAGTTTCGAGAAACGTGGGCGGCAGCCCGAGAAGAAAAAAGAGAGTCTCTCTTTTTTCGTACCTCTCCTGTCTCGCGCCTTCAGTAAACCTGCGTGGTCATTTGCGTGTCTCGCGCGTTTTGCTTGATGGACCAAGAAAAAAGAGAGACTGCTCGTAGTCTAGGTCTAGAACGGTATCTTAAGTTTTTTTCAGGAGCATCCCCGTTCCATCCATATGAAAGTCACCGCTCTCCTCGCCCGCCCGCAACCACTTCCGGCCTCATCGAGGTCAGTTTTACCGAGTAACCAATACCTCTTCCGTTACATTCTGGCTCTTGAATTCAGTGAAAGAGCCAAGAATATGGAGTATACATAATTTTAGAACAATTTATTTATGACTACTATAAGGTATTCAAGCATTTGCTAAAAAAGCGATATTGTTCCTCGAGGTTGCTTTAAATAGCTTAACGTCACTTAAAATAGTAGACGGCTAGCCAGCGTAACATACACCCGTTGATCAGTGAGGGGCCGGAACAATAGCCCACCTAAATCGCCTTAAACCAATCCTACAAAAACCATATGACGCTGAATTAGTAAAGAAACAAGTCAGGCAATTTATTTCTATGACTCATGATGTTTGGTAAATATTTCATCAACTATTATAAGATTAGATTTCACTAACAGCAACTAAAATAGGTTAGAGCCTTGAATTTATAACTTTTCCTCAAATAACTTGGGGTACTTTAAATAGCGCAAGGTATTAGATTTAACAACCGGCTTTAATATAAAATCTAACGTACTTAAGGAATGTTTCACTAATCTTCTTCGTAGGTTGATCTTTGGTTTAAGTAGGTGCCATATTGGTCCACCCGAATTAACACAACAGTTATCTTTGCTTCTAATATGTGAAGTCTGATTGCATGCGAGGGAGGTGTGGTTGAATTCAAAACAAAGAGACCGTAAAAAAGCCTTTGATCTGAACAAGGGGATTAAAACAGATCCAGAAACATGTAGGAAATGCATTTAGGAATTTCACTGTTTTGATCATCCATAACGATCACAAAAAGTATATGAAAAGAAATAGTACTGTTTCAGTTGCATTACTGTGCATGTGCTGTTGATATGTAGAATAAAGATATATTTTTATTTTTTTTGAGCGTTAGAGCTACGCTGAATTGTGTGTTTTGAAAAATTATAGCCTAAATTTGTCACGTTGATCGTTTATTTGTAACCTGAGTTTGATCTGCTCCTTTTGAAACGTCCCTATAGTTTCCTATAATCTCTCTGCTAATTTACTAAACAAATATTTTGAAGTTCTCTTAAATTTCAGTTAAAGAAGGAGCTCTTGAATTGTTTTGACTTCAACAAAAGCAGGTTGAGTATTAAATAATGTATCATATATACCTGAAACCCACAATGATGACAGAAATCTAATTAAAAAACAGGCAAAGAATATCGCCCTATTTATAGCTCAGTCACATTGCTTTCCTTGTTTGAACAGTTACATAAGAAACACATTGATATCCATGACGCTGGAAACAGAACCTTACGACCGTGGAACCTCGATATGACAAAGGGCCAAGGGATTGGCAAAATTTGTTCGCTAAATGAAACGAAGTTTCGTTATATCGTGGTTCTTTTTCACATGTTTTGCTTTTACTAGGGTAAGGAAATTCGTTCCTTATACCGAGTACTTCGTATTTAGAAGTTCGTTATATCGAGGTTCTACAAACTCGTCCCCAGGGCGCTTTTCCCTGGCTTTGGAGGTGGGGCGGGGGAAGCGCCCTGGGGACGAGGTTGGAGGTTCCACTGAACTAAAGTGATGCACCACACCCTTTTGAACAGACTTCAAAATTTCATGTTTCCCGCGTACTTTTCGGTAAAAACTGGCTTGAAGCTAAGTCATTGTGTACAGTGTTCACTGTGAAGGAAGGTTAGCGAAAGAGCTGCCAGAATTGCACAGAGCAGAAAGCAAACCGCACTCAGGGAATGTCTGTTTCAAATGATTTTTAGACATGGCGCCTTTTCATCGGCTACAAAACAATTTCATTTCCCTCTCGAATTTTCATTACAAGAAGATCAATTTAAGACATGAAATTGAAGGTGAATGGGAAAAATGGTTAGTTAGCGTTAAATTTAGCAAAGATGGTGTAACTGAACCAAAATTTGGTACACAGAAAGAACTCGTTAAATGTAACTATACTGTCAGTAAGTCACCTAGTCACGCAAAAAACATTCGCCACCAATCCCCTTCATTTTTAATTTTTGATCACGTGACATATCACCTGACCCTGGTATACGCTATATTTCCATTACTTAAATAAATAAAAACGTCGCAAGAATTCTACCATAGTCCTAGTTGAATTAAAGTTTGGAAATTATGTTTTCTGAGGAGAGGGGAAAACCGGAGTACCCAGAGAAAAGATTCCTTTTTTTGAAAAGTCTTAGGACCTTTCCAGGATGAAAACGAAAAGTTGAAATAAGATCCAGTAGCCACCGCTACGTAACAGACGCGAATCATGAGGGTGACGAGGGATCCAGTTTTACGCCTGAAGATAACCCATTGCGAAAATTCTCGCTTTTGCTCCAAAATCTGTGGAGCGAAGCAAAAAGGAGAGCGCGATAGGTGAGCGGCGTGAATCCGCAAAACTGGAGGCCAGCGACAAACCACGGGTTCGAACCTCACCACTCGCATATCAAGTTGTTGCGTTCGCTTTTTTTACTTCCGTCTGCGACAGCTTTTAGACATGAAAAAGACAGATTGCAAGCAGTCTACTTCTTAGGGTAAGCGGGCAACAACATCATATGTTAGGCAAGCCATTTCCCTTTCCTTCTACAGAAAGGTAAAGACATACGTTTCTGGGAAACAGCGCACCTACCTCTCCCCTAAGCTAATATTAACACTTTGTTCTCAATTAGGGCAAAATGTTGGCTTAAGCGAGGGGTAGGTGGGCAGTTTCCCAGGAACGTAAAACGATCCGGTAAAGATATCGGGAATTCCTGACTTACGATAAGCAAAACACGACATGAATAGTAAAAATTCACAGATTTATTTAAAATCTGGCGATACTGATTCTAACAATCACACTTTGCATTACGGTTCACAAGACAGGCTGGCATACATCACAATGGAAAATCGTAACCTACTATACCTTCCCATCTCTCATACAATGGAAGCAACTGGTACTGTTTTGTTGCTGCATAATATATCATCAATTGAATAGTTAGTGAAACATTTCGAGTCGACCTGCTCTAAGCGTTTAGAACAGGATAGTGGTAATAAACCGGAAAACGAGTGATTGATGTCAAAGTCTGACTTGAAAATACCTTTATAACTGTTTTACCTGTTCAGTGAAAGCCCATATTTCACAACAACCCCAGTATATTTTTAGGAACTCATTAGTATAGTACAATGCATGGAACGTTAAGTACCTCCATCCGTTTTTACACTGGCAACCAATTTTTGCAGTTTGTCTTTGTATTTCTTAAGCTTGTTATTTCTTTATTTCGGGGCTCCGAAAAAAATGTAACACAGTAGAAACCCGCGACTAAGAACCTTAGCTAAAATTTGCCAGTTAGCCCCTCTATACAAGAACCTGTTTAGCCTAAAATTTGAAACAGGTCCTTATTTTCTAAAATCTAGTATATTAAAAAAATTCTGTACAACTGGGCAAATATGATAAATCACTACTCGGGATCCTCTTTGCAGCTTTTATATAAGGAATATTATAAGCTGAATACCACTAATGCTCTTAACTACAATGTATTTTTTTCTTCAGAAAATAAGATCCTATTTAAGAACCTAAATAGCCTAAATTTGTGGTAATTAACATTAATGTAAGTACCTGTTTAGGCTAACTTGGAAAAATGTAGTTTAGTCGCGGGTTTTTAATGTATTTACTTAACCCCATAACTGCTGTAAAAACACTTCTAAACTAATCAAGTCTCTACATCTGACTACGCATGCGATGCTTTGAAACAAAGTTTTTTTTTGCAGGTGTTTGTATTGCAAATTTGCCTTTCAATCATAAAAAAATATCCTTATTCACGAAATCGTGTAACTTTGTTGATTTGCATTGAAGGTCCTTTAAAATATCAAGATTTGTCAAAAAGTGGGATGTTCTATAAGCACTTACAAAAGGAAATGTAAAGATTTAAAATTTTTCTCATTTAGGTTAAGAAAATTTTAGGCATTGTTCTATTAAACAGCAATTTTTTCAAATGGCATGTAGCCAAGCATACAGTCCTCAGCAGCGATTTATTACGTGTTACTGTTTATTCAACGGAGAACACTGGACTAAAACATTGAATAACGACAGTCATCAAAAGTTTCAAGAAAAAAGTCTCAGTAATGGATGTAGTTCAAATCATCACTGACTATATATTGCCCAAATGAACCAGAATCTTAACACATTCAGCGTTCTCCTAAGTTTTACCCGCAAAAATGACAATCGAAGTTTCTCCCGTTTTAGAAATACAAGACAACGATGTAGTACGTTTTACAAAAGGTTAAGCAACGTTACGACTTCAAAAAGAGCATTAAAGAAGGACATTTCTATCAACTGTTCTCCCGAGATTTAAGTCCATCCAAAAATTCCTAAAATTGAATTTCATGGCATAAGTCTAAAAAATAATTTTTTCCATTCCATTCATTTCATTCTAAAGCCGGATGGTCTAAACTTTTGAAAAGAATTTTTGGCTGGTCCTTAGAATGTTCTAAATGAGAAAGAAAATGGAGTTGTTATGTTTAAAAATTGCTCTGGAAAGGGAGGAAATTTGATGTTAGAAGGTAAATCAAAAGTAAATTTTTTTATGCCTCATGTTCAATTCCTTTACGACTGACCAAATTTATTGAGATAGGCAAGAGTGTTACTTTGGGGGAACTCTGTTTGCTTCGACACAAAATAATAAAAAATCCATTATGGGATGAATCTGCCCAGAGCAATATTAGTAGCGAATACTAAATAGACAAAGACAGGAGCTGAGCTCCTGAAAGAAGATCACTTAATCCGCTTCTACAGCAAGGTGCAAAAAAAAAAGGTTAATAAGGGAGAATGCTCGAGTTCTCTCTTGATTATAATCTAATAAACTGAGTAGTTTATTTTTATACCCTTCCACCCAAATTTCTTTCATTCCCAATTGAATACAGCCTGACATGGTTTAAAAAGAGTTCCTCCGTTTTACAAATAACCAAAGAGACTACTAAAAATAGTTACATAGTACTGTATAAAACAGCTTTAGCTATAGCATAAGGCAAGACGAGGCGCTTTCCACGTCTACTGCGTTTATTCTCTTTCCTTTTCTGTGTTGACATGCTCCCAGACCCCAACTATAGTTATTCGTGCCCTTGGTCCTTGCAGCGCTGGTCTAACAGACAGTCTTCATCTCAACAAACGACATTTACTCGTTTGAAAACGAAGAAAAGATGTTCCTCATCATGTTATATTACAGCACATATGACCGTAGAGCCCAACCTGTGGAGAAAATACCCACAAGTTCGGATCTACGGGATCGCATGAGCTGCTAGGATTTTAAATCACTTTTCCAGTTCCTAGCCAAGTTACGATCACTGCTTGCCTGTTGGAAAAGAAATCACAAGTTCAAGAATTACTACTAAATTTGGATTTATAGAAACTTAGTTCAACTGCAAGTCAGATAAGTAAGGTCAGAGAAGCCTCAATTCAAAGATCTTTCCAAACTCTTGCCTCAGTAATGTTTCATTCAGGCTGAAGACATTTTCATTGCCCTAGCTTTTCCTAATACTGTCGGGTTTTAAAATTCTTACTTGAATGCTTGCCTTATCCAGGGGTTCTAAGATAGTGGAAAGGCGCAAAGATAAGCTAAGCAAGCAGAGTATCTGCACCCTTCGCCTTGAATAGGCTATTTGAGTGTGAGAGAGGTTTTAGAAACCAAACGTAACCTACAATCATGGAAAAAAGTCCTTGGGACAGTAATCTAGTATTAATATTTTTCTTTAATATGTGGGTTCCCTCATAAACAGTACATCCTTTTTGAAATTTTCTTGTAGTCCTCCCTCCCCCCACCCAACACAGAGTTGAAACTCAGAAAACATTCTGTATACAGGCTACCAACTTTGTTTGTGGGGTGAGGGGAGGGGTTGGACCTTTGTAAATTGGGAAAAGCCCCCCAAAAAGCAAAAGTGTCCCGAGACTTTTGTCCATGATTGTAGGTCTACCTTCACTGATTCTTTGAGAAGATGATGGCCTTTTGAATGAAATAAGGGGTTTTCTAAATTGTGGTCATAACTATGTTGTAACAATTAATTAAAAGAGAAACCTCGTAGACAGTACTTTAACTTTATGCTATTTGTTTTTCAGCACTAAACAAAATGAGATTCGAAAATTTTGTTAAAGTTTTACATTGTACACTTTTGGGAGTGAAAGGTTAACACGAGAAAGGTAGATTGAGTGGAGCGCTAAAACTGCTAAGTGCAAAGGAGTTATGTCGCAATTATTTGGTATATAACTCGCTAATCATTATCAAGGTTTTATTTTAAATTCTTCTCAACTCAGTGCAGGTGTATGTCTGACAGCCAAGATGGAAACGGATTGCAAATTGACTAAAAATTAGGCCAACTTCTTAAACCTAATCTTCCAATATTTTATCGAAAAAAAATTATCGTACAGGAGAAACAAAAAGCTAAATACAAGTGAGAATAACAAAAATAACCCCCTTCAGGTGAGTGCATGAGATAGTATTGAGTCTGATACAAAATATTGTGATGTATCCTTAGGTAGTTGTTTAATACAGGTTTATCCGGCCTTCGAATGTCCGCTCAATATTGGATTGCAATGAACGGTTTAGAATTTTTATAACGTTCGTCATTAAAACATATTTCTGGTTAAGGAACATTGTATTTTAAATTATTATATCATAGCTAATTCATAGTCTTTGCAGTTAGTAATTCACATTTTAAATTTTGTATTTAACTTTTGCCCTAATTTTACCCGAAGAATATCTGTAAACTAGCCGTAATGGCTAAGCATATTTAGACTGTTTACCACGTAAAATAAAGTGTCCACAGGGTTAAACTCCCTCCGAGAATCATATGCTCGGTAAATTTGCTTTAGAAAGTAAGTTTGTTTCTCTCAGCTTTTCTTCAAACCTGCTATTTGTAAAATGCAGAAAACGGGCGATGTTAATTCCAACCATAAAAGCGTTCTTGTAAAAGACATGGAAATCTGAATAAATACGCAGTATGTGTTCTTAAACAGCTGGGTAAAGCTGTGGCACTAACCTTTTTAATATTTGAGTGAATTATGGAAGCTATCAAAGCCATACTGAGAAAAGTTCTTTATTGGGGGCGTTATTTATGTACAGTGAAACGTCGATATAACGAACCTCTATATAACGAGGTCTTCGGTATAATGAAAGATTTTCTTTACCCCAGAAATAGTAAAATAGATGGAAAAGAACCTCGATATACCGAAACTTCATTACAGCAAACCAATTTTGTCAGTCCCTTGGCACTTCATTTAATATATCGAGGTTCCACTGTATTAAGCCGTGTATTTAAGTTCGAATATACAAATGCACCCCTAGGTTTTACCATGTATCATATCGAAATTAAGCAAACTAATGTGTTGTTTTCTTTAGCAATTCGAGTTTGTACTTCCATTGATAAGACCATAAACTTGAAGTCACCAAGATCAACTTCTTTTGTTGAAAAATGAATGCTTCCGTGTCAAACTATTAAACCGAGATAAGGCGTGCCGTCGCTTAATCAAGACCAACTAAAAATATCCACAGTGTTTTAACCGACTTTTCAATACAAAAATACCGACAATTTTTCGAAACTTTAATTCTGCAAAAGGAATGAAAAACGAGAAATAGTTTGAAAATTTTTCTTTACATATGCTCGTAGCATTTGAATACCGATTTTATTGATATGATCCACAGTAGGCTGCGATGATGGCAACTTGTCGAGTAACTCATGCAAAGGTGCAGCTAACAATTCGGGAAACGGTTTCGACGAAACAAACCTATTTAAGGACAAATTTTTGCCATTAGAAAAACTTAATATACATTGCTCGACCTTGAGGGAAAATTCCCAATCAACACCGGGGAAGGTGAGGTTTTAACCTTTGTGAAACAACAGCTCATTGAATTGAACGATGCGAAAGTGCGCAGACTTGAGCAAACGATGTAAAGAAAAATTAAACATGATTCATAAACAATACAAAATAACTAACCTTACAATGTGCTCAGAGCAGCAGCCTTTGGATATGACTGCCTCTAAATCGAGTCTGAGAAGCTAAAAAGTTAACAGGCGTGCAATTGAGCACACCATTTTTAGTAGAAGTATCAAAGAAGTATTATGTCATGTAATATGGGTGTAGTTTGCAGACTGGAGACCCGACTAGAGAAAAATAGTTTTCACGCCTTAGCTAATATAGGCTGATGGAAACTTCATTATAGGTTCATGTGAATACGGGTTAGACTAGGGTTTTTGTCGTGAACAAACGAAGTTTAGTGGCGGTTTTAGCAACTACAACCGAGATTGTGACTTAGCTAAGGTTCAAAGCTTGTTAAACTTACTATACGAACGCTGCCGACGAAAGAAAGAGTATTTCTGAAAATACTAGGAACATACCACATCACTATACTTATTCGGGACGAAATAACAGTTTTCAGTATCATTTGAAAGCTTGCATCTAGTGCACCGGAATCGCCGAGCTCTCACACAGGCCTTTAGAATTAATCCACATGTATTCAGCATTACAATATTCTCCTCTTTTTCTGAAAAAGACCATTAGCACCGAGGTAACCAATGAAATGATCAAGCCTACCTTTCTTCGTCGTCTAAGATTTCTTTCAATTTAGTTAGTACCCTTATTAGTTCTATCTAGGATAACAGCAACAAAATTTTATAAATAATAGGGTTTGTGGGTATAGTCAATTCAATTAGCTTATCCCATGAACGTCATCTGTGAGACTGAACGAAATCTCTTGCTTCCCGTCACTCTTGTATTCCAAAACTATAACAATTTACCCCCCTTTGGAAAGATTAGAAACATGTGCATTAAAATAAGAGATATTTGAAAATCGAAAGAAACTACTTGATCAGTTTTCACCATGCTAGCAAAGAAAACACCGCCCAGACGGAACACATTGTTTGAGGCTTTAGGGAATCTTGCTCGTATGACCGAACTCTTTTGTATTCCTGTCACGATATTCAATAGCAGCATCTAAAAGCTTTTCATTTGAAAAAACGATTTATTTAACCTTTTTCTGTTAAGATTTTTTTAGTCTCACACCTGAAATAATGCTGCTGAGCAAGGCAATTTTAACCCATGTGACCATGGTCCTGCAGTTCCATACTTGAAAGAACCTTCATGGAACGGCGTAGTATTCCAAGTGTCAGACAAATAGCACTTTCACCTTGTACTGTATTTAGTATGCCGGACCTCTAGCACATATGAACGCTCAAATTTGACTATATACAGTAGCTACAAAGCTCTGCTCTTTATGCCAGAAGCAATGCAAGGTGCCATTCTTGATCTCTTTTGCGTGCGGGATCGAGAGACTCGTTTTTTGCACTCAAGTGTAGCTTTCATCCCGGTTAACTATTCCCCCATGATGAAATGTTTTAGACGAAGAAAAACCGGAAAAAATAATGATTGAGAAACCGCAAAATGCCAGAAATTATGCTAGACAGTGACTTGAATGTTGTCCGTTTTCTTTTTTACTGAGATTTGATCTTAAATTCTCTGGGCAAATATCAGACGGCCATGTTAGCGCGGAACTAACCTTAACTGATGGCGAAAACCGGCATAATGGTCAACCAAGAGTCTGTTAAATTTTCCTTAGCTCCTTTTTAAAGGCAGGAAATTACCGTCCTATGAATTGAAATACTACTAAACAGCTCGTTTAAAAGCGTGACATATCGTTTGTCTTTACGCGGATAGCGAAAGACAATAGCAAGCGTGTGGTCCGAAGACGGAGAGGGAATATTGACACATCCCCAACGAAACTGCTTTCGAAAAATTCATTTGATAACATCTTTGAAGTCCTTTCGATATATTCAAACGCTAAAACTACCTTATACATCGCATAAACAACCTTAGAAGAACGAAGCTTTGCTGAGTACATGTAGATGTCACTTTGTTTTCCAACGAGGTTTTCCGGCGTTCAATATTTGCGACTGCGGGTCGTAGTATCTTATACAGCACAACAAACAATATGAAAAGAGATTGTTTTGTAAAATTCCTTTGCCGAAATGGACACATTTTAGTATTTCTTATTTATAAATTCCGCAGCAAGTTTGAAGCGCTTAAAATAATTATGTACAAAAAATTGTAACATTCACCTTTTTAGCTTGGAACACAACATATACATAACTTGGAAGAAACTTACCAGCAGGGAGTGTGTCTTTCAAAGAAAAAATTGATCAAAACATTTCCCATTCTCTACGAAGAGCAGAAAAACAGGAAAGAAAAGGTATTTTCATTCTGACCTACCTCCCTCCTATGTTCCAAAAGTTTATATGTAAAGTACTTGTCTTTAACTAACTCAGTTGAAATCGAGTGAGTCATCAGGCATGATACTTGCAACTCTTTTACCTCAATCATCTTAGTAAAATATATAATATGGTTCTGCTGATCAATGGAAGTATTTCCAACTTTGCTGGTCCCGAAAGGAATGAGATATACAATTTCGGTATGCTTATTGATATTCAGTAGAAGTTGTGCCAAGAGCACACAATGAATCAAAGTTTCTCGCTGATCTTTTTCGTCTGGTCTTCCAAGACCAGTTTTCCGGCTGTAGCAACTTATTGCTAATAGATAAACTACTAAAGTAGCGTCCTTTATAAAACTCACCCTTTGATTTGTAAGAAGAGGAGAAGAAACTAAGAAGAAGACTTGGTTCTATTCTAGAATCCAGTACCATTTGCATGACACGCTACTTTTCTCCATAAAATCAAAATTAATAGACCATTCCTTGCTTTCAATTCAGGGAAAAGCTTTGCTTGTAGATATTTTCTGAAACCCTTCCTTCTTCTTCTTCTTCTTCTTCTTCTTCTTCTTTTTTGCTTAGAAATGAACGAAACAATTGTGCAAACTGCATTGTGTTCAAGTTATAAGAAGATTGAAGAGTTGCTCTTGAACTCACGTTTATGATCACTAAAGGAGGTTGTGCCAAGAGCACACCTCCCGACAAACAAAAGTTGATCGCCTTTGATCTTTTTCGTGTGATCTTCACAAGGCCAGTTTCTTATAGCGAGAGAATGTTGTGCTTATAGACAGACAACTAAAATAGTCCGCTTTATAATAGCTTTGATTTATTACAAAAACTGAGGGGGAAACGAGGTCCCTCAATAAATAATTACTTGAATTCTTGACATAAGTTCTAGCTATTTGTCTTACATTTGGCAACCTTTCCTCCATAAAATTACAAATTCTAATCCTCGCTTTCAATGCAAAAGGAAGCTTTGCTTGTAAAAGTTTTTTGAAGGCCTTTTTTTCCTTTTATTTTGATCACAAAACACCAATAACTGTACAACTTAAACTTGTTGTGTTTCAGCCTCAAGGAGATCGAGGGTTCCTTTTGATCTCGCCTTGTTATATTTGAGTGCTTGTATATCAAAACTGTTAATTCTTACTCTGTAGAAATATATAGTAAAATGATTACTAAGACCTCAAAAACTTCAAAACCTCTTTTATGGAAAACGAAGTAACGAAGTGTGTGTTTTACCGGTAAAATGTACTGAAAAGGTGAGGCACAATTTCCTAAAGTAAACACACAGCACAGGAAGTTCAGTCATGAAACTCTTTCTGTATCATTTGGATTTTTCCTTAAGAGAGGAAATCCGAATTTGAATAGTCTTTTTA
Organism: Porites lobata; assembly: GCA_942486035.1. Taxonomy (NCBI): domain Eukaryota; kingdom Metazoa; phylum Cnidaria; class Anthozoa; order Scleractinia; family Poritidae; genus Porites; species Porites lobata. The sequence goes on along the minus strand of CALNXK010000019.1, from coordinate 1,048,247 downwards.
TCTATTAAATGTTTCCTCCAAAATGAACTTAAAGATGTTATAGCAAGTTGTAGTTAAAATTGTGCAGCTGCTCATTGCATGTTCAAATTGTGGAATCAGAAGATCGAGCCATCAAACTGTTGTGTGCTTACAGAATAAAATATCTTTCTCTCTTTTTTATACAAAAGGCTTTTTAGTTCATTTCTTAGCAAGAGTAAAAACCTCAATTAGTGATTAAGGAGCGTGGAACATTTATATATAGGTCTATAGTGATAGCTCCAGACTAGTGAACTATTCTACTGAGTGAACTACATCATTCTGACTTTCCTTCAGAGTGCACAAAACAATTTGATCGAGAAGGTATTTGTCGCCTTACATTTCTTCCATACAGTCATCTTAAAAGTTAGCCTAACAACGTAGACGAAGAATCAAGAAGCTGGAAAGATTAAAAAATTGTTCAGAAAACGACGTGGTTTTACTTCCAAAGCACGTGTTTGAATGATCAAAATTCAGATCCTTCGCCTGGTGTTTGCGTTGATTTAATACTGATCTCTAGTCCTATTATGCCAACTTGTTTCAGCCTCAAGCTTTCAGAACAAAATGTGTGATTTTAATTTAAAAAAATAAAACTTAATAATTGTATTGGTAAATGCCCATTTTTCCTACACCTTTGAGTCGATTGGAAAGGCATACCTATATAAAAGACTTGTTTACAGCCTCCGAAGAGATTCTTAGCACTGAACCGGACGCCTTTGAGTATTGTTCTTGTTGAACGATTATAGTACAAAGCGAATGATCGTTATTGTTTTTAAGCCATGTTTTTTAGAATCTTAAAACAGTTTTTGCTAAAACATTGGTTCATTGAAAAGCCTTCATTCCTTCGACTGAAACATATCTCTTCGAAGGAGTTATCCATCTTTTTAGTCTGAGAATTGAGATCCTCTCCGGTCGGAACATCTCTTAAGCAGCGCTATCGTGCACCGCTGATAGTTTTTCCCTCTGTAAAAGTCTTTAATTCTTTTTTAAATTCTCTTCTTCATCTCTGAAAGGACAAGAAGCTAAAACCTTTTCGCCAAAAGAATACAAACAAGAGTTGAATATTCAATACATTACAGTAACTGACGAAGCGGGCTTTCTTTACCATCTGGTCTGTCTGCACTGCTGAAATTCTGTCGTAAAATTTGATAAAACATTTTGATAAAAATCTTACTGCTGTATCCAACAGTAAGTGATTTTTATACCAGGCTTTTTTAGTTTTCTTGCTACACACAATCGAAGTAGAAGCAAGACCTTAATCGCTTGCGTGTCGCGTGTCCAGCTAACTCCAGACGAACTATAAACACAATCATGCAGTTAGGGTTTCAAACCATGCAGCTAATGTGAAAAGCTTTTACATAAGGCTAAATACAAGCAGTACTCTTGAAACCCAGTTCTTGAATTAAACTTATTTACGTAAAAGTAAAGGTACTGTATCTTCAAACAGCAACCTTGCACACCCATGATTCGAGAAACGCTAAAGCTGGAAAATTGTTACGGTATGTAATTTCATGGCTTAATTCGAGGTTTACCTCTAGCTATAGACGAACCTGAATTCTTGAATTCTCACAGAAGTGTAAAAAAAGTGGCTAACTTGGATAAACTTTGACGAATGATAGAAAAACGTTTCGCGTACGCTTTTACACGTGTAATGGTCACATGCTACATGCCAAGTGAGTGTCTCAGTTCATCAGGAAAGTACACTGTGCAAACAGAACCCGACACAAGCTCTATTAGGTGGTGTTATATCGATTCAAAGAATTCTACGTTTTTTAAAAGCTTTCAGAGAGATTTTTACACTAAAAAGCGAAAACAAGGTGATTATATTATCAAGCTAGGCGCCAAATACCTCAAACGTGTGAGCGGCAATGTCGACTTCTCCTAGTTCTGGCCTTAAATAATGTGGCTACGTTATTTGTGACCGCGCTCTTATAACTAACCGACCATCCCAGCCCACGTGTCGCGTGAGCTCCTAGTTCCGGACTGTTGAACTCAAACCAGAATAGGAAAACAAATTAAAACGAACACTTCCGACTTGTTCGTTTAAGAGATGGTTGTAAACAGCTTGAATATGAACGAAAAACGCATCCTTTAGAGTTGAAGGATCGCGGACAATTGAACTGGCAAATTTTAGTAACAAAAAGTTCGCTAACAAGGTTCAAAGTTCGCCAGCTAGTAAATATTAAAATGAAAAGGAATTAATTAAAAAATACTCCCCTTGCATCCAAAGCTAGAAAAAGTGTTTAGAACCGAAGAAAACAATAAACAGTCACTTTAAGGTTTTAACCCTGGCCCTGTGAACTCTGAAATCTACAAGACAACCCTAAAAGGCAAAATCTTTTTATTTCGCTAGCGGATAAGTTATTTTTCAGCTAGGCTTTTGTCATGCCACTTCCCTATTGCAAATGTTTTAGGCTAATGTCTTAACCGTATTTAAGCACATTTTTCTGATAGCTCCTTTCAGTAAATCAACGTTCAATGTTGTTAAAAGAGTTTTTTACTTGAATTAGCATTTGATATGTATAATATCATATAAATGAAGATACATCGTTATTAGTTATAAGATAACTACTATTATGATTGTAATCACTTCTCCTATCCTCTTCTGCTTAGAGGGTAAAGAACACAAAATCTCAGTTTTGAAACTTATCAAGACAGACTAGGCTTTAACTGTGTTTGTTGTTCATACGAAGCACACAAGACTTCAATTTACCTGCTTTAAAAGACTGGCACAATGAATCAATTCTTCGTTTGGTTGCTTTTTATCAAATGTAATTTTTAGCCATTATGGTGGTGTATACAGGACAGAAATTGTAATTATTTTAGAGATGGTATCTTTCTGACCTGATCGATTTCGTCTCTGGTTTTGATAATTTTGTGATATTTTATTTTCTCAAGAGACGAAATGACGGGAGTTATAAAAAAAACTTCCGATGATTTGCAAAATATCTCACAACTTTCTAGGTAGTGACCTAAATTTTAAACTGTTTTCTTCCTTAATATCGCAGCATCTTGTTTAACATTTTAAAAGACCATTAAATTCTTTTCAGAACACTTTAAATACGTCCTATTATATTCTTTCAATTCTAGTGTTCACAATCTAGTTCAGTGGTGGACTGAAAGTACTTTGTATTTCTTTGAGGCTATTTGCTTATAGTTGCCAAAAAGTCTTCTTATTTTCCTGAAAGCCTTCGGAGTTCCTATTCTTCTTGGATAATTTGTTATAGAGAAAGAGATTAAAAATAAATGGTCCGGCAGAAAGATGTTATTTGAAACAAATCAAGTACTACGTCGATTATAAAGATTTCATTTTCAGAGGTTTTATGCTAACACTCCCTGCTTGCAGAACGTGTCGCCTTTTCCATGATATATTAGACAAGTAGACAATACACGAATAGTACATAACGCAAAGAGGACTCTACTTTGTTAGTACTGAGAAGAGGAGAAGAACCAAACGTGTACAGCATTAAAGACCTCACAGCTAGGGAGAAAAGCTTTACAAATTCACAATCAAGGCTTCCGACCAGAAATACAATTGTTAGAAACACCTTGCACAGCAGAACAAAATTGAATGACATAGGAATTAACTGCTCAGTCAAAGAAAATCACATTCACCTACCACAATAAAAGCTAAGGAGTTCTGATGTACAAACTGTATCAAATGTTAACAGTTTACTCACAGCAGAAACAGGAAAAAAAAAAAGATTTGATGAGTCTTGAAAGGAGAGCAGAAAAGTAATCTTGTTTGCATAGTAAATGAAACGCTCTTAGCTAAACAGGTAGACATTTTCTGATCATCCAAGTGTTGTGTGTCAATAAAATTACATTTCACCTTTTTGCCTGCAAGAATTGAAGATTAAAGCCAAACTCTGATGCTAAATTATCATGAACATGCAAACCCTATCCTGATAGATTTGTCCGAAAAGCAAACTGTACAGTACCGACAAAAGGGAAATAAAATTGAATATTTTCTGTTGATCCTCTTTGCCGAGTCACGTATTACCCAGCGGAAGCATGAAAAAATTTGCAAAAATGCTTGATGTTGTAAAACCTCTTCTTTAACTTTACGTTTGGTAAAGAAAATAACTCTGGTGCTTAATTAATTAAGTTAACCAACTTCACAACGTGTTCGAACTGAGAATTTACAAAAAAAATCCCTATCGTAATTTTGTCACTGCATTTGCTTATAGTCTGCTCTTTTCCTACAGTTTTAGTTTTTGAACTTTACCTCGATAGATGTACTATACTAAACTATGTTTTGGAACGATTTAGAATAAAGCTTGAACCGAGGATAGCTCGGCTTGAATCAAAGTTTAATTCACAAGCAAAGCGTGTCAAGTGCACCAGCAAATTTTTGCCCTATTTTTATATTTTTGTATTGCAATCGACATTGTCATGTTCTGAAGCAAAAGATCACAAAATATAAACATTCTATTAAATTTTGTACTTTCTACGTTTGGTTTCTCTGACGATCATTTGTTAACTAACTAGCATCATTCTAAAAAATGCACCGAATCGATCTCACAGCTACAATCTTTTCCTCATCTGTTAGAACTAATACCTTAAGTACTATTTGTACTAGCGGCCTATTCTAACCCTCCCTTCTAGCTCTCTAAGAGAATAGCCATTTTGAGCTAAATCTGCAACATAAAGATGTTTATTTGAATTCATTGAGGTAGCAGGCGAGCGGAGAAATAACCTTATGTTCAACTGAGATGAAATGGTGTTTACAAGGGTTAAAATAAATCTTTCACATTTTATCTCCCCTAGAATCATGTGCTTGTATTTCTAAATGGTTGTGATCTGTAGTAAAATTATTACTTAATGCTAACAAACGCATAGTAACCTTAGAATCTTTTCGCTTTTTTATCGGAACGTAGCATGCCATTGGTAGTCGACTTTTTTAATGAGTTGAGAAGGCAACCTGGGCCCATAAAATTAAAGGATGACGACCATACATCATAAGCTACACTCTCTATTCCTTTTTCAAGATGCAAAGAATAATTTGCTCCCTTTTTTAAAAAATAGTAATTCAATCCTTTTGCATAAGGCTTCCTGTATGTTCTTAGAGCTTGATGACCAAGAATTGTTGTCCTTGTAATGATAAGTGTTCAGATATAAATCACCCCCAGAATTATAATTCAGTAACCATTAAACAACAATAATTTTCCATTTGGAGTTTCTTAAACGCACAATTCTTTTTAGATATAACAATTTGATGAAGAACAAGAATCCTTAGTCAAGAAAAAAAATTGTTTTTTCTTGCTTACAGTTCTGCTAAAGTTCAAACTGAAAAATGTAACTTCGTTTGCATTCAGTATTCTTGAGGTGTGTCTGGAAGCTTTCGAGTCGAGAAGAGATTATTATAGTTACCTCGAGATTTTGCTTCAAAATCATCTTTAAAGTTAGTATTAAAACAAAGACTCGGAAAATGGAGGGTGGAAATAAATAAAAATTTAAAAATGTGTGGTTTAACTTCCCAAACTGTACTCGTGTTGGGGCCAGCATTAGGATAGTTCTTCTTAGTCGATAGAAACATGTCTTCCCCAAACCTTATAACTAGGTCTGGAGCTAGGCAATAAAACTTCGTTCCTTAACTCAAAATTGCCTAAAGAAGTTAAATTTTGGTATAGACTTGAATAAACTCGATATTCTGCACGAACCGATAAAAACTTTAAGACCGTGTTAGAAGTTACTCGACAGTCTGGTTGCTAAACGCTTAGGTGTATGTGCTAGACAGTAAATTAAACTTCTTCTTGTCCAAGAGGTTGTGGTCATCTCATTCGATTTTTTTATTAAGTGAAGAAATGTGGAACCTTTACGTGTTTTGATGAAGAAAAAAACTGTGTGAGTTTTCAAAGAAATGGTTTACCCGTTAGCAAAGGTATGGGCTTGTAATTTCTGGCCCATAGTAAGTAAAGACTCGCCAGTGAATAGCCATTCATCTCTTTTCTGATGTAACTGTTAGAATTGTAGGTATTTTTTCTTATTTATATTTCTATTTTGTTTATATTCTTTACTCCCGAAAAGAAGTAGGATATAAACTCTTTAAAACAAGAAATAAAGTACAAAATTCTATGCTAATTGATCGAGGTTGAGTTGATTGATCATGCCTTGAAAGTACAAGAGACTTTTGGTGAAAATTTGGAGTAATGTCTTCACTAAAACATGAAATATTTTCGATTTATTGAGCCAATCATTTGGTTCCATCATTCTCTCTTGGTTCTATAAAATCGAAACACAAGGAAATGATATCGTGACTTATTAGCGCGTCGCGTGTCTTATAAAACCAGACAAATTGTAAACACAATCACAGTATATCATGTAAAGGCTTTTCCATGCATAAAAGTGAAAGCCCAACTTTAACTATCAAGCTTTCCCCGTTCTTATATTTCTGTTAAATAACTGAAACTTAACGTTTTATGGTAAAAATCGTGCTTATGCAGCGATGAATTTGACGAGCACTCAGCTATTTAGGAAGAAACACACACACTCAGTATCCGAGCCTGCCGGGTAGGAGCTGTAGTAAGTACCAAAAGAAGTTCGATTTTAACTTCTCAGTGTGTTGCAAAATCGGCCAGCTAAGATGAACTTTGCAGTATACCGTGCTGACAAACACGTGTAATCTTCGCATGCCACAATCGCTGTGGTTTTGAGCGTGAAAAGAGAATGCAGAAACAAAACGCGACAGAAAATATATTAACAGGTTTCTTGTGGGTTCAGATTGGATTCTACCTTGAGACAAAGTTCCTTATACAGTTTTTGGTGAAATTCTTGCCCCCAAAAGGCCGACAGAGTTAACGTAATAAGGAAAAGAAGCGTTAGTTACCTGAAAAGCGTGTTCTGCAATGTGCATTTCCCTAAAGCTAAAATTAACGTAACGGCCGTCTTCGTATGTGACCACTCTTTTAATCAGACACAAACCCCGCCCCACGTGGGGCAAAGACGAGACGAAAGTTCCCGGCTGTAAAATTCAACAAAGAGTCGAAAAAACATGATTGCCTAAATGAACAAGAATTTCCGTTCAATTCGTCAAAAAAACGATACAAAAAACAACTTGATCTGCGATGGAAAACTAATTGACATTATTAAAAGCCCTCGGGAAATGAAACGCGAAGTAACAAGTCGTTGGGTCTCCACAAGGTACAATCGTTTGCTAGCTGTTTTGAGAGCCTACAAACAAAAGAAATCTGTTAAAAATAGGTCATTTTGCAGTGGAGGTAAGGCAGGCCTCTCAGGAACAGATTTTGCGGCAAGAAATCAATGGCCTTATTCTCCTGTGAAGTGTTTGAGAGAGCTGTGATTTTTCAAAGGCTTATGCTAAACTGTGTAGTACTCACATAGATTATGTCTAAATTACAATTCGATTTTTGACTGATCTTAATTGCTTAATGCAGATATTCTGAAAGTCTGGTGATTTTGTAGCCCTGCTTCAGCAGAAAAAAACCCCTCCCTGATATATAGTAAATGATTTTAAATTGACAAGAAGTAACAGAAGAATGCAATGAGAAAATTTAAAAAGGTAAAAAAAATCTTACTTCTGAGGACTTAAGACTAATGTCTTTGAACTGTGGTCTCTTCAATAATTACAGTTTCTTTGTTACATAAAACATACCTTGCAGCTCTCTGATAAAATAAACTTTAATGTAGCCTTGTGCTAAACTAAAACTTGCTTTAACGAATTTAGAAAATCGTGTATTGAAGCTCCAAGGGTTAATAAATTGTTATCTTTGCCCTAGTCAAGATGCTGCCATTAGTCTGTTCTAATAAATGCATCTAAAAAAATCTTTGGGATCTAGTTATGTGAGATGCTCATACTAATTCATAAGACCAAATGATACAAGAGATCCATGTAACTTTTGCAAAGCCAAGTTGGTAAAAGTAACAATAGACAGTGTGAAATAGACTCGCTGGCGATTTATCTGAGGCCAAACTCTTTTGTGTCTTTTCTGTTTTAGAAATACATGTCACATAAGAAAGCTAAATGCTTTATGCAGAAGAAAAGTCAAACCTAGATTTAAATAGGTGATATTCTGGGTGCCCATCGACAGTTCCTGTCGTGAGGCAGAGCTGAATAATCGTGATGTTGAATACAGAAAGAAACTTTTGCATAAAAGCTAGACAGGCCGAGACACAACAACAAGGTACTCTTCCGAGAGTATCACGACAGATTCATGGAGAATTCGTGGCATATTATCAACGTAAAGGTGACGAAAAACGGTATGAAGAAAACTTTCTTCCTTTAGCTTCCAGAAAAAAACCAAGTGGGTCGATAGTTACAATAAGGTCTTACGAAGAATGACTCATCGCCGCGTGCTTTGCCAGACATTCATGTTGGGTTATGCAAATACTAAACCGTCTTACAGCAACAAACGCTGTAGAGAGCCTGAGTAATGCGATTGAAGAAAAGAGTTATGACACTCACCTAATTGTCCTCCAAGTCTCAACAACTGAAGGTATATATAACTCCTGTTCAGAGCGGTGGAAAGTCCAAGCACGCCATCGCGTGCTTGTCGAGTCATCATCTCCGCACCGGTTCTCTATCGGCTGGTCGTGTCGGCCGTATTGTTTATCTACAGCAGACACAAAAGTACATTAGTTCATAAGTTTGAAAAAAGGAGATGTAGTGAGAAAACACGTATGTCTTAGTTTGAGATGGTAACGACAAAAAACGCTGTTGACCTCGTAAGAACTGTCAGTAGGAGATCGAGAGCGGGAAACGGAAGGAGACGATGAAGACAAGCAAAATGACTTCGTTAGCTAATTGTGTCGTGGGTTAAGACTTGATTAGTCAACCCCAAAATTTCTGCCAAATAGATGATACTCAGCTCTTCCAGCCCTCTTTGCCTCCAATTTAGAACAGCAACACTAAGATAAAGCCAACTTATTTAGGACCTGAGCAACAATGAGATCACCACATTGGCAGAACACTGAACAGAGTTGTGTCATGCACAATCTTTCATGTTAAGTGGCAAATTGTAGCAGAGCAAGTGATTCCAGATGTGACAAGAGCTCTCTTGTAACATTGGTAACTCATTTTCCAATGTTTGGCGTACAAAAGGATACAAAGGTTGAATACAAAGGTGTCTTCTAGCTTGGTACTCAGGCAGATAAGAAAAGGCTGACCAGACTTGATCGTGTTCTATTTCAGCGCATGCGACCGGAGCCCCTTTGCCAGTGGGTCAAAATCACATTGATTAACACATCAAAGAATAAAAATTGAAAAGACCTTACTAATGCATACCAGTTAATGAAAATTATGATCAATTATCTTCAATGCTTTTAGCTTCGAGCTTGTTTAGATTTAAAATCCGGTCCACCGAAAACTTGATCGATATGCAATCAGTTTCCTTGTTTACGCACGTGCAGTAAATTGGTTTTCTCGTCCAAGTTGTACATTTCATTGGTGAGTTATCACGCTAACGTAAAGCAAAACCTTTTCAAGTATTGGCCGACAAGCTGTTTTCCACTACAGAGAGAAAAGACAACTCAGAATGACGTTTTGCCCAAGCAAGGGAAAATTCGGAACATTCGACCATTGCGTCTGGATGAAAAAACTCCGTCGTAACTTGAAAGCGGAAAAAAAGAAAATCAACCGGGTTGCTTTACCTTGCTGGTTGAGTATTCGTCTTTCTCCTAGTTTTATCGTGTTACAGCATAGCCTCTTACCTGTGGTACGAAAAAATCTTACTCATCACGTAACAACAGCCTTGGGCTATATCAGCCGTTGGAAATGACAGTCTGTGTAGGCTGGAAATTATGCAAATTTTAAGTAAATAAGTAATTGAAATATTTCGGGCCGATTACTTCTATGCTGTTCCCTTTAGCGTGAGTTGAGAACGCGCTTCTTCCATATGGAGGCTGCTTGAAAATTCTCAGGTAAAATGATCGAAGTACCTGGTGAAACTACAGACGGTCAGGGTTAGCTATTCAGACGGTGAAATCCGATAGTTCATATGGTGTCCAACATTATTTACACGAGACGTCACGGCGAAATTCAAGAGTGCAGCTAAACAGAAATTGATAAAAATGAAGAACAAAGCGAGCTTCTTTAGCTGCTCAGACTCGTTGTGTCTGAAAGATCCAAACCTATAACCTCTGGCTCTGATAATTGTATTACGCACGGCTCCATTATCTAATCCATTTCTGCTAAGAGATATTACAGACCGGTCTGGTAAAAGCCGGTCTTTTCAAGCACATGTCAGAGCTAAGAAATCGTGACGCATATCTGTGAAACAAAATGATTTCCGGTCCAAGATTGCTTAAGTACAAGCGTGAGGAAGACGCGATGCCCGCTACCACTTAGCGTTTTCCTAGCAAGAAAGAACCGTTCTTTCGAAGTCTCGCCATGTAAAATGAGACTGTAATTGTTTGATGGGGTTGATTCCATTTAAAGATAACACGTTTTGGGTTTCTTGGAGGTTTAATTACTGGTTTTCTCTCTATATAAAGAAATTCTACGCGTATTTGCTTTTCGTGACACGTACGTAATATGAGATCAACATAGCGTGAATAATAACAATCTTAAATCACGCTCCTTACGTCATGTCACGCCATTTTATGTAAAAGTTATTGTACCGCGACACCTCATTTCAACGTTGAGTTATACAATACCAAAACAATCTTCAGCCGTCGTGAAAGGCGTAGACAGGGAGGGGTGAAGGAGGGTAAAAATGACCCGCGTTTACTCAATCGTGCTGTGACCAGCAGACTGTTGCAAGTGGTATCGCCAAAAAAAAAACTTATTGCCGCTTTTCATGGATAATAGACTCCTGATCCTGTCTTTTCCTGATCTGAAGCTTTGGCTATTTAAGACCAATCGCCAGTCATTATTATTTTTTGTTTTTTAAATACAGGCAACTTGTTGTATCAATTTTGATTTACCATAACACTTGGAGTAGCAAGTCATAAACTCCTCTATACCCTAAAATGAATTACACTGGGATCTCGGCAAGCTCTCTTGAGCTTTACTGGGGAGATTCCCTAAATGTACTTAACTATTACAGATAGCAGATGGGTTTTTAACACATTTAGTAAATAATGGGTAACTGAGAACTAACTACTAACAGTAATAAACTTGATCTCTCCGGCTGAACATAATCTTTAATTAGTTTTTTAAAAGAATTATACGATTTTATATTCTTAAGTGGTGGGCGTAACATTAGGTATAGGTAGTCTAACTCGCGATCAAGCGTTTCTTCTTTTTTTTTCGGGGAAGGCGCGAAAGTCGGCGAATGGGGAAAGGGAATTCGAAGAAGGACCCGTCTGATCGCAGGTTATAGGTGGTCAGAAAATCGTCGGAAACCACTTGATTTTAGAAAGAGTAATGGGGTTTAATCAAAGACCAATCATTAGTTTCCGACTCTACAAGGAGGTGGTAGGGTTGTCGGAAAATCTTGGGGGAGCCACTCGAAATAAGGAAAACCGAAATAAGGGTATGCTAAAAGACCAATCACTATTTCCGTTCCTTTGGGGTGGGGGTCAGAGGGTAGGAGGATTTGGGGGGTATCCACTTGACTTTAAGAAGAGTTAAATAGGTTTTTTTTTTCTCACGTAGAACAGAGTCATGAAGGGGGAATATGAAATTAATCTAGCCATTTTACCTAATATTTCTTCATTTATATATCCGTTCTTCCTCTTAATAAATAACAACAACAACAACAACAATAATAATAACAATAATAATAATAATAATGATAATAATCAGACCTGCCGTCTAAAAAGCTTACAACAGATCCAGCACCACTCGACTGTCTGTCGGCTCCGAAGCCGTCATAGTATTCTCTTTCAGTGTAGCTAAGGCCCTGAGGAAGGCCCTGCCTTTAATAAATCAGCCCTTTGCCGTATTGCTAACCATGCATTCAGTTTTGTTTTAATTCCCGCTTCAAGTGACGTCTGGCATTAGCATCTCTGCATTAGAGATCCGGCCAAAAAAAAAAAAACAGTCGGTTTTATTAAAAAGTTGAGTGGACCTCTGCATTCAAAGGTGTTTACTATGTAATGCATGTTGCCCTAGTTACTAGCGATCATTACACGTTTGTAGGAAACTGCCCACCTACCCCTCCCATAAGCCAACGTTAACAATTACTTCTCACTTAGGGCAAAATGTTGGCTTAGGGGGAGGAGTAGGTGGGCAGTTTCCCAGAAATGTATAATGATCAGTTTCTAGTTTCTCAGCCATACACAGCACTCCACGGCCCAAGCCATAGATAGAGATCGAGACTCTTCTGTTAAGCGAAACAGAAACAATAGCAAAAAAAGAGAAAAAACGATCAGATAGCCATTATAATGGCGACGTCCGTTCACAGGCGAGGTTTTTGTTGCGAAATCATTCACTCGATTGTGAACAGTTTCCACGATCATGCGCAGAATGTACAAATGTGTATTCGGCAGTTAATTTGTAAACGTAGCGAAAAATTGAGAATGTGATGGTTACTGAGTTCAGTTTTTCTCCACCATGCTCATCGATCCCTTAATTCTTTTCTTTGCGTCTGGCGTTGGCTCGCCAAAACGCAGATTCGTTTGTTCTGCGCATGATCGTACAACACGGTCGCTCAGCAAGTATTGCTGAGGTACCCGACTTCGTCATAGACTGCAAAACAGTCGGTTTTTTTCCTCAAAATCAGTAAAGAAATTGGTAAAGCGTGGCGTAAGAGTATTAATAGCGTCTCTCCTCAGTCTCACTCTCCGTTTTCAGCCTCGTTCCAGACCTTTTGTTTGACTGCTCGCGCGCACTTGAAAACGCAAAAATACGGACTGTTTTGGAGTCTAACTTCGTCCCCAGGTTCTTCTCCCTTTCCCAAATCGCCATTTTGAAAACCAAGAAGCCATGGGAACGATGATGTTAAGTTAACTCATGCTTGCCACAGCCGGAAGTTTCTGAACTTCCCTGACTATTCCCTGACTTTTACCTGACAAATGTAAAATTCTTCTGACCAACTGAATTAACAATTTCACAAATTAGTCCCGATAATGAGCTCAGTCATCCCCACCACCCCTTTAATTCATGCTTTCAGCAAGTCACGTGGAGTGTACATGAATTGATAGCTCCTTAATATAACGTGCAAAGAGGATTGATTTTTTTGAAAACCCAACATCAGCTTGTCGTTCAATTTCATGAACAATGTTCTAGCAATACAACTCGCGTTTCGGTAAATATTCACCACGCAGCTACTTCCTTTTCGGTGAATAATTGTTAATTAAACCCTTTAAGCCCTACTATTCACTTACAAATTTCACGGGCTGATCTCCATACTTCTTTTTTATAGAATCACTGGACAGAATAGACGTTTTCATCTCTGCATGCTTTAATTTCTCGTTTCGGACCACGTAACAATACCTCAGAGAACTGTCCTCTTCCTGTCCACGTGCATATGTATGCATAATTTATGAACAAAAGAAGCGGAAAATTCCTTTGATGGAACGCGTGGTCGACGCGTGGTCTAAAATGGGGAAACAAAATATAGGAACTAAACAGGTCTATTTGATAAAAGATCAAAGCATTTTCCCGTAAGTGATAACTTTATTAATTCTCCTCCCGTTTCCTCTTGGTGATGTGTGGATGTTGTTGGGAGAAAATTGATGTGGGTCACTCCTGGGACAAAGAGGGTTAAGTGCGACCAGAAACTCGACCCAAAATGATCAGTATTGACTGAGCGCATAAAGCCACGTCTAGATGTTTCCTTTTTTGATTGAAAACCGATAAGTTTTTTCATCCGGTTTAGTCTACCGTCCACAAAAATACGGTGAAAATGATCACCGAAAACGCATCTGTTCAAAAACGATTTTGAGAGTGGGGGCTTTTAGAAACACCGGCTTCTCGTTTACGTGTGGTCGGACAAAAAGAGTGGTCTTCATATACTACTAGCAGAACGCATACTCCGTAAGGAATGCTATCGTATTTTCACAGTTTTAGCGTTTTCATGTGCAGGAGCGAAAACATTCGAAACGCTACGTGTGGGTGGAGGCGTATTTTTTTTGAAAATGAAGACAACTCCGTTTTCAAGAGTATTCGGACATGTGAGGACGGGGCCTAAGTTACGTCTACTAGTATTGATTTAGCTTTCCAGTTTTCTCCAGGAAGACAGTAAATTCGTTTTTAGTATAAACAGATGGTTCAATTAATCATTGATATTGTTACAAGGACAACAACAAAAACTAGACAATAGAGAATTCACATGGCCTCTTTTAAACGAGAAGGCAGTTTATTCCATTTACAAATAAACGAGCTTTGTTGAAAATTCTTAAATACAACTCTCCAAAACTTTGCAGTATGTACATAAAAACCTGCACACTTTATAAAACAGTGTACTCCAGGCCAACGCAGCCAGGACTGAAGCACATTTGTCATTTACGGGAACACGTACAGTGTAAGCACCTTTGAAAGCTAAACTATGAAAATAGCGTGCGTAGCAGGTGGGTTTAGCCTGCGAGTACTGTCTTTATTATTATAATTGGCGTGGGGGAGGGGGTAGGGGAGGGGGTGGCGGAAGCGGAGCTGCAAGAAGATTGGGAGCAACTCACAGCTTCTCCGCTCTTGAAAATTCCTCCAGGCCCCGCCGCCAAGGAAGTACCCCGTGCATAACATTCCCGCGAGCTACGAAGGCTATTTGAAAAAAGAAAAAAAAAAACAACAATTAATTGGGAGAGTGGACACTGCGTACACAAAAGACGGTTGGGTGGGGGAGGGGTAAACAGATAAACCAATTATCGTTGCCCATTTCGCTCCGGAATTTTCAGATACCATCGAAAATTGAACAGCCCGCTTCGGAGACTTTTCAGTATTTTCTCTTGTTTCCTGCGCCACGCTTCGTCGATATTTCGACATTCACCATTTTCACATAGATCATAAACCATCTTGTTCACCCCCCACAATTTTGCGTAACCATTATTGTCCTTACAGTTCCCCCAAGAGAAATCGAGGACAGTGGTTATGCAAGATTTCGGGGCATAAAAAAGGTGCATTATGGTCAATGTGGAAATGGTGAATTTCGACATGGAGATAGTCTCCTATCTCGTCACGCAGCGCTCTTCCCCAAAGGCAGCGTTACGTGACGAGACAAAGAACAGGTGCGTGGGGGCAAAACATAGAGAAGACGCTTGGCACACCATGGCCACGTGTCGAAGAGTTCCTCACAGGTATTGGCAAGTGTTCCGGGCAGCTCTGCTACGTCTTAAAAACAGCCTGGTTTGCGTTGACAAGTTCCATCGCTCGTACAAAACGATCACAAAGTTCACGAGAGCTGAGCGGGCGCATGATGGGCGGCGGTTTTATTTCAGGACACGATTCGCTTGGAACGTCAAGCAGTTGGGGGAGAAACTCCTCAAGCTTGGCGCGGTGACGATCTAGAAGAAATGAAAATGGAAACGTCAAAATTCATCCTAATAAAAACAAATTCAGAACCCTATTCCATGTTCATAGAAGTAGATGATGGAGCAAAACACGCCACCATAAAACAGGTCCGTTGAGAAAGTGGTTCAAACAGTTTTAACATTTGGAGAACAACAGCAGTAAGAGCCGGGATACTGGGACAACGTCTAAGCATTTGAACATCTTACAACGATGAAAGTGGGTGTTAAGTAGTTGCAAGATTAGGCTAGAATTTCGCCGCTCTCTCGGGTCCGCCTTGGTCCAGTCCACCTCAAGGAAGGAGCGCGGGCTAGTTTCCCCAACAGCGGCTAGTAATCGAGCCTATTGCAAATCGGCTCCACGCAAACCTCGAGACAATAGGGCCATTTATACGAGGAAAAATAAGACGCGAACTGTACATTTATACGGGCATGTCTTATCTAAGACCAGAAGAGCTCGAATAAATGGTTCGCGTCTTATTTCTGTTCTTGACTCGTTTTCATGTGAATGCTGCCTGTAGCAACGGCAATCCAGCGTGGCGCGCTAAAAATTAACGCACGCCTACTATGCGTTCGCGTCTTATGTAAGGCTCTTCTAAAATAAGACAAGTCTTAGCTAAGCCGTTTCTTTTTTTAGACGAAATGTGCCGTTTAGACGGAAAGTTCGCGTCTTATTTAAGACGCGTCCTATGTAAGGCGCGTCTTATTTTCCCTCGCATAAATGGCCCTAATGTTACTATGATGTTGTGATCGATTGATCGCTTTATAGAGGGTGCAAATATTCAGCTGTCCTCACAAGTCATTAACAACGCGTCTAGAAACCCTGAACCAGACAACTACCGGAAACCTGATTACATCACAAGACATTTCCACGGTTTTTAGTGTCACTTCAAAGAAGTAAAAGATACCATCCTCTACATCGATAAAATCGCAAAATAATTGTTTAGTTTTGTCAGTCAGACCATGCAACAGAACTGAAACTATTTCATGCAACCCGTTACTTTGGAGAGCCAGGATATAAAGTGTAAAAACCAACGTCAAATACCATGTTTTAACAGAAAGAAAGAAAGCGCCAAATGTTTATTTTAATATATTTCCGGGATAAAAAAATGACGTACTCGAACCCTGTGTTAAAAGCCAGTCATCAAGTCTATAGCTTACACTTGCTTGTTCTTTTTTTTAATCTGATTTGATTAAATATGCATCGTTGTTAGGAATCAGTTTTTCGCCTATATCCTGTGTATGAGTTAAGGCATAGAGTTTCTGTATAACATGGTCTTTACCTTAAAAAAAAAAAAAATCACGTCAAAGTATTACTTTTGGGAAAACCGGATTACAATGCGTCAATCTTTGGCTGAAAACGTATGTTGAACAACAATCGGAAACTGCATTTCAGCAAGTTAACCTTGGACCAAACTGTTGTGTAAGGCGATTAACGGAAACTGGCTTACAACACACAAGTTATTATCATCCCCTGCCTTACACGTTCTGTCAGACAATATTCGGAAATTGCACTACAACTAACCGGAAACTCAGTAATTACGCTACGTCGAGTTATATCGTTGTAGGACTTAAAGTGACTACGTCACGAGGCCGATGTTGCTGTTTTGGGTCAATTCTGTGCTGAAATCATTGGTTAGTGCCTTTACACCAGTGAGGAATCCAGGGGAGGGGCTTGGGGGGATCGGCCTCTCCCCCGCTTATTTTTAGACCAGACTGAGGCCCAAAAGGCCGAAAAAAATTTTTTGGGGACCGCCCGCCGCATCCCCCCCTCCCCCCCAACCCCTTTACCTCAGGGTCTGGATGACCGCAGCCCCTTATCTGAAGGTCTGGATGGGTACTGTACCACTGGGGGTGATTTCATGCAGTCATGGCATTAAACTTGAAAAAGTTGGCCCGACTGTTTCAAGTTTCAAATCCATGTCTATCTTTGCCATCCGTGGCAACAGAAGACAGGAAACAGTTTCAATGCCTTTTATTTTTAGAATTTAATTGATACGAAGACACATTTTGAGTTATCTAAAAGATAGCAAATAGCGTGGCGTCGCACCTATAACTACAGCGCAGACATAATCGGAAACTGCACTTAAACTCAGCGCAAACTGGATTACATGGAGACTACGACTAAAACTGCGTCTGAAAATCGCGACCTTTAGATCTGACCAACAGCATGCAGGAGAGCGATATTTTCGGGCGAGCGTGTGGTCGACTTACTGATCTTGACCGAAAGGAAAGGACGATTGGGGAGAGCCAGAACCGATTACCAAGCGATGTAATGTAGTGTATTAATGAAATCTCTTTGGCAGCGCTTTTCGGTGGCAATGATTGTGTGTCACTTTATTCAAAATCGATTTCAGAATTTTCATCGTATTTCGTCTTGGGTCGCCTCTTTACGTGAACCGTGCAAAAGAAAACTGCAATACACTTTATGTCTTTCACTTTTATCGAAATAAATATGGAATTTTAATTTAATGTTGTCTTTGACCAATACTAGTAGTCACGCAGTACAACTCTGCTAAATCGATCTTTCAAGGTAAACAAAACTGAAAAACAGTTCAACTTAGCGGGAGTTCAAGTGGGTTAAAACTTACTTAAAAAGTGACCCAAAGAGAGAGTAAAATTAGCGCTAGTTAGTGGGAGTTAACCGCGACGTTCTATTGCCGGTAATGCAAACTAAAAAAGAGAAATACAACACACCGTGCGAATTTTCTAATCATTTCTAACTTTAACAGCAATGCCCGAGGCTATGTTTACGCCATACCGGATAGCTTATCACGTCGAAATGAAAAATTCTCCGACCTGGTAAGAACACCTGTTGACATTACCACGACGACTGGCACCAGAAAGCAAACCTCTCCGATATTAGACGATCCACTCTCATGACTGGTGCGAAGCAGCATCGCTCAGTTACAGAAACTGCTCTGAAATCATCGCTCTGACGGTTCATGTGTACGAAAGCCCTATACGATACGGCTTTCGTGCAAGCCTCAAGGCTATCTGGTATAGCCTAGACATAGACACAGCCTAAGAATCGGTGAAAATTGGATTACAGTAAACGGAAACAGGATAACAACGCACCGAGTATAAATATTTTGATTACAAACAACGATATCAGAGCAAAAACAAAGCACTTGCAAACTTTAAGGTTATTTAGAAATAGAAGTACTTTTTGAGGATGATCCATACATGGTGGAATTCAAGGGCATTGTGAGATAGAGAAGTAGCGAAAGTTGAAACCTTTTCTCCTTTCGCTGCGAATGGGTCAAATAATCAGAGGAAACTATCGCAAATTGAATTAAATCATCCCAAATGTTGCTGTCACTTTTACCCATTTCTGGTACAACTTTAGACAACCCAAAATTACGAGTTTTTAATCCTTTAGGCGCTTTAACCAACACATAAATTCTCCACACTCTCCTTCACGCATTTTCTTTATGATGCTCCTGTGATCGTTTCTATAATATTCTCATAACCGTTCTGTTTGAATGAGTAATGATATCGTTAGGAGAAGTCAGATGCAAGTAACTATTACGGAGTTCTAGTTTTTGGACGCCACAAGACTTCCTCAACAACAATTAAGAACATTCTTTCATGACAGTTTCGAAGTACGTCTGAACGGACAACATCGTTCACGCTACGTTTGTCAGAAAATACGCTATACAGTGCGCGCAAACAAAGTACTTAATAAATTATAGGGGCCCTTAGAAACCACACGCAAATATCAAGTACTTTTCAAGGATCATGGTGAAATTCAAGGACTTATAAGGACTGCTGAGATCTCTTAATTAAACTGAGCTTTTAGACCAAGAACAGTCTCTCTATTTTCTATTTTCCCTGTTTTTTGCGCTCAAAAGCGTTGGGTTGTCGCTTTAAGTTATGTAGACACTAGGGAGACTAGGCAAAGACTACGGCGACGTCACCGAGAACAGCAAAAAAGCAATAGGTATAGATTAGCAAAACAACAACTTCGCACGTGCATCACGCTTTTGTGTACATTTCGTTGCCGTCACTGCACGACTACGACGTGAAAATGCCTAAATTCACGTTTTATGGAGGACGTTACCACAAGACAACGACTTTCCTTTCCTTTTCGTGAACTTCGATACAGTCCCCTAAAATAAAACTCCAGAAAAATTTGCCAACATTTGATGAATTAATCGCCGTCGTTATTGCTTAAGCTCCCTACTAACTTGGATTTCGACGCCGGGTAACTACAGTGGGTGTGTAAGGGGGAGGGAGAAGGGAATAAAGAGGGGTGAAGTAATTGCGCCCAACCCCCCTCCCCGACCTTACCGTTTCCCTCTCCCTTATTTGGCCTATGCGGGTATGTGCCGCTGAACAGGGTATGGTTTTCAAGGTGTCGTTTTGGACTGGAAGCCTTTCAAAGAGAGTGAACACTTGCGATGAGCGGTCTACATTTGCAATACCGATAATTTTTTTTCCTAACTATCTATTTCCACGATTTTAGTGTGAAAAATAAATACGTAATTCTGTATGCAAAACAAAGGAAATCAGGGTCGGAAAGTAGTGTCTTATGTCTTAAACAGAGTAGCGAAATGAGGAATCTTTGTCTTAAACGGGGTAGGGGTTGGCAGGCCTCGGCGGCACTCCTCCACCCCGACTTTCCTTAGTGCCCAACTAGCCTGCGAGCAAGCTCTCCATTTGGGGGATATCGCCGCTCGCTCGCGCGTTCTCGTGCGGCTCGCTTCGCTCGCCCAAATAGGAGAGCTTGCTCGCAGGCTAGTGCCCAACCGGGGGTCCAACATCCTGGTGAGTACACCTCTGTAATGCCGGCGGACACTGGCTTTTCTCCCTTGGTGTCCGTTTTACTAAGGTCTGACTAAAATCCTTCTCAGTTGACCGACATAAGCGCCAGTCTGAAGAGCAGAGCGGAAGGACGCTGATTCAAACATCGGCCGCACCAACGCTCAGGGTCTTTAAACATCTAAGGACACACACTAGATGAAGGAACGATTTCCGTCTTCCTCTCGTGAAAAGAAATAGCGGAAAGCAGAGAATTGCTTAACAATTTTTTAAACAGTGCATTAAAAGCTCAACCTCGTCCCCAGGGATTTTCCCTAAAAAAATGGGAGTCTATCTGACTTTGTAACATTTTTAACCTGTGGCTTATATTAGGTAAGTTTTTAGTTCTTTACTTTTTACTTATTATTACTATTACGTATTCATTTATCTAAGATCACGTATTTTCCTTTTTTTTTACATGGCCTCACTGAATATAACTCTTTGTAAAGTGAGCTCCCTGTATAAACATTGTTGTTGTTAGTAGTAGTAGTAGTGGTAGTGGTAGTGGTAGTGGTAGTGGTAGTGGTAGTGGTAGTGGTAGTGGTAGTGGTAGTGGTAGTGGTAGTGGTAGTGGTAGTGGTAGTGGTAGTGGTAGTGGTAGTGGTAGTGGTAGTAGTAGTAGTAGTAGTAGTAGTAAAGAGCTGCCTTCTAATGACATCCGCAAACGGTTAGACTTTCTAGTCTTCTCGGGTAAGGACGATAAACCGTAGGCCCCTCACAACCTCACAACCCCTCACAACCTCACAACCCTTGCGCGTATAATAAATCCTGCTTGTAAAGAGTAGGGGACGTAGTCCCCGGTGTGGTGTTCTCTCGCAAGTTCACATTCACATAGGTGGTCATCAACACTCATTCCTCATTACTTGTAACTGCACCATAAGCAGTCTGGCAAAAGTCCCCCAACCGGAGTTGTAAATTATCCCTGAAAAGCCCTGAGGGGAGTGAAATATTAAGATGTTTACAATTTCAGGTTTCTTACCGTCAAGAGGAGAAGCGAGGAAGTTACACCAGCAATTTCTGACCTGCTCCACTGCCAGACCGTCAGCAGTCTGGGCCGAGACAATGAGCTTTGGTATACAAGGTATCACAAGTTCACTGACTAGTTCCAGTCCCCTGCACACTGATTTCCAGTCACTACTGTTGAACATTTGTACCGCTACATCATTCAGACGCAAAAAACATATGCGCCGCCAGTGGGTCAGCAGTTGCTCGTCCATGGCTTGGCCGACGTTGCTAGAAGCGTCCAGAAGCTTGGTATTGAGTTTGCATGCGTGCATCAAATATGGCAATGCTTCGCGATATCTGAAACATTAGATTTTTACCAGAATCGTGATGAGTCCTTCTTCTAGATGAACTTTTAACGCAATCAAAATAACCTTTAAAAAAACCTGCGACATTGTGTTGATAGTGAAACCAAAAACCTAAAATTGGACATCGACTAAGAAAAAACCTTAACCGGCCACTAGTCTGTTCCAGGAGACCGTTGTACCAATGACGGAGAACGCTATCCAGCTTCGGAAAAACTGGCGCTAGGTGTACAGAGAGCGGTGTCGCCTCGCGCGTCAGACGTTTAGGATCTTTCGCTTACAGTTCCACAACTTTCACTAAAATATTTGTTGAGCATGCGCTACACGTTGCTTGGATACAGTTTAGAACCCAGGCCTAACAGCCATGCACTTGGTACAGTAACCATCGGATTATCAATAAACAGATGTTCCCACTCGAAAAACCAGTTTGACGAGAGAGAAGAAGATTGACTAATCCTGAAGTAGGGGTTGCGGTGACTTCAAAGGCTTGAAGTGATTCAGGCAGAACCTCCTTTTCTCCTCCTCGATCAAGGAGACAAGAGAAGGCTCTGTTCTCAGGTTGTTACTAGAGACCTTTAGATTTGAGGACGAGGACGAGGACGACCACGAGTAGGAGATTTGACTTAAAGTCTTTTCGCGTCTTCTCAAAATATAGACTTCCCGGAAAGCTTCATTTTACCATTTTTCATTAGAAAAGTTAGCATCGTTATCGTTAGTGAAGGACGTTATGCGCTCTCCCGATAGCAAAATGATAAAACTTCTAACATTTGACATCTTGTTTTCGCCACAACGACACCCGCGCGAAAACTCGTAGAAGAGTGACGACGGCTACCACGTTTTCCCGCCAAAATAACGCTGGTTCACTGGTTCAAGCGCAAGCAATACTAAGTATTGAGAAAATCTCGTACTCGTAGTCGTACTCGTCTTAGAATCTAAAGGTCTCTACTAGGGAACTTAAGCAACAACGACGGCGACGGCTGCGGAAACGTCACTTAAAAAGTGAATTTGCGCTGCCTCAACTTAATCGCGCTTGTTCCATCTCGCTTAATTCGTCAAATGTTGGCAATTTTTTCGGAGTTAAATTCTCAAGGACTGCATCAACATTCAGGAAAAGAAAAGGAAAGTTGATGTCTTGTGTTCCCGTCCTCGACAAATCGTGAAATTAGTCATTTTCACGTCGAAGTCGTGCAGTGACGTCAAAGAAATAACAAAAAAGCGTGATGCACGTGCAAAATTGATTTGCTAATCTAAACCTATTGTTTTTTTTTTGTCGTTTTCTTTCACGTCCCCGTCGTCGTTGTTTAAGGTCCCTATTTTTGCCAACTGTAAAACTATTCACTTACTTGTTGTTCTGTAAATTTTCAAGTCCCGTGAGGAAACAGGAGTTGACTTTTATAAACAGGCTGTATTTTTCTTTCCAGCTCTAAAGGAGTAGAATTCAAGGAGTTCAGACGCAATAACATGCAACAAACTGTTCGCAAAGACACAATGAAAATGCAAGCCTTGCAACCTAGTTAATCGGTAGCCGGCAAGGCGGGTTTACAACTGTACGTGTTTCCATCGAAAAAAAAAAACAGCCTACATACGCCTTGGGAAGAACAAGCTGATAATCCTACCATAATACCGTAAATCCTGTATAAAGCTCCCCGAGGCTAATTTATTTCAAACACTTTGAGGGGGGGCTTAATAGAGAGGGAGGGCTTAATTAATTTAGCAAAAACAACAGTGTTAGTTCTCCATAAAGAACTAGAATATAAAGTGGACAAGCTCAAGTACAAGAAATTGGAAATCATGCAGCCGAGGATCAGAATCAAATCCGATCTTCCAGTTGGTGAATAAACCATCCCGGATCAGTCCACTAGAAGTTTTACAGTCGTGATTATTTAATACAGTCACACATTTATTAGTGAAAAATGATAAGAGCGAGGGGGGGGGGGGGCTTAAAAGAGAGGGGGGGCTTATTAACTTCCTTCCCCTGAAAAGAGGGGGAGGGGTGAAAAGAGAGGGGGGCTTAATAGAGGATTTACGGGGTACAAGGGAGCGGGAGAGAGGGGTAGAGATGATGTGCCATTTCCCAGCCCCCACCCATCCTATCCTTCCAAGCCGTGACCAGGTTCTTGCTGCCTTAACTATAATTTGTACAGATCTTCATTTTTGCCTTGGTCAGATGGCCTGTCAAATGCTCTAAAACCTTTGGAAAGATTCTAATGAATTATTACCCCACGAAAAAGCAACACACGACTCGTTGCCTTTGAAATTATAAGTAATAAATTCCAAGTGACGCAACGACTGGCTATTGACACTCTCAAAGTTTATAGAAAAACCTTAGAATTCTCGATTTACTTGTATTCAAATGGTTTAATGAACCTACGCACAGTTGGGCAATGTGCCAGAAACAGCAAAACGTACGCGACTTGAAAGTAACGACTGGTTTGGTCCATTTAGTTCCTAGCTAGGATCTTAAAACAAATAAACAAATAAGGACAAGCCGTAGACACGTTTCAAAAAGCTTTAACACTTCCAAACTCTGGTCAGTAACTGAATTATTACCTGGTATTCAAGATTAGATGATACTTGCTCACCAATCAATCGATTCTGCCCACTCTGCTTAACCATCAGGAGACTGAAATAAAAACGCGGGGGATGGGAGTGGGGAGATATTAGTCAGTGGAGATAAAGTAATCGGCAGGGCTGTCACTAAGAGCCGGGGGCCGGGGATTTCCTCCGGCTACTTTTATTGAAAAACAGAAGAAAAATAGGACCAACAAAAATCCCTAGCTGTTTAATTCCTCTTCTACTTGTTGTATTTACCCAGCAACATGAAATCTTAGTGATAACCCTGTAATCGTCAGTTGAGAGTATCGTTTCACTTTTCTGGGCAGCTTCGTGTAGTTCTGGGGTCCTTTGCGCCCCCCCCACAACAACAACAAAAACCTTTTCGGTTCCGAAATCAAATATTCAAATCAAAATCTAAACCAGCCCTTTTTGTCTTGCTAACTGACTATATTATCTTCAAAACGTTTGAAACCTCGATCTTGAAGAATGAAAACAACAACAGCTTTATGGGCTAGTTCATTAATCGGGACTTTCGAGAAACAGGCCCCTGTTTTCTTTCTATCCCGTGCCTTGCCGCTCATGTCATTCTATCCCGTCCCGTTCCTTCCCATTTTGTTCCGTCCCTCTTCGGGTACTCACGTTTCTTCTTGTGTCCTGATATCGTCTACAATCTGCTCGAGTATGGCCACGCTGATCATCTGTTCAGGAGCTTTGCACTTCATCAGATAGATACCGAAATGCTCCAG
This sequence comes from Porites lobata, assembly GCA_942486035.1. Taxonomy (NCBI): domain Eukaryota; kingdom Metazoa; phylum Cnidaria; class Anthozoa; order Scleractinia; family Poritidae; genus Porites; species Porites lobata. Next base: position 1,023,472 of record CALNXK010000019.1, on the reverse strand, counting down.
GCGCACATCTCCAGGGTGCTCGGGTGTGTACTCCCGCGAGAGTCTCTCCAGTCTGGTCCGCTGTTGAATGCACCACTGTGTCAGCGCTTCCTCGACTCCCAGGCTCCTCGCAGCCTCGGCCAAGGAGTTAAGAGCGGATTCTTCGTCATTTTCAGACGTTTGTACAGACTCGGCATCGACGATAATGTCTGGCCTGGGGACAATGGCTTTACATTGAGATTCTGCGTGGTAAAGTGTATTAGTCAGTGAACTACGATAAATTACAAGCGAACAGCTTGCATTAAAGGGACTTTGCGGAGAAATTTAGCCCAATTCAGGCACTAGGCTCTGGCCACCAAAGTAAACGAAACGAAAAAAAAATCACTTGAAACACTGACAAAAGGTTTAACCGACATAACAAAGACGACAAAAAAGACACGTATGTGCTAATGAAGAACGGTAAAACTGATTATAACAAGGAAATTTGAAAAAAGGTATTCAGTTTTTCAAAATCAGTTACTGAGCTAATTATTGAAAGTGAAGAATGATCATCGCAGTAAATTTTCCAATTTAAGCAATTGGAAAGAAAAAGGCTGAAAAAAAATGAATTATTTCATATATACTTCACATCATTTCACTCCTCACGGGAGATATGAACTCAATAAATTGACCTCGCTCCCAATGTGTGGCTACATAGCTCAGTTGGTAGAGCAACGCACCGGCAACGCGGAGGTCACGGGTTCGAATCCCGTTGAAGCCCTGAATTTTTTTTTTTGAATTTTTTTTTTTCAGGCTTCTTCTTTCCAATTGCTTAAATTGGAAAATTTACTGCGATGATCATTCTTCACTTTCATCTACAACCGCAGTTCAAAAATGAATTATTTCATATATACTTCTCATCACGAGCTAATTATTATAGTTGTTGCTGTTTAACCTCGTCCCAAGGGTTCCCCCCCCCCCCCCGGGGACCAGGCTGGTTGTTGTTGTTGATGTGATGCGTTCCGTTTGTGTCCGCTTGGCTAAATGCAGGTTTAACTTCGCAAGAGTCAACCCAGATGGTGGAGCTTCGGTCTAAGATTCGGGACCAATTTTCAGTGTTTTAAGGAAGGAAGGAGGGAGGAAGGAAGGAAGGTAGGAAGGAAGGAAGGACGGAAGGAAGGAGGGAGGTTCTGCCTTTGCCCTACAAAAGGCCAGGCGGAGCTCAAAGGTCCACAACACAAGGAAATAGCGATCTCGTCTCCAGCGTGGGAGGTAAAAAGTATGTCCGTAATAAGTAGGTCGTGCTGTGGCCAATTTGTTGGTGCTATAGACTGTTATTTAAACAAGCATTAGCGCTGTTTGATCAAGCATTAAAGTTAATTGAAAGCTTACTGGAAGACGAAACTATCATAGGAATAAAATCAAATGACAACTTTAATTACCTGTCACCTTATTCAGCTGCTTTTCGTCCCAGTCTCTCAACTCACTTTCAAACACAGCATTGTCCTTATCAACAAGCTCCTGTAAATCCGCTGGCAGCTCCTGAATTGCACTGCCGGCGCCGATACAGCCTTCGCGCCGAGCGTCAATGTACATGAGACAATAGGCGCTCACGTGACGATAACCTCCCAACGACTCACGGGAAACTTCGTCCCACGTGACCTCGCTAACAGTGATGTCGTTGAATTTGCACCATCGCTGCTGTTTGGGGTCTTGAATGTAGGCCCAGTAATGGCCACCGGACGCTTGACCTTCATGCACAAGAACGGCGTGAAGGCGATACGGTAACTGGACAGAAACAAAACATTTGGATGAGTCAAAGTACGACTATGGCGAACTCGTAGATATAGTGTATCCCTCATTGTCTTGGAAAAGCTTAAAATTCAACACAATGCACACTGTGCGCACGATGCACACTCAAAGCGATCTTTGATCGCAGCGAACTTCGCCAAGAAAAATGAGTGAGTGCCTACAAAAATTGGCTACTATTCTTCGCGTATCCATGAGTTAAAATTTTTTTACTCTTCAACGAGTCTTATATACTAAGCATCGGGACGTTTGATTGTCCTCCGGTGTCTACAGCTCTAGACATTAGCAGCCAGCTGTCTAAGACCCAAAGTTCTCTCACGGTTCATGATGCTAGGTTGTGCTAGCAGCACTCTGAGATTCAAAATGAGCCTAGGGTACACATTTGTACACAGTTTATCATTTGAGACACCAGCTACTACACGAACTCACCTTTTTAAGACTATCATCGTTATAAATTGTGGAAATTTTTTCTTCTGTATCTCGAAGATGAGCGTTAAGATCTTTGAAGGAAAAAAGAAAAACAAATTACTTGAGTGATTATCGTCGGTGTCATGTTTCGGATTAGCCCACCATCCTATACCGTGTGTATCAGAGATTTTTTTATCGCGTCTCGCGCGCGGCGGAATGTTTCGGAGCCGAACCTTGAACATCATCATCAATCTTTATTTATACACGAAATCGTATCATTTTACATGGTCTTCCTAGGAATCGTGTTTAAAACTAGACTAAAATACTCTAAGGAACTATTGACTACAATGTTAAAAATACAAAAACTTACATTATGAATAATAAGAGTTACAATGGGTCATGGTGTATTAGAAAAATCTTTCCCATGAATTGAAGTTTTAAAAACATTTAAACTAGGCAGTTTTCTAATCTCTGAGGGAATCTTGTTCAACAGAACAGATCCTCTGTAGTGTAGGCTCCCTTTTGCAGACTCAGTTCTGGGTCTGAGGACATAATAATTTAACTCAGAATTTCTAAGATTGTGTGAATGTACATTTGAGGTGCTGGTAAAGATCCGCCTCAGATACGACGGGGAAAGATTATTATAGATTTTATACATTGTCACAGCCAACTGCTTAAGTCTTACATATTCTAGCCTTTCCCAGCCAAGCTCATCCAACAAAACACTTGAGCGAACGTCATAGTTAGAAAAGGTGAGAATTCTAGCAGCCCTATTCTGCAGCTTTTGAAGTTTGTCTGCCAGTCCCTTATTGACATTACCCCATACGGCACCACAGTAATTAAAATATGGCATTACCAGTGCATTGTACATATTCACTCTAGTATCAAATGGTATAAAATGACTTACACGCCTTAAGATAGCAATACCAGCGGATATTTTCTTTCAAATGGTATGAATGTGTGGGCGCCAGTTCAAAGATTCATCAATTTGAACTCCAAGGGATTTATATTTAATTACTCTTTCTAAGGGTGTATTATTAACTTTGACTGTGAAGTCACTATTTATTTGGGATAACTTAAATTGGCTCCCTATAAGCATGTATTTAGTCTTCTTAACATTTAAAGTTAATTTGTTTGCTGACAGCCATGACTGAATTAAATTCATATCATAATTCATTTTATGTTCAAGGACACATGGGTCTTCTGCAGATGTGGTAAGGGTAGTATCATATGCATACATTCTGGGTTTTGAAAACAAATTACATGAAGGGAGATCATTAATATAAATAGTGAATAAGAGAGGGCCTAAAATAGATCCCTGTGGAATACCACATGTTATATAACCTGGAGACAATTCGAGAGAGAGACGGTAGTCTCTCTCGCGAAATGTCCCAACGACGGGGAGCGATGAGTAGCGGCCTTAGTCGCAACAATAACATCACTTCCAGAGTTCCTAATAACGGCGCCACGTTGACAAGTCCACAAAATAAATGCAGACTTGTGAAGTCAAACCTCTCCTTAAAGTCACCTCTATAATACGTTCACCTCTCTATCACGCATGCTTTTCTTTATCCCAAAGATAACACACTTATTACGACCCCCACCTCTATGCACACCTGTCTCAAGCGGACACGCATTAAAGAGGTTTGTTTGTCTGCATATTTTTAAGGTCAGTCAGGGTGCCTGCTTTCACTTTGACTTTCACGGTCTAATTGAAGACCTTGGTTTCTTACAGTTCAAGAAAATATCATGAGTTCATAAGCTATTTAAAGCGCAGTTCTTATTGTGTAGTCACAACTTGGCCAGTTTATCTCGTTGTGTGCTAACCGGTTTACTCCCATGCAAAAGACAATTAAAACTTAATTTTTGTCACAAATAATGGGGCCTCTCAGGATTCACTTAAGATAGTGTTTGGGTAAAATGTCATTGGGAGTTTTAAGAAATGCACGCCTTATCATATGTGTACTTCTATCTACTTGTGGTGTGCAAAAGACCCCCTTGTAAAACATTTTTTGATTAAAGACTACACATTAATCACATTTCACTAAAAAAATTAGAACGCTAGCCTTCTATTAGCTACCTTTAACATCTTGCTCCATTTCTCGCCGCCATCTCCGTAAGCACTCTTCTAACACGGCTACTTCTGCTTCTGTCACGTGACGCGGAGCAGGGCTCCACCGGACCTCCGACAAGGGGCAAGGCGAGGGGGTAGCTTGATTGGTGTTCATCGGGGTGGGTGAGCCAGACATGGGAGTTTTCATATCCACATCAGAGCTAAGCTCATCACTGGCCGGGGCTGTGCTATGTACAAAGGTGAGGGTACTCTCTAGAACGTCTTGGATAGGACAGCGTTTGGAGCCTTGTCCGTACTTGAGGTATCTGCGGGAAGCAATTCATTGGTTGACAAAAGCCTAGCCTGTGTACAGACGGCCCCCTCCCTCAGACTCTTCTCCCGACTTTTTTCCGAGGGAGGGGGGACGTCTGTACACAGGCTAATAAAAGCCATCATCTATTAAAGTCATTAACATGTATTAAAGCTATGCTGCACGCCATCACTCACGAATTTTTGAGCGGAAACCCACTGCGAAGCTTAAAATGAGCATCACGCAATCGTCGCCCACTTTTAAACGATTGCATGGGCAGGAAACCCTGACCCGTGTGTACTGATGTTGCGCAGTATACAACATTAACTGTAACATGGATTCTTTTTTTCATGCACTTACTTTTCGAGGCTACTTTTAAGCATAGCTCTTCTTTCTTTGAGTTTCTTCACTTCTTCTCTATAGGCTCTTGTGACTTCTTTGTTTCCCTCCATGTACCTAGAACAAAAATTTAAACACTACCCTTTTGGATTGCAACGGTTTTAGATCCGGTGTCGTAAAACCAATCAAATAGAGCTTTCAAAAAGAATACCATAATACTGTTTAATGGCCAGGAGAATCTGTAAGATAAGCGCTACGCACGAAGTTTTGAACAATTTTAAACCTCATTCACTTGCGCTAAACGTGCTGACGATTTTCAGGCACGGCACTGACGTGTAAACGTATCGGTCCCAAATGTAATGTGGCACCAGTGCTCAAAATTTTAGGGATGCCGAGACTACCTCCGGGAGGTAGTCTCGGCACGGGTAAACGACATTTGCATACGAGAACAGAACGGCAAACTTTGCTTAAATTTGGGTCAAGTCCTGTGTTTTTGCATCCTCGGAGACCCAGGGGCAGATAGTGGGGGCGAAGGAAAGTCTAAACGGGCGGAAAAATATGGTACGAAGAAAAGTAAAGAACGGCGAGAAGAGCCCCTGGGGACAATGTCTTACCAGACCAGTTCCAAACGGTCGCCGCCGTTCTGACTTCTGATTGGTGCCAGAAAAACACACAATCAGAAGTCAGAACGGCGGCGACCGTTTGGAACTGGTCTGGTAAGACATTGTCCCCACGGGCTCTTCTCGCCGTTCTTTACTTTTCTTCGTGCCATATTTTTCCGCCCGTTTAGACTTTCCATCGCCCCCACTATCTGCCCCTGGGTCTCCGAGAATGGTGTTTTTGAAAACAGAAAACTTTACATTTTTTTTCAAATTACATCAAAGCTGGAAGGTTCCTCAAATAACTGATAAAGTCGAGTAAGAGCCAAAATTGGTTACCCTGAATTCATATCGCGCACTCTAGAAAAGGACTTAAGAATTATTGGATCAATTTAGGTCTCCGGAATTATTGCACCCAGGTGAGGCTAAGCTTGCACATTGAAGAATGAAGAGTATATGGTATTTTTCGGAAGGTCTTTTACTCTGACCAAGAGTAAAACGCGTGATATCCAATCAACAAATCAGAACTCGCCAGCCGGCGCCAAGCGCGGAAAAAGCGTACGCACAGGGCACGACTGCGCGGGTTTGTTTCAACTTCTGATTGGTTGAAAATGTGGAAGGAGATTTGTGAGCCAATCACATATCCTCTAATAATTCATATCTTACCGATCCATATAGATCACGCCGTCAAACAGCAACCTATCGTGAATCTTCTCTGCTCGGCCAGTTGATTGGTTAAACAAGAATCTGGACAGCATGAACTTGAGTACTACGGGAAGGCCAGTGAACCAGTGCTGGAGTGAAAGAATATTCACAACTTAACTTACAAAGGTAAACTGTGAGGACACGTAACGCTCAACGCCTTCAAACGATTTCAAAATCTGGGCAAAGTAGTTTGAAGCTAAGGTTGTTTTATCACTCTTTAAAGATTAATATAACCTTTTCATTTCTTCAACCTCTGGAAAGCCTCCTGTAAATGTTGTAAGTGTTAAAAGCTGAAAATGGTGTTACTCTCGGCGCTATTTGTCAAGATGCTCAATCTAATTTTTTGAAGGAAGATCATCGCAGTTATATACGCAACTTGTGCAGTTGCGAAAAGAAAGCCTGAAAAAAAAATTCAGGCTTGTACGGGATTCGAACCCCTGACCTCTGCTTTACCGGTGCAGCGCTCTACCAATTAAGCTAACAAGCCAACTAGGAGAAGGTCGTTGAATTGGTTGGTTATAAACCTGTGAAAGGATGATGATGAACTCGGGCAAGAAGCCGTGGCAACCAAAAGAAGCTCAAAACTTGCACAGCTAGCCTCGAGAGGTATTTCTTTTATCATGTCGAGATCCTACTAAATAAAACAAAACCGTCCGCGGTGGACATGTAACGTGGTTTACCCTCTACGTTAATAGCCTGCGTGCAGACGATAACTAAACTCTGATTAGTACCGTCTGCGAAGCAGCGCAGAGATCCTTGTTCTGGGCCCCCAAAGGACTCAACGAATTACCGGAAGTGCGTTTCGAATTCCCCTTCAACCTGATTGGCGATCACGACAAACAAAACAAAGCACTTTTTTAACTGGCCAATCGTGGCGCGTACTCAAATCTGGGTACACAGCTGGAAGTCCAGAACTAGGATTTCGGCGCTGTTTCGCAGACGGAGTTAACCAGAGTTTAATTTCGTCTGCGCGCAGGCTACTACGTTAATTGACAAAATCTAACCGTTTTACCTAGCCTTAGCCTCCCCGCAGACGTCCTTTGGGGTTTGTTCGTCACGCATTCATGAATGCGTGACGAACGAACCCCAAAGGACGTCTGCGGGAAGGCTAACCTAGCCTGAGAAAACAGCCGACATCTCACGACGCCACCACTGGTTTCCCCGCGAGAAGACGTCTGAGAAACGAGCGCAGAAACTCCATACTGATGACGCGTCACTACTCAGATCTAGATAGCGCTTCTGTTGGTTGAGAATTTGCTTCATCCAATCGGAAGCACTATCCAGATCTGGGTAGTTTTTACTGGTTGAAAATTTGCTTCATCCAATCAGAAGCACGTTCCAGGGGCCCGTTTCTCGAAAGGGCATGTGACTTTTCGGGTCCAAAGGCAAATGTTGAAATCAAAATCTGTTGAATAGTAGCACGGTTCCTAACCCATCAACCGGTCAATCCTGCTTCGTTAACTGATAGTTTCATTGTATCATTTTCAAAGTTTTTGAAACTTTGATCTTGAATGCAAACACGGCAAACATCAAACAGCTTTCCGGGCCCGAAAAGTTCAGGGGCACCCAACGTCAATTTTCGGAAAATATCTGTTCGGAAGACGATTTGAGATCTAGAATTTTCGGAACATTTGTTGTAAAATTTCCTGCTTGCCTGCCTCTTTTTTCGAACTTCTAAAAAATGGTATAATTGCCCATTTTTAACAGATTTTTACCCTAAAAAGGTCACCTAGAATTTTCGGGAGCCTTTTTTGTGGCTGAAATTTTCGAAAAAGTAAGTTTTGATCCATATAATTTTCGGATCACTAGACTTTCAGCTAGGAAATCCGAACAGATGAAAACTTTTGAGGGGATGAAAATATGAGTATATCTACCGTTTAAATACGAAAATACGTTTAACAATGCCTCGTTGGGTGCCCCTGAAAGTTACCGGGACTTTCTAGAAACGAGCTTCAGATCCGGGTAGTAAGACGACATCAGCACGGAATTTTTGCAGTCGTTCCTCAGACGTAATTTTGCGCGGAAATCAATGCCGGCGTCGAGAAAAGTCGGCTGTTTTCTCAAGCTACGTTTGATCAAGACGCTGTACCTCTTGTCCAGATTTATGTGTTCCTTCAGAACCAACCGGTTCAATCTCCACCTGAGCCATGGCTCCCTCTAAACTGTCATGCAAGTCACTGTAGCCTTGCACTTGCAGAGGAAATGCTCCAAACGTTTCCTTTTTGCTAAAAGTTTTTCCTGGTGGACATAAGAAGGAAACACTGGTGAAAAGAAGTTCAAACTGCCCATGAACAAAGTTCCTGTCTAGCCTACACTGCTTCAATATTTATTCATAATGAGTTGACACATTCACTCCTAATAATGGTCAAAGTTAAAATTTACATTAAATGCCACTACTAATTTCAATTTGCAAACTCCTATAAAAAAATTCAGTGATAAGAGAGTTCAGTTGAATTGTCAACATCACGGGACTTCGTCTAACGACTCAAAAGTTTGAAGTTCAAAAATCATCTCACCAATCTTAGTCTAGGAGAGATATGGTTATGAAAGGACGCTTTGCCTGAAACCTTAAGCCCTTTTAATAAAAATGTTTTTGGAAGTGATATTGAATATTTCATTCGGCAACCACCACAAATAAATATCTGCATGACACATTAAAATCTTAAGTTTTGGTGACCTATGGCATGCTGTAGCCACAGGGTACCCATATGACCAGAGTTCAAAATGGTTTTTGCTGCATGAGACGCCTTCAAGAACGTACCTTCTTAACCCATCGCCCCTCCCCCCCACCCCTACCCACCAAAGTTGATTTTATTGTTCTAATAGTACCCACTTTCACATCTGGGGAGGGGAGAGACAGGGTGGGAAAAGTGTTTTCTTAAAGAAAACAACAATGGCCTTAAGTTCAATGCACTAACCAAAAGAGCACTCTGCCTTGATAAGCATAATACTCTCATTCAAGAGCAACCAACCTTCATAAACACCTTCCACATTGGCTTGGCCAAAAAATAGTTCCACCACTGGATTAAGCCTATACCAAAATAAAATAGACAAAGAAGGTAGATTTTAGAAACTTGGACAAGAGCCACAGAAGCTCAAATGCGACTGCTAACCTTGAATTCTATTGATTACGACGTTTACGAGGGCTGGGTACGATTATGGGATGCACAACACAAGACCCTCATATTCAGAAAGAGCACATTAAGTTAAGGGAAGATCTCAAGTTTGGTCCAATATTGAGCAAGATACAGCTATTTAAAAACTTGAAAATTTATTAAGAGATATATGGATTGCCAGATAGGCCCGATAAACATCAAACTTGAGATTTATGCTCTTTCTGAACATGTGGGTCTTACGTTGTTCATCCCATAATAAATGGACATGTACCAAGCCCCCCTGGGTTTGAAATTAGGAAACAAACAATTTTTGTGTATGCAGTGTAACGTGCCCTTGATTGACTCAGATTAGATTTTTGTTTTGTCTTACCAAAATGCTGAATTAGCCAGTAATACATCCTTCCAACAACATCCAAAAAATTATTTGCAGCCCTGATGTTTTATGGAAATCTTGTGCTCTATACATATGACATAGTAAATTACCAACTGGATTAAAACAACAACAGACCTTTTTCCTGGAGAGCTGCTAGTCTTCTTTTCTTTGAATGAGTCTTCAAGCCATTCAAGTAACTTGTGGGTGAACTCACTCACATCCTAGTGGAAAGTAAACAGAAGCGTTACTGCAAGAGATCTGGTTCTGGCCAAATTTATCAGTGAGTTTGTACCTTGAAAAAATTGTAACCTGATCACGTGTTTTGACCTTCTATCACATGAAAGTTATGCAGAGCGTCAGCGTTGAGGCAAGAGCATTTTGACCATTGACCAGATGCCTAACCTTTGGTTATTAATAGTTATTCTGGCCCAACCTAAGCTGCTGTGTCCTCCGTAGTTTTTTGAGGGGAGAAGACCTGACAGAGAGAGGCTTATTGAAAATATAAAGCTAAAATGGGAAGTTGGTCTAATAGATAGAGGAAGTTACTTGAAATAATTAGCCACAATAGGTTCTGATCAGTAGAGCTCAAGATACCTGTTGATTGCCAGGGTTGCTTTCACTGCCATTGTATTTCAGTGCTTCCTTTAATATCTAAAAGCCAAGAATATATTAGTACTATACCATCCTACAGGAAATTAATAAGAATTATTCTTATACCTAATGTGGTAATTGAGGGCTATAGACTACAGTAATGTTAGATGATAGAACACTGCATTAAAGATGGAATGATCCATTTAGTGCATTGATTAGGAAATCTCCTCTGAGAAACAAGTGAAGTCAACAGTCATCCATTTTACCTGGGGGCCTTGGGTACATGCTTACTTGACTTTTATGCAGATAATTACGTCAAGAGAAATATTAATATCAATCATCACTGCTACACGAGATGGGAAATTTGTCACCAAATAAAAGTCAGTCAGTCAATCAACTGTACTTGACTTTTGCCTGGTGGACATAAGAGGGAAAAACTGGTGAAAACAAAAGACCAAATTTGGAAGAATTTTGCGTTTAATGAACTGATGACGTCAAAACTGCAGCCTTCTCGCAGGTTAATGCACTGTTAACCAAGAAGACCTGGGGATGAGGTTGAGTTGTTTTGGTTGTGAAAACAAAAAAGGTAGACATTTCACTCATTTCAAGAGTAAGAACTAGGAGAAATAATAGCTATAAACATGGCAAGAACAGCAAGAAGACAACTCGAAGGGTGACATCTGCAATTTGGAGAATATTTGCGGAGCTGAACAACCCTAAACGTGCACTACCAAAGATGAACTTAACATCAATAGAGGTAAGCATGTTTTAGTTATGTTTTTAAACTAGGAATATTATTCTTTTGAATGAATAATAAAACAATTATTGAATTCGGCTTTCGTATCATATGAAGAATTATGGAGATCTCGGAGGGTGTTATCTGCCTCAGCCTGCAGCCTCGACGGATAACACCCTCCGAGATGTCCATAATTCTTTATAAGATACTCAGTCTCATTCATTAATTGTTAATCAACAACACAGTCTTTTATACTTTAATAATGATAGACACTTGCTGTTCTCATGAGCAACAAACTTCATTATCATCTTCATCTTCACCGTGTCATCCTACTATACAGATGTCCATAACCCACCCTACTCTTTTACTATACAGTCAGCTGCTCCCCATTCTCTACAAGACTGTGCTTACAAAAATTACCAGGAGCTCAAAAGCTCTATACCTTTGAAACTCAGGGTGCTCAGCTTTAAGATTTTGTTCACCTTCAAGCAAAACTAGGTAACCAGGGGCCAAGCCCATCTCCTATATAAGAGCACAGCCGAGTTCTAAGACACCATTTTTACGTAAAAGTTGGGACCAACATTAATATCTAGGTATCCTTTTTAAGGGAGGTGTCCATTAAGAGAGATAAGATTGTACGTGAGTCTTAAAAAACAGTGAGCAAAGAAAGTAGTGTCTGATAGACCTGGACAAGTGGATTTTGCTATTGGGCTAGTGAATTCTGTTCTTAACTTGCCCCATGGGCAAGTGAAGTTTTTTGAGGAGTTCAAATTGCAGAAGAACTGTGAAATCAATCCTGTTTATCAAAAAGTTTTTGGGGCTAGTTGAAATGAATTTTGGGCTAGTAAATGCTAGCCAAAGCTTACCTGAATGGCAAGCCATAAAACTGACTTTCTTTGCACCCTGAGAAGGTTTATAAACATCACTAAACACAATATACCTGCACTGCCTTAGTAGGATCAACATATTTTCTTTTACTTCCGAGCATCAACGCAAATATAACCCGCAGCTCAGTCATGAAGGATACACGATAACTGTCCTAAAACACAAAGCATTGTGAAAGAAAAGCAAAATCAATCACAACACAACAGACACACAGGGACTGTTCTCTGACATAAGGCAATGGGAAAGAAAAGGCAAAATCAAACACAAACACAATAATCTAAATCAAGATGCTGAAAATAAAATCAGAGTCTTCGATTGATATTTTCTTAAATAAATTAAATATTAATCAGTATAATCTAGTGATCTCGGTGATCTTAGTAAAATACTAGTACATGTGGTCTTACATTCTTAAGTCCACAAAAGCCCTTTGCTTATGGGTGACTTGAAAAACTTTCCTTGTGCATAAAACTAATTATTTTCTAATTCTTCTCAGAGCATTGCTTCAGATGGCCATTAGAGGAAGGAGAATGTCTATTACAAAGTAGCACACCCAAGAAGCAAATCACACATTGAGATCAAGACCAGGTACAAGACGTTTGATCCATAAGAGTCATCATACAACATTATATTATTGCATCAGCTTTGTCAGCTTTGTGATAAAGGACACTTTGCTAGTTTAAATAAATCACAGCAATAAAACTCACCTCTTGTTTGTCCGGGGGATCAATGGGTGGAACATAATTCAGAACAAGTCGACGGAAAACAGGAAGATGAAACAGCGACTATTAAGAACAGCACATCAATAATTAGACAGGCAATTAAAACAAGACAGTGAAGAACAATAAGTGTTTTTACCCATATGAAGGCATAGAATGCATAACTGAGGTGTCCTTCACAAAAACAGTCAAGGGTTTTTTTTCCAAGTACATTTGCATTCCAAAAAAGAGGCCATTGCAGTTGTCCATTGTCATTAATAGAGAGAGGATGTTAAATCATCTTGTCATGGTAGCGAAACTTCTCGATGACAACAAACTGAAAACGTCACTTAAAAGTGAGTTTGCACTGTTTCAACCTTCGTCGCTCTTATTCAGTTTGAAATTGAAAGGACTGTATCTAAGTTTAGAAAAAAAAGAGAAAACATACACAGGTGCGTAAAATTGGGAAGTTTCACATTACAGTCGTGCAACGATGGCTGAAAAATGTGCAAAAAAGTGTGATGAACAAGCAAAGTTATTGTTTTTCTATGCCTAATGCTTTTTTACCGATCTCATTGCTGTCACGGCCATCATTTTTTAAGCTCCTTATTGTTGTGATCCAGAAATTTTGCTACCATGGTAACGAGACATCACACTTTTCTCTATATCATTGCCATTTTCATTTTCTTTACTCATCATCATTCCTCATTATGTTTACCTCCATTAACTTATACTAATAAAAATATTGTCCCCAGTTTAGAGAAATTAGTAAATAGTGATTGTACCTGAATGACAGCGCTAAACCAACAAGTATTGCCAACATTCTTGAGGCCCACAGGACACCCATCCTGCCTTTGCCGCTCATACGGGTTCACAGGATCCACAAACCTGACCCAGGGATCACCTCTCTTTCGCTTCAGCCCTGACTTGTTTTCTGCTAAACTTGCTTCCAAAACCCTTACAAAAATCACACACAGTTTCACCATGATAACAAAAGTAATAAATTTGAATAAACTGACTTCTGACTGTATTTGGTTTCACAGAAAATAAAACCCTACAAAATATTACAGGTTGAGGAAGACTTAGAAAAGTGCAAAAGGTCTTACATTTTTTCCAGCTAAATGAGGAAGTTATTATTCTAATTTCAGAGTGAGGAAATAATGTCCTACAGTATCATTTTTCTATTTTCACCCTACCTGCTAATATCCTGTTCTTCCACAGTGATTCCCTGGAAAATGAACCATATCGATACAACAGATTAAATACAACTTATCAATCAGTACATCATTGTGCAGCCAGGCTTTGCTACAACAACACTCAGAGGCTCCTGGTGACTTACTTTTGCCTTTGGGGTATTTGAGCACAATAACTTGCATGCTAGGTGCTTCGGATTTTGATTAATAGCTCAGAATTTTAAGGCTCCTGGAAGTCCCCCTTACAGTGCAGCCTTGATTGTGATATGACTTCCTTATTTACTGGAAAGAAAGGTGTCCTCCAATGAGCCACTAAGTTCCCCCCCTCCCTGCCCCACTGGTACATTAAGGGACAGAAATATTAAAAAGAACAGCCCCCAAATAAGAAGCATATCCTTCAAACAACATACAGATCAGGACATGTGTTGTCACCATCAGACGCGGTCGCAGTCCCTCAAAAGAGCTGGTCATTTGCAAGAGGCTCCAACTACCAGTATAATGCTTTGACCAGGAAATTTTGGCATTTTACTAAGGCAGTCACTTATGAAAGCTGGTAGCACACGGAGGTATAACTGTATAATTTTTATTGCTCTAGTTTCAGGGCTGTCAATAAGGGCTGGTAGCCCAAAACCAATGGCTAGTTACATTGTAGGCATCCTTAGACGGCTACTTTCATCTCCTTCTACTATAACTGCTAACAAAAAATAAGTACCATCAAATGAAATTGAATGCATATTTAAAAAGGTTTAGCTCTGTGAAATGTGTGAACCGTGCCATGTCGTGGAACGCCTGGGACATTTTGACGGCATTGTTCCTAGTCTTGCATGTATTCTAATGAAAAAACACTGCGTCTGCGGTGGAAAATACCTCTTGAAAACCACTGAAAATGCCATTTGCCAGACTCTAAATTTCAAAATGTCCCTATCTGCCTCGGCCCTCAAGAACTTGTACCTTTGGTCCAAGTTCCAAAGCCGCCTACTATTCTTAACTAGCCTGCTACCTTAAACCTTCTTGACAGCCCTGAGTTTTAACAAAAAGTGATGAATAAGTATTTCTTTTTCTTTTTTTTCTGTGCCAAAACAAGGCTCAATGTAGAGATTTGAAATGAAAGACAACATTTCAGCTTTTTCCACTAGTATTGCCCACTCAAAGTTGGTGTACCTGTGCCTCCTGTAAACTGAGAGCAATAGCTTTCTCAAGGTCATCATCCTTGTCCTTTGTCAGATCAATAACATCCGCTGAAAATCAACATTTGGATGAAACACTGTGTGTTAGTCTAAGAACCAATTTTGTTCAGCCTTTTGTTTTCAAGTATTGTTTTAAAAATACTACATATTAGACTGCATTGTTTGTCATTTTTGTATTGCTTCTTATTTGACCAAATTGGAAGTATTTTGCTTTTGCTGATCTGACAGATGTAGAAAATTATAACACTTACCTTCTGTTTTACCAGGAGCATTTTGTGGTCCTATAAATGTTTGAGTTCCTGAACAGAAAAGCTTCATGTCATTAATTCTCATAAACTTTGCTCTTGATTAAGTATTGATGCCATTAGGAGAAAATTGGTGTTGGAAGCAAAGCATAGTCTATAAGAAAAATTAATATTACCCATCACGACACATACCTGTCTGGTTAGCTTCACCCTGCAAAAGATAAAGAAAATAATGCTATTTAATATCATGGGTGACAATTTTTGTGCGAAATTTTAGCATTAATTACTTAATTAAAGAAAATAATGCTATTTAATATTATGGGTGACAATTTCCGTGCGAAATTTTAGCATTAATTTATAACTTCACATGTGCCACTATAAAATTGCCATGGCAACCTTCCGCGTGTCAGTGCTATAAAGATGGTGGCAAAGTTTTAAACTGTTATGTATGAAACGGCATTAAATAAATAAATAAACGAAGGTTTAGAAAACCTAAACACATGAAAGAGCATATCAAGAAGGATTCTATCAGGAATTTTGTCCAAAAATTCTGAAAATTATGAGCTTAAGCCAAAGTGTCACATGAAATCCATTATTAAGCAAATTGAGTAGTTTTAATTTTCAGTGGACAAAAACCATGTGCCAGAATAATTCAAACAATATCACATTCTTTTTTACATTTTTCAAGGGCTATAGATTATTATTAGTTATCTGTGGAAACACCATTGAAAGACTATATCTCTTGGGAGCCCAAGAAAATAAATGTCAAATTTTAGTCTTGTTGCCAGTCATCCTCGGCGATTTCAGATGTGACCTCACCTATCAAGCTTGTCGGGAAAATTTGCTGACACTGCCTCGCGCTATCGCGCTCAGTTTCCAGCCTCCTCTGGTAACTAGGATAGCCTGAACTGGCCTGGGTACTAGGCTGGTCAAATTTCACAAGAATTGTGAAAACACAGGAAAAAATTGCAAAAATAGTGTGACTGAAAATTTCATGTGGAAGATGTCATTTTGTGAAATTTGACATTTATTTTCTTGGGCTGTAATAACAAATTTTCTTTGGTGTTATCAAAGATAACTAATTAAATAAATAGCCCCTGAAAATGTAAAAAAGAATGCGATATTGTTTAAATTATTCTGGTACAAGGTTTTTGTCCACTGAAAATTAAAATTACTCAATTTCCTATTGGATACTGTCTTAAGCTCTAAGGTGTTCATTTCATGGAGTTCTCAATCAATAATCAATTTGATGAACAATGTCAAAAACTTACACTCGCGCGCGTAATTTGTCACCCATGATATTTTAATAGGTAATCAAAAGGTATGCTCGTGAAATTAAGGAATAATTTTACTTGCAATTTGTCATTAGGATTTAGACAAGACATGTTTGAAATTATTTCCTAATTTCACCACTCACCATTTGATTACATATACAAACCAAATAAAGTGTACCTCTCAGAGCACAGAAGAGAACCAACAACAAAATGCAATCAATAAAAAAGTAGTCTACTGAACACACCTTATATGAACCATTATGGTTTTGACGATCAGTCAACAAACCAAAGGCCTCATCAAAGTTGTGGTTGCTAGCCTACAAGAATTAAATATTGATTAGACATACAAAAAAAACTTGACACAGATGCTTTAACTGAGATTACCTCTTAAAAGAAAAGAACGCTTGACAATATAAAGTGTGCCATATCCATAAAGGGCATCAGGAGAGGTTAGTTCTGTCATTCTAAGTTTTCATCGTGCTTAAGCCTTTAAGCCCTAAGAGTGATCAGCATGAAATTTCTCCTTATTATATCAATGCTTTAGAAAACAGAGTGGTCATGAGAATTGAATGCATGATCAAGGAAGACGAGTCAAATTGATAATTCAACAAATTCTCCCCATTACTTCTATTGAAAAAGTATAGGGACAGTAAATGAGAATCTCAATTTTGATATTAGGGTTTAAAGGGTTAATAACCCTCTCATGGCTGTGCTTTAACAGCAACCGGTGTCCTTTGGTGTCTTAGATTTGCTCTTAAACAACTAGGATTCTTTTTTTTTGGAGAAACCCTGTGCTGGGCATTCTGTATTTCACAGGGCTCCCTTTAGTTTTTCTAAGAGCATGGCCTAGAGTCACTGCATCAGTATTTTCATGCGGCACTTATTTTTAACCTCTATGCATGATTACCTATCATAAGTGACATGGCAACAGCAGCATGTGAGTATTGGGGGAACAAAGAGTTACATGTGGCTAAATGCTATAATAATTCAGCATTTTGTTTCTCACTTCTAGGCAGTTCTCGCTGATTTAACCCCTGGGCCACCCATCCCTTTTGGCATGTATGTGTTCCACTGTTCATTTCAGTGTGACAGTGCCTGGTGGTAGCCACTCACAGGGTTGTCATGGACATGCTAAGCATTCGGCTTAGTTTTTCCAGTGGCTCCACCTTTCTTTATCAGGCACCATTCCTCAAGCTCATTTATTGTTGATGGATTTAACTGTTTAAGAGAGACCAGGGGAGTAGTGTTAAAAGAAAAATCTGCAGATTACAGGTCTGAAGAGGTTGGCACCTCTGAGCTTGTTATAAACAACTTACAATATAAGCTTGGTTAGCCTCCTCATATGATGCACCTGTAGCTTCTTGAAGTTGACTCACCACCTCAGTATTAACAATAACCTGCATGACAGGCAAATAGCCATTATCTACATGTTCACTGTAACTACAGCAGAACCCCAGTAATTTTGAAGGGAAACGAAAAACAATTTGAGTTAGCAAGGATTCGAGTTATCAGGGTTGCTTGCAAAATTCAATTTTTAGTTTTGAAAATTGATACTCACTGATTTTTCTGCACTTCTGGCAGCGTATAGTGCTACTGCGGTCAGGGTTGTCATTAAGAGCTGGGGGCCGGGGATTTTCCCCGGCTACTAATAGAGTGGCCCCCGGCTACTTTTATTGGAAAATAGAAGAAAAATAGAACCAAAGAAATCCCTAGCCGTTTGATTCCCCGCCTACTTGTTGTATTTACCCGGCAACTTGAAATCTTAGTGACAACCCTGTGCGGTGCTAGTTATTTTATCAGAAATGGTAACATGATTAAGTTTTTTTTTTTTTTGACAAAACGTGATCTGTTCGTTGCACCAATCAAAATCAAATTGCTGTAAGTGTTAACCAGTGTTAGATTAGTGTTTTTAATGATTATACATACAAAAAGAGCTAAAGGAATGGAATCCTTTTAGAGTTTCAAGAACCAGAATTCAAGTTATCAGGGTAATTTTCAGTGACTTTTTGATAAAGGGAAAGTAAATTTAGTTTGAGTTAGGGAATTCGAGTTATCCGAGCTTGGGTTATCTGAGAAAAAATGACTGAAAAGTGGGGTGAAATCCAAGGAAAAATGGACTTAGTTCGAGTTAGCGGGAAGTTCAAGTTATTGGAGTCTACTGTAGCAGTACTCATAGATTAAAGAGTGCATTCAAGATTAGAGTATCTTTTGATTGAATGTGCATAGAAATGCCACAGAGTAAAATTTAATGACATCTACA
Source organism: Porites lobata (assembly GCA_942486035.1). Taxonomy (NCBI): domain Eukaryota; kingdom Metazoa; phylum Cnidaria; class Anthozoa; order Scleractinia; family Poritidae; genus Porites; species Porites lobata. Next base: position 1,004,736 of record CALNXK010000019.1, on the reverse strand, counting down.
AAATCTGCACATTGTAACTATTTTTTAAATTTTCAAGCAGTCCTAAAATCTTTTCCTTAAGCATAACAGGGCTCAAATTTTCTTAAGGACAATCTGAGCCCATGATGTGCACAAGAAAGATTCAACGACAGTTAAAAATTTTTTCAAGGATTTGTATGGAAAACCACTGAGGCGTGACTGGCTAGCAAGAGTTATTTTTCCCAAAAACATCCTTTCAATTTTTGGCGGCAGTTGCAATCATTATTCTTGAGATATGGTATATGGCTGAAATTTACAGAAAGAATTGTTTTTGTGTTTACAGAAAGTTGAACACGTGACCAACCATTGCAAAAGGCCTCCATTCCATAAATTGAAAATGTGCAATATCTTGGCTGACATGGTTGGTGAAAAGAAAGAAAAACAAGCTGCACATGAGCTATTCTTGTTGCCTAGTACAGGATCATGGTCTGCCCAAGATGTACCGGTAATTCAGCATGGTGCTGAAAAGGCGGACTAACATTGAAAAACGCAAACTTGTTAAAAAAATGCCCATGACTAGGATGGGTGTTTTTCTAAAGTTGAATGCGAAAAAATATAAAACATTCATTCATTAGGAATTGGCAGAAAGATTAAGGCTTAGATAATCTCAATCTTGAATAATTGACACGATGGCGTTCTTCCAAATATCTAGGATGCAGAATTTCTGTTTTTGGATCAATTTTTGACATGCTTTTGAGACAATCTAGGATTTTTCTTTGCTTTTCATGTCATGTGCTTTTTCTATCGTTTGTACTAGATAATGCTCTTAAAAAACATGTCGCTTACTCTGTGAGCAGAGGTTTCTTCCTGGCATGGCACCTACTCAACAGAAACCACAGATGGCTCGCTGCAGAGTTTTCTCTCGGTGGCGTAAACAAACCAACTACGCAAAGTATAGTGATGCAAACTACTTTGTGAATGCTAAAAGCCATTCTGCAAAAAACCTCTGCTCGCAGGGTACATATTGTTAGAAATTTTTTTTGCTGAGACAGTTGTTTCCAACTCCTGAGACTAACTTTTAAACACTAATTCTTAATATCAGGCAACATTCCCTGCTATCAGAGGCCTCTTTTCCCAGGTATTCGCTTGGCGCGAGGAAAAGGGCCAAACAGACCTCAAATCTTTGAATGAAGCCAGTTATACCATGAGTTCATACTTCCTTATACGAGTTTGACAGAGTCTACACTAAGCACAAAGAACTGCAGAGTATGACTACAATGACAGCCAGAAAAAGATCATTCGCTGGATTCTGATTATCATCAGACACTAAGATTACCGGTACAGACGTAGTAAAACGTGCAAATTTTGTTTAAGGTAAAAAACCTACCCGAACACGTTGCTTTCTTATCGATCGTAATCATTCATATTGGTTTTATAAATACTGATGGAAGAAAAATGTGAGAGGAAAAAGCTCCCTTCTCTAGGGAGACAAAATTATGTAGGTTTAGTGTTCTATATGTCATTATATAGTAAACTCAACTTTAAATGACTTAACTAAAATGACTTACGAGCTTACTCAACCTTAAGCTTAAGCTGTTTAACTTTTACCACGACTTTGTAAAAAAAGTCATGTCAATGAAACTATTACCTTTTTAGCCGATGAGGGGTGTTCAACGGTCATAACTGTCAGAAATCGTTGGCAGCAAAACGCTGCCTTGTGGCCATTCACATCGCTGTCAAAAGGACTCTCATCGCTTTTGCTCAAAACGTCCGTGAAGCCGCCATTTTACCCACAGAATGTTACCCACAATGCATCGGCAGTAAACACTCCTGGCGTGTAGGGGAGGAGTCCGTGAGTCACTCTGGAAAGTCTAGTGAAGGACCACAGGCGATTTCATCATTAGAGCGGTTTTCACTTGACTGTCGAAAGGGATTGGTTTTGGTTTTGGTTTTGGTTTTACTACGCCCTTTGGTTGGCTAGTGTATTTACTTTGGTTTTGGTTTTACGACAGTCAAGTGAAAACCGCTCTAATCACCAATACTATTTCCTCAAATTTGATTGGTGTATTAACTGCTTCATCTTTCACTAATAGGGTTGTAATCGGACAGTGTAATCGGACAATTGGCGGTAATCGGACAGTTACATTAGCCAATCATATTACGTGCACTGTGCCAAATCCACCAATCAGAGAAGTTATCACAAAAACCATAGCAACAACTACACTTACCCTACCAAATGGGCCGGGGATTTTCCAAAATGGACGAATTTGTAACGCTAGTCTCCGTCAGTGATATTTTCCCTAATTTTCACTGAATTTTGGACATTTGGTATTCAAATGCTCTTTCACCGAATAAGATCTATGCATTTATTTTCTCGGAAATTGTAACCGTTATGACTAATTGGTAACAGGACCTCGTGTCGTGCAATTCGGTCTGTAATCATAGTCGTGATCAACAAATCGACTCCCGCTCCGCGGTCGTCTGATTTTGTTCATCACTCGTACGATTACAGACGGAATTAGACTCCACTCAGTCCTATTACCATTATCTATTACCCTGGCTCCAGACGTCCGTTCTCGGAATACCAAGGATAAGAAAGAAAGAAAGAAAAAAACCTCTGATACCCACCCGGGGTAATCCTCTATTGGTTGGTCATGGTATATAACTCTAAAATTGTGCGTAGCTGCAGATTTCTAGGTCAACCCTGAGGTGTGTCTTGCAGCAGCGCAGAACAAGTCTAGTTAATTTTTACAGGGTATCTCAGGGTATCGCAGGGTATCTCAATGGTAATATTTTATGTTAAGCGCGAGGAGCCAGTTACCCGGGTTAAAAGGCTTTGCATATTATGATGTAATAGGCCCCTGGGGGCCCGGACAAAGGTCTTGACGTCCAGTTAAATTTTAATTATTATTTTTTTTTTGAAAAAAACAAAACACGGACAAAAAATAAAAGAAAGGTAATTGATTTTGTGTTACTGTGAGGGACAAAAAGAGACTGTAAAAAAGAATAAATTAATAATATTCACAACAGAAAATTTGACCACTTTGGCTTTCGGCTAGCCTGCGATCAGAGGTTTCTCTCTTGCATACGCAGTCCTTGGTTGCATGTGGCTTGACAGGCAAGTCACGCAAACGACTCTGTAAACGCTAAAAGACATGCAAGAGAAAAACTTCAGCTTGCAAGGTGGCTTTCGACCTGTCCACTGGTGCAATTTTCGATTGATAACACCTACCCAGCAGCAGGTAATTAGAAAGCCATTAGAGCAGAGCAGAATTCATCAGAAATAAACCTGTTTGGTCTAAATTGTTAAAAAATAGCGTACCCTTCGTAGGGGGTTGGTGCCCCAATGAATGGGCTCTATCATCCGTAACGCTCTAGCGCATACTAGCGCTCTCTATTTTCCGGTGTCTTTTGTCTAATGGCGATACTAATGAAATCATTTATCAAGCTGGGTCCGTGCTCGACTCGTGCTATGTTTAAGAAGAGCCCGTGCGGAAATATAAAGAAGGTGCGATCCCTGTGGGAGTCCGGGAATATGGGAACGTTGAGATAGGGGGTGATTGGGGGTTTCGGGCGCCCCCGTCGCCTACTCGAGCCAAGATTGCGTGATGCAAAGGAGATATTCGGTTGCTTGGAAGCTCAACATATACGCTACCGGGATCCAAGGAACTCCTGCTGTAAAAATACATTTTGATTCCTCTGCGGTCGACTCTTCTGCACCCACAAACATCCGGCTCTCCAACCAAAACGACTTCAAAAGCGGGGCGGCTACACAGCTATAACCCCAGCTAAGTAACCAAGCTTCCAGCTGTTGTGGGTCATTTCATCTGATCTGGGCAAGGCACTCTACTTTCGCCCGGCCATCTGATTTTATGTATATATATTTAGTCATGTTTGAAAGGGTATTAACAGCAAGGTCATAAACTCGGCAGCGAGAATTTTTTCTTCCAAAAGAAGCGATTTCAAATCCGCCATGGAGAAAGGCTTTCCTCCGCGGTTTGAGTTGCAGGAACAGATCGGAAAGTTAGTATACCGCGCGGTAGTCCGCGAAAGCTGTTCTGGCGTATGCTGTTAGTTGTGAGCAAAACTGCGAATCACCTTGATTCGATTGTTTGCATTATCTTGCTTTGATGACTTCTTATCTTCTCGTTTAACTATTTTGATGGTTTGTATTTTGTATTGCTGTCATAAATTGGATCGAGTAATTCAAAATTGTAATGTTGTCGCAGAGGTACATTCAGTGTTATTCGAAGATGCTTCGACAAGAGGAGCGATCGAGTTTGTGCTGTGAAAATTGTTGATGTGGCAAAGATGACTTCTTCAAGTGGCCTCACCGAAGAAGGTAGGAAGCTATATCTCATAATGAGTGTAATATTAAACCTCGAACAAGCTTGTTTGATTTTTTACAGGCGAACTCTCGACAATTAAGATTTTTATTACTGGTTCTATGCGTCCTTATATTGCATGTGCGCAAAACCTGTCACAAAAACTTGAGACAGAGAAGGGGTTTGCTTGCTATCATGCTGTGAATATAAGGCCAGATTTCTGTTAGATAGCAGGTAAATAATTTCTCTTATGCCTTTTTTTGTTGTTGTAAAATAAACACTCAAGGAGAATAAATTACAAAAGTCCCTTAGGACAGGAATAGGCAAACCACAAAGAACACGATAATTCCAACAGATGGAAGCTTCGTTCGATCTTCTTTGTTATGATATATTGGACACAGCGAAGGTAGATCTGTTTTCCTCCGTTATTAGATCATTGTTGAAGAGGTTGATTGTCAAATCAGAGATTGACCTGGTATATTTTTATGCTGATGTTTTCCGCTTCGCTTCGCGCGTTTCTGCTTGACTAACGTTTCGAGCAAGCGTTCGTGGTGTAAATTTCAAGAACCGAAAGTCAAACACATTTATAATATTTCTGTCAATTTGTGATTGTTGTTTTCACAGATTTACAAAGGGAAGCCCGCATTTGTCAGAAATTGCGCCATCCCCATATAGGTATGGATATTAAATACCCTTGACATAACATTTGTAATCATACAGTAATTCTATTTGAGACTGTTTGTAATTTTCAGCAATTTTAATTGGAATACCATATTCTTAACTATGTAAATATGAAATAATGAGTAGTTGTGGCTGTGGCAGTCTCCATAAAAATTCTTGTTATATTTAAAAACTTTGCTTTATCACTAAAAATAATTAAGATAAGAATAGCGTTAAAATATATCAAATTAAAAATTGAAGTCTTTCCTGGGTTGAAGTTAAGTTACTATTCTTCAGCCGAAAGAACAACAAAAGTCACAGAATCGGTTTGGTTTTCTTGTAATTGTTGTTCCCTTTTTTCACCACAAAGTAAAGATCGCAAATTTTGCATAATCTAACAGGAAAAATAGAGCAAATTGTTTATTTCATTCAGATTCAAAAAGTTTCATTTTATTGAAAAAGCGAATTATTGCGTATAAAAAATTTTGGTAGCTGAAGTAAAGGCAAAAAAAACCCTTTAACCCAAAGAAAAAAGACATTATTTTGAATTAACAGAGTACTCATTTGTAAAAAAGTGCTTTTTGACAAAATTATTTGTTTGAAATAATATTGGAAACTTCCAAGAAAAATACATAGAAACTTTGCCTAAATATTGTGAAGGTGGGATGTCATACCTTACCTTCACAAATGTAGCTGAGTATATATTTCCTTGTTGAGTAAATAAAATGTTTCCTGTTTTACGTATGTTTTTGGGAATGAGGGGTTGTTGTGATTGGTCTAAAGAAATTAATTAATTATTTTCAATTATTTTTTTCAATACAGGCATATTTAATTGTGAATCTGTCAGTTGTCTTGTATTGAGAAGATCTTTACATTCAGTCTATTTTTTCAATGGAGGCATATTTTATGCATCTATCAGTTGCCTTGTGTAGTTGAGAAGATCTCCACATTCACTAAACGTAATTCTTTTTGTCTGTGTTGCCTAAACCCAAAGTCAAGGCTGATTGGACAACTAAGTAGGGTGAATGTTTTTGCCCAATATTTTGGTTGGACAAGGCTGCCAGAAGCTTAGTGAAATATAGAATAAATTGATTGCAAAATTTAAAATAAGTGTTAACAGAGTCAAGTCAGTTTTCTTTTCTTTATCTGAGGCTGTGATTTTAAAATCATTTTTGTGACCATTCAATTGGAAGCTATTGATCTGTGCCTCCTGGCAGAGCTGCTGTAACAATGCAAAGATAATTTTCGTTATACAAATCTTGATACCACTGTCGTCTAGATGACTTACATTATACTTGTATGATAAAAGGTGACAAAACTTAGTGAAGGTCTGAATATCAATCATGTTTTTAGTTTAAAAATTTGTGAGTACAATGTTATGGGAGTAAATTCATACATTTCTTCAGGACTCAATAGTGTACCTTTAAACTGAATTGTGAGACAATTTTGAGTTTAAATCATTGTATAATGCCACCCATACCAAATGGAAAACAACAAAAACAAAGCAAAATGAAGTGATCAGAATTATTGATCCTTTTTTGCCTACTTTTGCATAAGTTTGAGATGGCTGGATATAAGCCATTTGCACTAAGAGGTCATGTGACATCATTTTTATGAAAATGAAAGTTATATGATTTTTCCTTCGAAAAAAATCAGTGGGTCATATCATAAACAAACTAATGGTGATATTTGGTTTTTTCAAACCCGGACTATTTTCTTAAAATGAGTAAGTTCGTAGCTGGTGATGTGAACAAAATTTGATATGTAAAATTATGAATTACCCATTTCTGAACACAAATTTTGCACTTATACGTCAAGGAAAATGTTGAAAAGATGATGTGGTAATGTTTACAGCAAATCTGAGTGTAACTATCAAACGTTTAACAAGATACTTGCCATTATTTTGGAGGGCAAGAGTATGCTCTCCAACACTGCAGCCAATACAAATCATACTACTTTGTTGAAAAATCAAAGTGCCATAAAATATCTCCCTTAAATGTATTTCCTCTCAAACTGCGGGTGTAAGATAGTAATATTTATTTATTTTTATGTGCTCTGTCAATGTTTGGCATCAGCAAGATTCCAACTTATTGTTTAAAGGAAACATTGGTTATGTGACTTCTTAGTGCAAGTGGCCTATTGGCCAAGGTCTTTCTTTTTTTTTGTTTTTTTGTCATGTTTATGGACTGAGACTGACTGGACTGAGTTGAGGTCAATAAAATAGTAATAATAATAATAATAATAGTAGTAGTAGTAGTAGTAGTAACAAGCTATTTCCAATTACATTAACATCAAAAGGTTTATAAAAATATACGTCAAGCAGCGATGTATTTTGGGTCTTAACCAATTTTTATTTTTTGTGCATTATTGTGCAAGAACTATTGTTTTTCTTAACCACTTTAGGTTTTCTTTTGACCATTTTTTAGAGATGAGGTTTAAGGTTGCTTAAGATTATCAATCAATGGATCAATTCTGCCCAGCACAAGAATAATTTAGAATGTAGGCTCTACCATGCATGCAAGTAGTAACTTTGTCACTTTGAAGTTTAGTGTTTTTCTTAATGGTCTTGCAATAGAAGTTTAACTCTGTTGAAAATTAACTCTGTTGAACTGCTTTTACTAAAATAACATTTCACTGACTTATCTAACTGACTTCTCCAGCTTCACGGCCATCCTTATCCAGCCCATAAAATCTTCATGCTTATCAGGTTCAACTGCCATTCTCTTTGGTGTAGAAAATGAACTTAGGTTTTGTTGTTGTTTCATAGTGAAACAAAAGAACAAAGCCAGCAAAAGAAGCATGAATCAATCAGCACAGTAGTCAAAATGTACACTCCAGTCTCTCTCGGAATTGCATCTGGAATGCCTGACACAGAACCTACTCATAAGCACTCAGTCTGAAGTAACAGTCATTTTTTCCTTGATCTATTTCAGTTGACATGCTTGGTGCTTACTCAATGGATGGAAATATGTATATGGTGTTTGAGTAGTAAGTAACAACATTTAATATTTATTATTTTAAACTTAAATTTAGTAGTTAATGATATCTTTCATCACTTTCTGTATTGTACATGCTACTATTAATAACAGCAATTTGTACCATGGGATTATGAGGATAATAATATTGTGATATGATAACTTAGTGATCATGTGTAATTAGAGGATTAACATGCAATGAAATGATGTCCTTGGTGCTGTGTGCTTTGTGTGCTTTTGAATTCTTGTTGTTCACAGGGTGCAGAGAAAATTGGTTTTACGGCTTGCCATTTGGGCAAGTTGTTGCTAGTGTGTGCTAGCCCAAGAGTCTTTTAAGTAGCTCAAGAAAATTTTTGATGCGCAGCATTGATTACAGTTCTTCTGTAATTTGAATTTCCCAAACAACTACACTTGCAGTTTCATCCACTAGCCCCGGGCTATTGGACACAACTTTCTTTGCACGCTGTGTTCATGTACGCGATCATTCTTGTGCAGCTCCTACTAGCGTTGATTTACCTTCCCACCTCTCCCATGGTGGTCTATTGTAACTTTTATTACATTTTGTCTGATCAATAAATTGAACCTTTCTCTAAACATCAGTCTCTGTACTTGTAGTTGATGTTATCTTAAAGAAAAAAGTGAGAGTTGCAAACTGTGTCTGATTACTACGAAGTTAAAGTGTATAGAGCAATCACCTCAGTGACTATCACGAGTACAACACATAATAACAAAACTGAAATATTATGAAAACCAATACCTTTGCAGAGCTCCAAGCTGCCAAAACGTTAATTGCCACCCATGAGTAGAAACAATTTTAGGGACCAACATTGCAGCAGAAGTCACCAATTAGCAACTTGTACAGCCAAAGCACTTGACTCAAAATCACGTTTTTCCAATCTTTATTCTGCTCTATAGCTTGGATGGTGCTGACCTTTGTTTTGAAATTGTTAACCGTGTCAATGCTGGATTTGTTTACAGTGAAGCTGTGGCAAGGTATGTAATTAAAGGAAAATAGTATTTTACTTAATAATTACTTTTGACTGATGTTACATACATTTGTTTGGTGTAGCAATCAGCTCATACGAAGTAAGTAATTCAGGGTCATGGGAAATCATGGTCATGATTTTCTGGACCTGGAAAATTTTGTTTTCGTGAAATCCCGTGAAAATCACCAAAAAAAGCAAAATACTGTGAAATTCGCCAGAAATCTTATCAAAATTAATACATGTTGATACAACATTTTTTAAACTTATCTTCGCTATTGGGGCTGTTTAATTGCCGTAATCTTGCAAATTTATCTTGAAACTTCATCGAAACATAGAGCGAACAACGTCCCAAAACTACCAGGCGTAAATTATGTGAAAAACTGGGCACTAGTCATGATGTTAAAAGCTTTGCCATTGGCTCATTTCTCGAGCACTTTGTTGTTAAAATAGCAAATGATTAGATCTTTTAAAAAACATTAAACGGGCTCGTCAAATCAGCACAAAATTGATTGATTTCTAGCTAAATTTACCCAAAAAGTTCCCACGAAATCGGCTGTTTTTTACCAACTGTTTTTCAGGGAGGCAAGCCCTGAAAATTTCTGCAAAATTCTCGTGAAATCAGCCAATTTTTCTGCGAATCTGTCTCTGAAAATCCTGCGAAATTCGACTTTTTTTCTGCAACCTATCAGAAGCCCTGACGTTATTTTAAAAAAGTTTTGAATTTGAAGGCTATACTGAGGGTCATGGAAAACTGAAAAGAGGCATTGAAACAGTTTTGAAAAGTCATATAATTTAAGGGTATCAAAAAAGTATAAACCATGTTATTGTTGTTTTAAAAGTGGTATCCATATATTTTTGCAGCCATTACCTCAGACAAGTTCTTGAGGCTCTGTCGTTTTGTCATGAAAACAGAATTATTCATCGTGACCTCAAGGTAAAGTTTCACCCGACATAATTAGTTAACCTTCGTCTCTAAGGCCCAATTAATAATTAATTGGGCCTTAGAAATAATTATTATTTCCTAATGACATCAGCAAATCATCAAGAGAAATGTTAAATACCAAATGCAAATATGGCGGACCTGTTGGCTGACCATGCTCCAGGGTTTTCACTAAGAATTCTAGTAGCAGGAGAAAGGAATAATCTGAAAGAGGCTCCATGTCTGAATAGAAAAATAGTCATAGACTGTCGCACGTTAGCCGGAGAATTCTGTGTAGTAAACAGAGAATTCTCCGTAGCTAATTAGCACTCTGTTGCTCTACCTGCAGTTGTTCAAAAGCAAGGCTAGGGAGGCCTATTAGCAATTTAGTTGATCGATAAGGTTTTCTTTTACTACATTGACTTATCCAAAGTCCTTTGACAAGGCAAATACTGGATTTGTGCAAGTCGAAACAGTGAAGAAAATGGAATTCTGTTTTTATATAAGGAGGCATTAGATGCTTGTTGACCACTAATAGTGTTTATGGCTAAACTGCTCTTAGCACTCATTCTGTAGCCACCATGATTATTTTTTGTCTTGTGTTGTGGTAATGAACTGAGCCAAAGGAATCTCTAATTGATGGAGTACATCAAAATAAAAATAAAAAATATTATATACAATGAAAGAAATGTTTAAATTTTCCTCATTACAGCCTCATAACATTCTCTTAGCAAGTAAGGAGAATTCAGCACCAATCAAAATTGCTGACTTTGGCATTGCCACTGAAATTGGAGAGGAAGGCTATGTGACAAGTGGTAAGAAAAATTGAATGAAATTACTATTATTAGCAGAAGTGCAACTTCACATATGGTTTTCACCAATATTGCAGAAGGAAAATCATGTTCAGACTATGAATTCAGCAGATCAAGCATTCTTTTGCAAGACCACCTTCTGGGCAACTCGAGTGCCAAAATGTTTCTAAAAAATTAATATTTTGTGTATGAAAGTAATTATTAGGGTTTTCTTGCACTTAAACAATTTTAGGCCGATGAAATTGTAGGGATGTTTGTTGTTGTTTTTGTTAATGAGGATATTCATGCAATTCTCTGAAGCTTCACAGCAATCTAAATAAAATCACAACTGTTCAGCACAATACAGCCAACTAGAGTGTTATACACAACTAGTGAAACATTACAACAACAGTCCTATTCAGGACAACATTCACCCGGACTATCATACTCAACCTACTTATGAAATGACACCTGGTTAAGTGGTCATATTCACATTTTAAGCTCAATATGCATGACAACCATTCTGGTCTGGTCTCATCTTGGAGTTTGCTGGATTTAACATTCATTTACTTATCTCTTGTCTTAGGCCGAATAGGAACCCCACATTTCATGTCGCCAGAAGTTGTTAACAGGGAACAGTATGGAAAACCTGCGGATGTCTGGGGATGTGGTTAGTACTTTCTGTTTTGATATTTTTGTTATATGTACATGTATGTGAAAGTCCTTGAATTTCCAAGGAAGTCCACAACATGGCCTTGAATTTCTTTAAGGTCCCAGAAAAATCCTTGAATTTTTCCCAGTCTTATTTGATTTGTGGTTGAGTATTCCTGATTTTTTCTGAATTTCTGCTAGACTTCCATTCCACACACAAGGCAACAAGCAGCTGTATGTACATATATGTGCATACATAGATAATTTCCATACCCATGTGCATGAACTATTTCATGTCATGACATTGTTGGCGGCTCTGTTTGTGAGAAATTATGCCCCGAAAGTAGGCTTTTAATCTAAATGGTTGTCCAAGTAGAAACAAAACTGGTCCTTGAAAACTCCTGGTAAAAAGATCAAATTTCCTGTGCTATTGATATAAATACATGTACCAGTTAAATAAATAATTGCACTGATGATGCATTCCTTTTCAAGAGTGTTATAAACAACTACAGTTATATGATGTAAACTGATGTGGTGTTCCCTTTTAGGTGTGATACTGTTCATTCTTCTTAGTGGTTCATTCCCTTTCCATGGCACCGGGGAAAAAATATATGAATCTATCCGAAAAGGGATTCCTACGGTGAGTAACTTGTTGCTACCATGTCTTTAATACAGTACAGTCTGCTAGATTTGACTTTATGAGGGCATGTGAGATTGTCAGAGTACAGTAAGCCCAGGGTCAAACCTCAGACCTCACATGTGACAAACCTACTGACAATGAGCAAAATCAAATCTAACCATCATACTGTAGACAGTACCATAGTACTGTAGATTTTACCCAGGATCTCTTGGACTCAATACATTGCCAGTCTTCTGGATTTTTGGAAACATAGTTTTCCCTGTTTGGGTTTCTCTTTTTCCTATCAAGTTGTTTTTGTTATTTTGTATTTGAAACATGATGAGCTTTAGTAACCGGGGGGAAATATGCAGTGTAAGGGATTCAAGGTCTGAGAATTGTCTTCCTGAGTGGTCAAAAAATTATTCTTGATGATTAATGGCAGTTGTGATGGTCACACTTTTAGCCAGGAAATGATAAATTGACATCAAGCTCCAATCTCCAGCTAACAGTTGACAAAGACGTCCAAAAAATCACTATTTTTTTTTCTCCAACTGGGTATCCACAGGCACCCAACTGGTGAAAACCGTGGTGACTGTTACAGTATTAACAAGTGCAAAGGCTGATTCTCACTTCGTTATTAATATTGTGATTTCTACAGATGAGAGCTAGAATCTGGGACAACATATCTGATGAAGCAAAGGACCTAGTGAAGAAGATGCTAGCTAATGACCAGAATGAACGACTGACGGCGCATGAAGCCCTGGACCATCCATGGCTAAGGGTACAAAGATAACTTGAACAGTAAAATAATATAGTTAAAGGGGTGTCTGAAAAAATGTGACCTGTAATAAACTTTTGAATCTCCTTCCAAATTGCCGTCTGTTTGCTTCTAAACCGAAGGGAAAATGTAACAGGTATCCTTTTTATTATGGTTTCCTCACACCCCTTCAATTATTGGTGAAACAAAATCATGTACAATTCTTTTTGTTTCAGCCCTGAAACAAGTTGCTCTGCTTGACTTGGCACATTGTTATGCAAAAGTAATATGCTATTTCTTGCCATCACTTTTAAGGCCTCTGATAGGATAACTACCCGGTACATATAATTTACATGAGCGTGTGCAAAACTGTGGTTACTTTGCAACAATTTACATAGATGTTTTAGGAATTATTCCCAGTTGTGATTTCCTTGCTGAGTCCCTCGTCAAGTGACTTAAAAAAATAATGGGTATATTAACCTGACCAGCTATAAAATTTTTTTGACTATATATTGTTTGCATAGAATCGAGAAGTTCCTCAAAGAATTCACCTTCAAGATTCAGTTGATGAAATGAAGAAGTTTAATGCCAGAAGAAAATTAAAGGTACATGTAATGTGCAGTTCTGTGATAAAATCAACAAGGGCATGGCTAGAGGGCATCCTAGGGTACTTCAAACAGCCTTCCCCATCCTCCCCCCCCCCCCCCCCCTGCTACTACTACTAACATTATGGGTGAAGAAGATAGGGGGTGGGGGAACCCAGAAGAATAGGAGGCACAAGAGGAAAGGGCAGAAGGTGTGAGTTCTAAAAGGCTGGGAAGTGGGAGAAATAGAAGGAAATGGTGAATACTTTGCAATCAAAAAGGGGCTTAAATGAGGAAGATAGGAAAAAAAGGACAGGAACCGGGAATGCAAGCTATGGAAGGCAGGAGGCTTGGACCCTCCTGTCTGCCCCCACCCCCTCCATACCATCACCACCACTATTGTTAAGAAAAAAGGTATTGTGTGGAAAAAAAAAATAATAAGGTCATTATGGTTAAAAGGGAATAATGCTGTGCTCATTAGGTTAGTTGACATCGTTACAAAATAATCACAGATAATGGAGAGTTGAGGTGGGCGAGGGACTTCCTCCTACATTGTATATCCCAATTACATACTGGTATAGGATCCCCAACAAAGCTTCCATATGTTCCAGCCAGATAGGAATTTTGATGTATTTACATGTGCATACATGTTTGAATAGGTTAGTTGACAGCTTTACAAAACATTCAGAGGTAATCAAGAGTTGAGGGGGGAGGGGGGAGGGGCTTGCTCTCATATCACATTGACATTCTGTAGTAAGATCGCTCTAGTTGAAAAATCCTTTCTAAGTGCGATGCTGATGGGCAAGGTTTCACACATTTCATTATTCTTGATTTTATTCAGAGGGGAGGATTTGGTTTTTACTGTTTATTACATGAGTGTGATTTTTCTTTCATTTTAGGGAGCAATTTTGGCTGCTGTTGCAAGCAGAAAATTTCCAAGTAAGATTGAAAAATCTAAGAGTTTTTAGGTCTATTGAACAATAGCATAACACAGCTGCAAATAATTTTTCGAAAGGACAGGTGTCTGGCAAAGGCATCTTTTTGGTGCCGGACTTAACAAAAAATGCAATCAAAGATGCATAACGCATTTTGAACAAAGATTGTGAATAAAAGACACAAGACTGTAGACTGATTGCTTTCACATATTCACTGCGTCAAGGTAATTTTGTTAGTACAACAATCCACATGTGTTCAAGATAGATTTCACCATATTCAAAGTGATAATCTTGAGTACTGACTTTGTCTGGATATCTTGTCTGACCACAGTTAAGATTTTGTTAGGCCAATTTTAGTCAGACATTTTCTGATGACCTACTGTTATTATTGCACCTCTGGTGTGATGGTCTGTAAGACAGTTATAATACAGTTGCTCTTTTTGTTTGTTTTTGTTTTTTTTTTACAATTTAGTGGCTATCATTTGAAATAAAATAATTGACAGTGGGGATTTTAAAAATACCATTTCTTTTTCTTCTCTTTGTTTTAGTGGCTAATGGAGATGTCATTGGGGCTCAGGTATTTCATTATTCATATTTACATGTTCATCTGTTTACCCTTAGACCCAAGAGTGACCATCATCAACTTTCTTCTTTCATTGCCATTACATAATCAAGTGATAAAGCTGTAAGAATTGACAGAAAGATCAACTAAGCAAAAATGATCTGATCTTTTAACAAATTCTCTCAACTTATTCTTTAAGAAATGTACGGTGACTCAGTAGGGCGAATTCGTATGTGGATATTGGGGGTTAAAGGTTTAACCTCATCATCAGATGAGCGTGGAGAGAGGGGGCGGGGTGGCGGTGTAACTGAGAGGCTGTGGGGCCAAGAACTGCAGCCCCAGTCCAATGCGTAACCTTGACAACCCTGAGAGGTATCCACCCAGGCATCGTCACACTGCTAGCAGTGGAACCTAGCCTACTTACCATACAATTACCAAAGGTAGGGTAGGGTAGGGAACAAAGACGCTAGAAACACGAGCAACCAGGTCAACGTTAACGTAATGGCGAGCCTGCGTAGCGAGCGTTTCCGTTTGGTTTCGGAGCAAAGAAAGACCGGGGAACGGGATTCTCGGTTTTGGCTGCGCGAGAAATGAAACAAGAGCTCTTTCACTTACGCCATTTTTCGCGCGGCCTTTGACTCTCGTTCCTCGTTCTGTGCTCCTTAACCGCACAGAAACGCTTGCTACGCAGGCTACGTAATGGCCTGACGTCAACGACCCTTCGGCCTCTGCGAAGCAATTAGTGTAGACTACGAGTAGTCCCCCATTTTTCCTCAGGGATAGTAGAGCGAGCGAAACGCGAGCGCGCGTGAAAATTACCCCACGCGAGTCGTCTTTTCTCGCGTGGGGTAATTTTCACGCGCGCTCGCGTTTCGCTCGCTCTACTATCCCTGAGGAAAAATGGGGGACTACTCGTAGTCTAAAATTAGTGTGGCCCAGTTTTCATCATCATACGTTTCTGGGAAACTTTCCACCTACCCCTCCCCTAAGCCAACATTAACACTTACTTCTCACTTAGGGCAAAATGTTGGCTTAAGGGAGGGGTAGGTGGGAAGTTTCCCAGAAACACATAATGATCTGATGAGGATCCGATGATTCTGGCGCGAAAGACTTCTGGCCAGTCTCTGGCTCTTGCTGACATCAAGTTTGATCACCATGTCGTTAGCGCTAACAACGTTCCTCTTAAAATTCTCTCTTTTCCTAGGATGATGTTTTTGAATACGAAGATGATGATCTTACCGCATCAGGTACGGATTCAAGAATTTTTCTCCCCATTCTGTGATAAAAAAACTCTTTTGAAGCATTTCATTTATCTTGTAGGGTGATAAAATGTTGGGTCAAAAGGGACTATATTAGACTAAGAATGGTCCCTTATGTTTCTCTGTGGTAGTAGAGCAAGGGAAGTGCTCGAGATAGCGTGAAAGTTAGTACCCGCGAGGAAGCTGATACGCGTGTCACCTTCCTCGCGAGTGAAAATTTTACTCGCGCTCGCGTAGTTCACTCTCTGTGCAATCCCTCGGGAAGATGATGGACTACTTGTAGTCTAGATCATTGAAGTACTTTATGTTTCAAGTTACATGTAACTATAGAGTGTGACCTGTAACGTAACGTGGGTTTCACGCAAGGCGAGACCGTTAACATTAATTGCAGTGCTTCTATAGGTGGATTCATCGTGACTTCGTTGCTTACTATTTTCCTCATTAACGTGCGAGAAGATGTAGCCGTATACCGTAAAATTCCGAAAATAAGCCCCTCCATGTATACGCCCCTCCAAATATAAGCCCCCCAAACTCGTAACGCAAAAAACCCTCCGTTAAATCGCCCCTCCCAATATAAGCCCCCCGGGGGGCTTGTACTTGGAATTTGCTCTCGAATACAAAGTTAAACAAAGCAAAAATGGTAAATTTCCTTCCCATTACAAGCTAGCCCAATCGATTTTGAAACGCAAATTTCCCTCCTTACATAAACCCCTCCGAATATAAGCCCCTCCAAAAAAAAGGCCCTCAAAAAGGGCCTTTGAAAAATATAAGCCCCGGGGCTTATTTTCGGAATTTTACGGTATACCAATGAGGTTCAAAAATTAAAAGAGCTCTTTGATGTATACAGTTTGCGAAAGTTTCAGCTCTTTGCAATCAGTAACAAAGCAAATAGCAGCAGTTAAAAACTACTATAAAAATTACTGGGTGGCAAAACGTTAATGAGCTCATACATCCTTTGTCAAGGAGAATTTCTCCGAAACTATCTGGTATATCGGGCTCAAATTTCAGAGCTATCTGAAATTGTTATGCCCTTTCAATATTCAAGAAATTTTATTTTATTAGCTTCATCAGATAATGATAAGCCTATGCTAATGAGGCAAAAATGTAAACAAGGATTCGCCTATAGAGACGAACTGTTCTGCTTTTTGTTTTCTTCAGGAGCTATAGGTCAGCTCCTTGACTCACTAGAAGAGATTCAAGTCCTTACCGGGGCTAGCGATGCCGACGTCAACTTTTTACAGAACTTTTTCGAGCATCAAACCCTACAGGCATTACTGGAGGTGAGAAGCGTGGCTGATTTCTGTGTAGAAGTTTTAACTACAACTTAGTAAGTTGACAGCGATTTTGAGGTCTATATTAAAGCTATCCTAAGAGATCCTTCGGAGTTTTTGGCGTGTTTCATGGGAAGCAACGTATACAGACCAAGGAAATTGTTTGCAAATGACACATGCAATTTGAAGCCGTCCTGAATCGATATCGAATCCTAATAGTCACTCACATAACCAGAACAGTTTCTTTAAACATGTTTGAATGTTATTTGAATGCACGAAAATTTCGAAATAGTTATTTGGTTGTTGGATAAAAAAAAACAGTGTTTAGTACATTTTTTAAAATTTTTTTATAACGTTTTTTCTTTTTTCAAAAATTGAGTAGCAGTGAAAAAGTGTGAAATATTTTAAAGTTTTACTCTCTCCTTTTAGAGATTTGTTTTTAATGATGAACAGACAACCAGCGCAAGCTGTTTTTCTTCTTTTACCCCTTAATGAGGTCACACTCATTCCGGATTGCTTCCTAATCATATTAAATGAAATTGCTTTTTAACATGCCAGTGGCAAATAGAACACAAATATAACTGGCCAGCAAAGTAATTTTTAAATATTTCATTTTCGTTCGCAGAACCAGTAATTTGAGGTTTTAATTTCACGATTCGCTTCTTCTGAATTTATAGATAAAAGATATTGATGTCACTTGTTTTCTGTTTTATATGTTTATGAAGAATTAAAGGCTCTGTAACTCGTTGCACAGAAAACCGTGGCGTGTGCTCTTTACAACTTGGGTTGAGTCTTCAAATAGTATTTCATCAGTTCTAGATTGGCGGTTTTTAGTGATATTCAAATGTTTTATTCCAGTGGTTAATTATTGATTTCTCTTGTCATATTATATCAGTGTAAGTTGAGGCAATATCGTAGGTGAGCTTGTTACTTCGACTTTCTTTCCGTAATGCATCAGGTTTATGACAGAAGTCAAGAATGGACTGATGAGAACAGCACTTGTCCGCTATCATCCTCGCCCAGCGCCGTACAAGACGCCAAAGAGGTAATTACTTTGCGAATTTTTGTATTTTTCAGAATTTATACACAAGCGTTCCTTTTAAAAACTTTTCAACGACACTCAAAAAAGGTCTTTTTTGACAGTGTCTTCTTCAAATTTATCATAGTAGAGTATAGTTTGTTTGTAACGTACTTTTTTGAAAGGCTCAAGCTATTTCCTGTAGTTTTGTAAGCGGGAAGCACACCATTCTAAGCTTGATAATGTTTGTTTATAGTTTGTGCGTATGAAGAAAAACACAGCGCACGGTTATTTACCTCTCCGGTGTTTTAGTGTCGGTTGTTGATGTTGTGATCATTGACATACGATGGCTCGTCTTTAATGTCTTTTCTCGAAAAGAGTCGTGAATGTATTTGCTCGCATTCTATTTAACAACTAAAGCGATAACTGAAAACAGCATGTTTTTTGTTCTCTTGAAACTATACTTATTCAAAATTCTTCGTACTTCGCTGAGAGTTAACTGCAAACTTTTTATTTGGAGATATTAACATTCGTGAAGGCATTGTTTCCAGTTAAGTGATTGTTCCATCTGAAAACTTCTCTCAATTATTGTTTTCTCGATTCTCATTCTTGTGAGTTTACCGATAAAAGCTGTATTGATTTGTTACAAGAACTCTTTCCCCAGGCAAATTATCAAGCCAAGCTGAGTTTCTTGTTGGTTTTATAAAGCTCTCTGCCGTTTCAATGTGTGATAAAATAGTGTAAAGTCAGCATATAAATCTGCTTAACGAGAATCTTTTTAAGTAACTTAGCTAGAGAGATTTGGTTGTTGTACAATAATCGTACACTGTTTGAAATCCTCTCTTTATACAACCTGCCCACTATACTTGTCAAATTCGCTGTTGAGCGCCGGACAAACAGCGGGGAAAACAGTCAGCGGAGCGGGGTGCTCTAACCGCACCCGACCAGCTACGTTTGGTATGACTCACCCCCACGGGTTTCTTATGGTTTTGAATAGGAGGGCTACTGAGTTTGACACCCAGGCAAAGAATTGGCAAGGCCCTCCGGGCAGGGGGGATCTGGGGGCATGCTCCCCCCGAAAATTTTGAAATTCCATAGTCGCAGAGATAACTGTAGTCTAAAACTCGAGCATAAATTGACAACAAATACTCGAAGGGGGTGGAGGGGGTGCGGGGGGTATTTGCACTCATCATATCTCAATAGATAGCATGGGACCCCCGTTTTTTATTTCATTTCTGCAGCCTACGTGTACTGAATTTCACATAGGAAAATTTTGACAAAAATCTTAGTGTAGCTTCCATTTCAGATGAATGACCTTAACCCTTTAAGCCCCAATATCCAGAAGCAAATTCTCCAAACTGATCTCTATACATTGCTTTAAAGAATAAGTTGAGAGAATTTGAGAAAAGATCAAAGCATTTTCTCTCAGGTGATCATTTTATTAATTCTCATAACCTAATCTCTTGACATTGTATGGATATCGTTAGGAGAAAATTGATGTTGGTCACTATTGGGACTTAAAGGGGTTAATAAGAGTTTGACCGTAGTAACGTGAATTGATGAAGCAAATCCAAAGTAATTAATTATGCGTAGCATGTACAGACTTTCAGTTCACCTTGTCATGGAACGATCTTCTCTGGTTTTCTTTTTCCTTTTTTATAACTTTCTTCTTTCTTCTTTCTTCGTTGTTAACTTTGTTAAGATGTTGAATATTATGTTTTTTCCTTCTTTTTTCAGGTTATTGACCTGATCGAATACAAAGCAGAAGACGATGACGATTGTTACGAGCTACAAAACATCTTGATGGACCCACATGTCGCGGTAAGTCATTTAAAAGTCCAGATTAATAGTAATGTTTTATGACCTTAATCAGCCGATTTGGCGGGGATAGCACAACGGCTTGCGTCAAGAATTACTGTGGGCCGACTGAAACTGTCCTTGTCCACGCACAAATCATTGCGCCGAAAGCTTCCACCTATTCTCCCTTATAGAGTTGAGAGCTGTAGCACCGACGACGGCGACAAAACGAGAAAGTCAAAAAAGCAATGCGTTTAAATGTAAATGTAAATGTCGCGATTGAGAGGACAAACATACATGTTCTCTTTACATAGCTTTTTGCAGTGGGCTCGGACATCAGCATACTAAAGGCGCCGATGGCAGCCGCTATCAGTCCATTTATGAGCCCACTGAACCCTCCCAACCCATGATGAGTGATGATGTAAGTGATGAAGATAGACCACAACACCGGGAACTACGTCCCCTACTCTTTTCGAATAGTGTGTGGGTTCTTTAACGTCCCACAGAGTTATATGTGAACAAGGTTTGTGAGACGGGACCTCCGGTTTATCGTCCTTGTCCGAGAAGACTTGAAAGTCTAATCATTTGCAGATGTCATTACAAAGACAGCACTTTCTTCGCAGTTATTTTTAAGACCCTGAGTGTTGGTCCGGCCAGGATTCGAACTCGCGACCTCCCGCTCAGCAGACCGGCGCTCTCCCAACTGAGCTAACCGGGCGGCGTTTATTAGAGAGCAAGATTAGAACTTTGCACGGGCAGCACACCTTTTTGTACATTCCTTGCCGACACTGCACGACTACGACGTAAAAATGCCTAATTTTACGTTTTATGGAAAACATAAACAAGTGACGATGAATATTTCGTTCTTTTTCTAAACTTCATTGCGATTCCCAAGAAATCAACAAATCAAGAGATATTAACTTACAGTTGACATTTTCAGCGAATTCATTTTAAAAGTGACGTTTTTGCTGCCTTCGCCGTCGTAGATGCTAAATCTTCCTTCTGGAGTGGGGAATACGCCTACATTGCAACGGATCATTTGACCACCTACCCCTCCCCTTAAGTCACAATCCTGCAATTGAATCCACTTTTTGAGTTTTCATTTTCTCCCTTTAGGCATTACTTGAAGCACATGATGAAGTCCTGAAGAATTCTTCCGGTGATGGAGTGAATCCATATCAATCGGAAGGGAGCCCCGGCTATAACAATAGACAGATGGAAGACTCGGTCGGAGACCGGCCGGAAAAACTAACCCGGGTGCGGCTGGTACAGTTCCACAAACATCCAAATGAACCGATGGTAAGTTTTCTCTGTAAGTTGTATGTGTGTGTTATAAACCGAACAGGCGAACTGTGTGGTCCATTTTTAATCACGAAAACCATTCTTCCTGATTTGACTTCTTGAGATTTATTTCATTCTTCAGTAAATATGTGCGTTATTGACCGAGCGTGAGGTCAAGATGGCTGGATATTGATTGGCCAAGTTCTTTTTTGCCTTTTTATTGACCAAGACAAAGGCGAGGTCGATAACCGTGACAACGCCAAAAAAACTACCAAGCTTGGTCATTAAAGGATTTATTGTATGCCCCAAAAGATAACTTGTTCTTGCGGGACCAACGCGGGAAATCCCGAGCGGGTAAGATGAGCCTCTCTTACCCGCTCGGGTAGCCAATGGGAAAACAGGGCTCGCTTCATCTTGCCCGCTTGCCGATTCCGCCATGTACAGTCGACTCCCGATAACTCGAGCCCTCTAGGGAAATCGAAAAAAGTTCCAGTTATCGGGATTTCGAAGTAAATAACCGGGAATAAGGATATAAGCGAAACGGATGGGGAGGAAATGCAAGTATCATCCACACTTCTCTTCAAGGGCAGCAAGAGACATAGATTGATATTTTGAAAAAGTAATAAAGCAACAAAGCTTGATTAAAATGGGCCATTTCGGAATTGCGTAAGGAACTGGGGCGAGTTTCAAATTCAAGCTAATCGATAAACAGACACCACCATATAAAAGGTCAGGTTAAGATTGGATTTTTGAACAAGTTTGGTGCTTTAAGGTTGAACAGGGGTCAACAGTAAATGCATGAAAGAAATCCAGAGGAAATCGATTTTGGTTCGAGTTATCGAGAGTCAACTGTATTAAAAAAGGTATCAATAACTTTTGCTTTTTTTCATAATGCTTAAAATTGATCGGCATAAAAATAGCAACTGTTGACTTATGACGTAGGATTTTCTAATTTTGGTTTAATGATTGATTATTTTTTTTAATATTTTTATTCATTGATTTTGCTCAAGTATTTTTACTTATTTTTTTCTCCAGGGTATTACTCTAAAACTGAACGAAGAAGGACGCTGTATCGTTGCGAGAATTATGCACGGTGGCATGATTCACAGACAAGGTTTGTATTTTCTAAAACTAAAATAAAGCACACGAAATTTTAGTCACCGAAGTCTTCTTTACATCGGTTTACTAGGATGCTTTGTCGCGTTCATGGAAAGGCTAAGGTAGATAGCTAGAACCATTACCAAGGGCTGTGCACTTACACATGATCTGGGAACATTGTTAGTCGATGAAATAGTTAGAAATGGTGGCGACATATATACCGGATACTTTCCCGGTAAATTTGCGGATGTGGCAAACGCTTTTAAAGTAACTAGAGCCACTGTCATAAACTTAGGGTAGCGTCTACATTAATGTGCGGAACGCGGAGCCCACAACCCAGAGCGATCAATTCGCACACTGGGCGTTTTTACCGCGTTTTCACGGACCGGTTCATTTTTGTTTACATGTTGTTACAGTTGTTCATTATTTGAAATCATTCTCTCACAAGAAGAGGCTTTTTCAATTTTATTTGGAGTGAGGGCAATTCTCACATACGGAGGGGATGTTTTTTCGGAATTTTACGTGTGTTACAAATCATATCTACTTGATTACATTGTCTTCTTCCGTTGAATCGCGCTTTAGGTTATCCGCTATTGCGCTTGCGCAGTAAGTATTCTGGGGGGCAACCTTTCAATTTCTGAGCGGATGTTTTTTATCATGGTGAAAAACACATAACCGAGGGGCATGTCATGGGAAAAGTCTAAAGATGATTTCTGCTTTAGGTATTAGAGTACCTAGAAATAAAGAATAATTTATAAATCGACTCCCACAATTGTACTGTATGCTTTTCGTATAAGTAATCATTTGTGGCCGAAGTGCCCCTTGCCTTAAACTAATGAGTAAGGAAAATAACGATCTGGGTGACGCCAGATCTAGTGGCAAGTGTCACTTATAATTTTTTACGGGGTGCAGGCTGCCCTCGGGTGACCCGCTTACTTCTGCGGGATGCCCGGGTTGTAGCGGCCTCCGCATCAAAACCCCACTACTAACGTAAAAGATCGATAAAGGGATATTCCTTCATTCCTCCCTTTTGCTTTCGTTCCAACTCTCTCGCCGAACTCGCGCGAAAACGCTTGTTACGCAGGCTTAAGGAATTTGATAGCCTTCTTGTCAGCTGGCACGAGCGTTTATACTGTTTTTGACCTGGCGCGTTATTGCCTTCGGCGAGAAAGTATGTGTACGGTTAACGTCCACTTTTGAGTGAGCGATACATCGATACATCATTGCAGTCGATTGTCAATACCGACACAACGCGATACCAGTCGATTCGCCTTAACTTATTAACTTGTTATTGCTGGAAGCTTAACTTCCGTTGTCTTGTTTTAGGAACTCTGCATCCTAGTGACGAGATTAGAGAAATCAATGGAATTAACGTGGCAGATAAGTCAGTGGAGAATCTTCAAGCCATTCTGGTGAGTGATGCCTAATGAAACAACGTAGTCAGTACTACAATAAAAACCCGCGTATAAGAACCTAGTGATTTAAGAACCTACAGGCTGAAATTTTGCATTTTAGTACCCATAGAAGAACCTGTTCAGCCTGACAAAGAAAAATAGGTTCTTATATAAAAAAAACACTCCAGATTTGATGTTCAAATTCTGGATTTTAATTGTGAAAATTTTTGTAGTGTACTGCTTTTTAGTCTTACCAATAAAATATTATTCATTCCATATGTATTTTTCCTGTTGAAATTTGCATGGTGATCATACAACTGTAAATATGGTCCGGCCCATGATACAGGACTTGTTTCAACAACAAGGCTTGACATTTTTGTAAATGCTTTATAATTATAGCATATTAGTACTATTGCAGTTCCCCGAATGCTATCAGTATTATAACTTTTGCAAATAAGAACCTACTAAGAACCCAATCAGCCTGTTATTGGAAAAAATACCCCAAAATATAAGAACCTGTTCAGCCTGAACTCCAAAATTCTAGGTTCTTATACGCGGGTTTTTACTGTAGGCTAACAGTGATTTCGCCTCTTTGGAAACGAGACCGCATCTGCAGACGAAACGCGCCTCGCAAGTGTTTCTGGGATCGTTACTGGTGACGCGCTGGTCAGCTATTGGCCAATTTTTTCGTTGTCCCTGGTAACAGTTCCAGAAGTCTTTGCGAAAGTTAACTCGTCCCAGTTTAAAGTTTTCTTTTCGTATTGTCGTTGGCGGATCTAGGGGGAGGGTGCAGGGTGTGCGCACCCCCTCCCCCCCTCTGATATGACCTGGGGCTTTCTAATACAACTGGTATTCGTCACCAGTCAGTTATGCCATTCCTTAGGGGTACACCCCCTACTAAGAAAAATCCTGGATCCGCCCCTGATTTTAGTGTGTGCACAACCATGTTAACCAACAATAACAACCACAATAACTTAATGTACCCACGCAGTGAAATTAATCATTAGGCAAGTGGTGAAATATTTAAAAATTTAACAAATTAAAACTAATAACATCTCCATTGATAAGAATGATATTATTTATTGTGTCAATAACAGAATGCTTGATTCTGATTGGTTCTTGACAGCCCATATTTATAGCTTAATTTTGCTATTGTAACTCCAACACTGTCCAATTTGACCTGTCCAATTACCAGGAGCTTGTAATCAGACAAGTCAGATAGTGAAAGAACCAATAAAAATCAAGTAGCAAATGCTACTGGCCAATGAAATTTTTAAAACTCAAGAGCACATGATAACCAATCAAAATCAATGAAAAAATAGCGACCAGGTAAGCTGTCCAGCTTCAACTGGAAAAGAAAAATGGATGAAACTAACTGGTCCAGTGACTTTTATTTACATTAATAAATATTCCAAGACTGAGATTCTCGCATTTTGTTATTGACACAAATGATTAATAAAGGTAATAGGACTGAGTGGAGTCCAATTCGGTTTGTAATCATACGGGTTCTCAGCTGATAACTTTTAATGTTCCTATAACATACACATACAAGTATGCCAGTTTTGGTAGACGTAAGTACTTTACGTAACTCATTTTTATTCTTTTTATTATCTTTTTCCTTCACAGCGCGAGGCGAGCGGGAATGTCACTTTTAAGATTGTTCCCAGTTCAAGAAATATTAATCAAGTTTCCGAGGTAAGAGACATGTGCGGACTTCATTTTTGTTGCTAATACAAGCACATTTTGGTAGAACAAAGCTGTATAAAGGTTGGGTGTCTTGTTATTTGATTTGTGACAAATCCGCAACATTTTGGTGCCCGATTCATTTTGCCATTTGCAAGCGGAATTGTGAGTCCGAAATGAAAATGTTCCTATGTGGTTGGTTTGAATGAATGTTCTCGGATTTAGTAATGTATGTCTACATTTATAAATCCAGAAAAATCTCTCCGAGAGAAAACGCAGCCTGAGAATGATTTTTTGGAAATAAGCTTGCCTGTGTAGTTGGTGGGATCGTTAGAACGAGCAAAGTTATGGCAGAGGAGCTGCGAAGCCGTGTGGGGAATGGGGAAGAGACGTTTTGATGGTGGCTTTGCCGCCAAAACTCTCACACGCGCAAAAACAATTCCACCAGTTAAGCAGGCTAGGAATAGAGAGCTTTAGATTTGAGGAGCAGAACGAGTACGAGTACGAGATTTAACTTAAAGTTTTTGCGCGTGCTCTCAAAAATAAGACACCCCGGAAAGCTTCATTTTACTTTTTTTCACCAAAAAGGTTAGCACGGTTATTGACACTAAAGGATGTTAAGCCCTCTCCCGATAGCAAAATGATAAACTTCTTATATTTGATAACTTGTTCCTGCCACTACGACATTTCTCGCTAAAACTCGTAGTAGAGTGACGACGGCTATCACATTTTCCCGCCAAAATGACGCTGGTTCACGCGTCAGCAATACGCAGTATTGAGAAAGTCTCGTACTCATAGTCGCCCTCGTCTCAGAATCTGAAGCTCTCTAGAAAGCCTGTATTGTTTACGACAGTGTTCCATTTGCGGAAAGCGGTCTTCCCTTGAGTTAACGTCACCTATTGATACCAAGCTATTGTTTTTCGTTTCAGGTGTTTGTTAGGGCGCTGTTTGATTACGATCCCCGAGGGGATGACTTGATACCGTGTCAGCAGGCCGGCTTATCCTTCACCTGCGGGGAAATCATTCAGATTGTCAGTAAATCTGACCCATACTGGTGGCAGGCTATCAAGGAGGGTGATAATGAAGGCTTTGCGGGACTTGCTCCGTCGCCCGAACTACAAGAGTGGTGAGTATGTCTGGAACCAATTCCTTTTATTATTTTCTTAAATTTTTGGAAAATAAACGCAAAGGTCATTTTAATGTGAAAGGTTTGAACCCAGGAGTCTTTTTTAAAAGTAGGTTTAGTATGATCGTCCGGGTGAACGTAGTCCTGAATAGGACTGTTGTTGATGACAGTGACTGACGTTTCGACAACCTGTGTGGTAGTCATCTTCAGAGTCAAAGTGAGTTGTATCACGTCAGTGGATGGTATTATACTCTGGTTATTGATCTGATTGGTCAATTACGTCGCGATATTATTGGTCGTCTGTCAGTTAAGCCGTGATGTTATTGGCTATGAAGACTCGTAATCAGTAATTGGTGCGTTTCGATCCGTCTATTGTCACAGTTAAACAGTCGTCTGTTGTTAGTCAAATTGTCAGTTCTCCAGTCGTTCTCTCATAGTTAGTTTTGCTTGATCTCGTCAATAAGTCGTTTGTACGGCGCTGGTAACTGTTGGCTACGATTCAGTGTTGTTTTAATTTTAATTTTGAAAATATCAAGACCCTTTTGCGTTAACCATAGAATTTAGAAGAAATTAGCAGGGCGTGGACACCAAATGCTACAATAGTTGCGACTATTAATGTGTGGGTTGAGCAATGCTTTAAATCTTGATTGAAAAAAACTTGAGTGACTGTTAAGGATTTACCATGTGAACTCTTCTTTCTTTTTTCAGGCGAATTTCTTGTATAGCTGCTGAAAAAGCCAGAAGGCAAAATGGAGGTGAGTTGATTTTTGTTTTAGTTAGCTTGTCTTTCAAATTGTTCCCGATCTCTGACGCCGCTAACTACGGCAGTACTAATCCTCTCGTTTTTATGAGAATTTAGCTAAAATACAGCTGCTTTAATTCGCATCTCTGTCAATTTAAGTCCCCATTTAAAAGCAAGGAGCCAGTCTTGTGAAACCACTAAATATCAATTCTAAAACGGAAATGTCATAAGCTATAATTTAAGAATAATACAAGAATATTTTCAGCCTAAAATCGGCAGAAAAATAAGAATATTCAGCCTGGGCCGGAAAAACAACATTCTTATTAAAAAAAAAGAGTGTATTCATAACTTCGGTATATATTCTGTCGTCAGGTTTATTCAAATTCGGCAAGTTATCAACTTCCAGCCGCCTAGCTATCGACGTTTGGTTAGAAGCCAGAAAAAGTGCATTCGTCGTTAGCGCGGAAATATAATTTAATGGATTGTTGCTTTGTTCTCCATTTCAGCGACTTGTATGTGGTTCGGCAAGAAGAAGAAAAGTAGCCGGGATAAATACGTTGCTAAGCATAACGCAGGTCTGTACATACTGACACCAATGTGATTGAAGAGACTTCAAGTCGCGCTCCTTTAACCAAATATATCTTAAATGGACTATGTTATGGCGAGTCCACATCATATGAGAGAGTTTTGTTTCCCTTTTCTTTTTCAGTTTTTGATCAGCTTGATCTAGTGACCTATGAGGAAGTCATAAAGCTGGATTACTTTAAACGAAAAACGTTGGTTCTTCTTGGTAAGTTGGATGATTAAGGCCCCGCGAGGTTCAACTTAACGCGCGACCTTCCATATGTTGCCTCTATTTTATTTACGCGCGTAAAAATTACGTGCGCACGCACGTAAAAATATCACGACAGTGAAAATCCACCTTAAGGTTTACTTTTTCATTTCAGGTGCCCATGGTGTCGGGAGAAGACATATTAAAAACACGCTTATTAACAAATATCCAGAACGATTTTCATATCCAATACCTCGTAAGTATAAAATTCTCGTCAATTATGACTCCCTCATTTTGTCTCACAGTCCCAGGTCAAAGTTCGAACTTTGGTTGGTACCGAACTTAATGCTATTGAGCAAAATGTATTGTTCTAGCTCATTAGCGTAAGGTTTCCGCACATTGAAGTTTGACGTTTGACCCAGGCCTTACAAGCCCTAGCTTGCGAACTGCAGACGTATTTCCGGTCGTCGCTTCTCTTTCTCAGAAGCGGCGACCGGAAATAAGTCCGCGGTTCCAAGGCTATACAGGTCCCATCGACACGTATCTGTTTCTATTTGAAAACGAAGATTTTTCCTCTGGTTTAGTCTACCGTCCACACGTATCCGGTAAAAACGGTTACCGAAAACGCATCTTTCCAGAAACGATCTCCAGAGTGGAGATTTTTGAAAACGCCGGCTTCTCGTTTACGTGTGGACGAACGAAAATGGAGATTTTTGAATACGATGATGTCATACATCATATAGTACGGGAATTACGCTTGCTCCGTAAGGGGTGCTATCGAATTTCCATCGTTTTAGCGCTTTCGCGTTTTGAAACGATTCGAATACGCTATGTGCGGGCGCGAATATTTTTTGAAGACGTTTACAAAAATATCCGGATACGTGTACAAGGCCACAGACTGGCATATTAAACAGTCTTACACAGCGTAAAAACAATACTACAGGATGGCAATGCTCAGTGGCTTTTATAGCCATGCTATTTAAATAGTTACAGTTCAGGCTAAATAAGTGATAAGTGGCCAAAGTCAAAACTCGTCGTTTCTAAAGTCAAAACTCGTCGGTCATTTATAAAGTCGACGTAGACTTAAAACCATTTTGTGGGAAGTATCACTTGAACGTGCGGCAAAATGGCTTTCACTTAACAGTTTAAGCCCCAGCACCAACTTTTGGATTCTCCACGGTGAGATTCATACATTTTTTGTGGTACTGCGTGAGATAATAGAGAGCTTTAGATTCGA
Source organism: Porites lobata (assembly GCA_942486035.1). NCBI lineage: Eukaryota > Metazoa > Cnidaria > Anthozoa > Scleractinia > Poritidae > Porites > Porites lobata. The sequence continues at coordinate 975,336 of CALNXK010000019.1, read as the reverse complement.
GGACGACTTTTAATTTTAAATTTTCGCGCCTATTGTCTTAAAATAGACATCCCGGAAAGCACCATTGTACTATTTTTCACCGCAAAAGTTAGTTCGCTTATTTCCGTTGAAGGACGTAAAGCCATCTCCCGCTCGCTAAATGATAAAATTCCTACTATTCGATAACTCATTTTCGCCACCACGACATTCTCGCTAAAACTCGTAGCAGAATGACGATGGCTGTCACATTTTCCCGCCAAAATGACGTTGGTTCGCGCGCGCGCTACTCAGTATTTGGGGAAATCTCGTTCTCGTAGTCATTCTCGTCTCTCTATTTTGCTCAATAAAAAAAAAACATTTCATCTTAGGTGATTATTCCATTCATTCTCATGACCTGTGGATTGTATCAGGCAGTGTTATTATTGGGAGAAATTGGATGTTGGTCACTATGAGGACTTAAAGGGGTAATTAAGTGGTCAATACTTATTGCATCGAGAAACATGTCATCAATCTTTGAAACTCTTTCTGTCAGATACTACTCGTGAGCCCAAGGATGGAGAGGAGGATGGCAAGAACTATTTCTTCGTTGCAGCGGAAGACATGCTAGCTGACATAGAAGCTAACAAGTATCTTGAGTACGGAACTCACCAAGGAGCCATGTATGGCACTAAACTAGACACCATAAGGGACAATCTCAATAAGGGGCTCACAGCCATACTCGACGTAGAACCCCAGGTAACGAGGCCCTTGATCTCTGTAGAATACCCCTTTCTAACACATCTACTTTTAAAAATACAATGGCAATTTCCACTTAAACCCTGTATTAGTTTCTTCCAATCAATCCCAACAAGGGTAGAAATCTGGGAACTTGGACTTGTATTGGAGGAGGCTGGTAAGAGTAGGCATATGTAGTTTTTTCTTGAGTGATATACAGTGAAAGAACGGATCCATCTGGTGTTTACAGTGAATTGGTTTGGTGCACTAGAGTCTTCTATACGCGTCGTGTCCTCGACGCTAGGTTCAGCGTTCGTTGCATTGTGCTCTAGTTTTTAGGATCATTAATTCAAGGTCCTGCCGCGCAGTTTTTCAGCGAATCAGAAGCGAAAACAAAACCAACTGTAAATTACTTTCTCGCGTTTTCCCGCGGTAAGCATTAAGTTCTCATTGGCTCCCTTCTGGCTCGTCCCCAGGTGCCACACTTGCGCGCAATAAAACCGTTCAAGGCGTAATGGAAAATATGTGTTTCCTTCCCAAGAGAACACGCGCGCCGCTTATTAAACAAGTAGTACCAAGCACGGTTGTCTGGATTCTCTATGTCTGCTGTAACTCGCCGAAGTAATTACCCTGGTTTAAGGCTTCCCACGTCAAACTTAATAGTGGCCTTTCTGTTTTGTTGTAGGCTTTAAAGGTTCTTCGCACCGCTGAATTCTCTCCGTACGTCGTATTTATTTCCGCTCCCTCCATTCTTGCAAACGACAGTATGAAGAGCCCATCCACACCGAACGGAGACGTCGCTGTAAGTATATAGGATAAATTACTTGAGTCAAGCTACTGCAGTTAATAAGGGAAGATAAATAACATAAATAACAACTTAGAAGTAAACATTCGTCTACCATTTCTTATGGAATTGGAATACCGGAGTACCCGGAGAAAAACGTCTCGAAACAAAGAGGAGAGCCAACAACAAACTCACCCCGCATATGACGACGACGTGTGGATTTGAACCCGGGTCACTTTGGTGGGAGGCGACTGCTCTCACTATTTTGCCATCCCTTGCTTCCAATATACAGAATGAAGAAAATAAAAGGATGGCTTTATTTCGGTAAAAATGTGTTTCCATCCCGCGATACTCATACAGCTAGACCACAAAAGAGTCCGTATTTTTGCGTATTGAAGTACGCGCGAGCAGTCAAACAAAAGATCTGGAGCGAGGCTGAAAACGGAGAGCGAGACTGGGGAGCAGGGCGTCTTTATCCGCCCTTCTGGGGAGTGTGTTGCTCGCGCGCTTCGCGCTTCGCTTTACCGATTTCTTTACCGATTTTGAGGAAAAAAACCGACTGTTTTGTAGTCTACGATACCGTCTTCTGTGGAAGCCTTAAAAAAATTATTTAAGGGGGCCGTGTCATGGCTGGCTAGTTTATTTTCTTTTGTCAAATCCCAATTATGCGTCCTCTCCTTTTTCGATATGGAATTTGAGAAATTACTTACGAATGACAAAACGCAGCAACGTGTCATGCTAACTATTGTGCTATTGTGTCTCCTAAGCATATCAAACGTCACAGACGACAAAAGTGAACTTTGACAAGCTGTTATGGCTAAAAACTTTTCAAAAACCACAATTCCTTTTCCATTTGCGGTGTTATTTATACTTTCTTTTAACCTTTTGTATTTGTTTCACTCAATTTAATGTTAGTTCCTACTGTTTGAATTTTTCAAAATTTCGTGACGCAGCCCCTTTAACTTGGAGTGCTCTCTGTTGCAGGATGAAAGTCTCCAGAAGCTGGCTAAAGAGTCGGATAACCTTCGCCAGAAATATGGTCATTTGTTCGACCTCACGATTGTGAACAACGACATCGATGATACCATTCGCCTCCTAGAGAATTCTTTCGAGCAGCTACGAACTACTCCCCAGTGGGTTCCAGTTTCTTGGGTCTACTAGCCTCACCCTACCCCTTGTAAAGGTTCGCGCATGGGATAAGTCACGTGATGTGAACTTAACATGGAGTAGTCCTCGAATACGAACAGACGTAACGTCACTAGTCCCAGTTCCACTCCTAAGCCAGTATCTGGACAGAATCACTTGTATAGTGGCTTCATCTATACGTAATGTCAGTGCTGACAAATGAATGCAGTGCTGTTTTGACATCAGCTTCACTCCTTTGAATACACAGTTCACGCAAAAAATACGACTATTGTACGGGTGCCATTGTAACGTTGAATTCACGGGGAGTTATACCAATGGAACTACGCGTCGTTTCACACGCACTGATCACACATCGCCAAGAAATCACGCCGTGTTTTAAAAAAAGGGGACTAGTGCCAGAGTGGAGTATTGACCACGCCCTCTGACTCATGATCTTCCACTATAGGAGGGCCAGAACTCAATAATAAAAAAAATGTATGTAATTGCTGAACAATTCAAGATAATACTATCTATTGGCGGAGCAGAAAAAGCAGAAGTAGTATAGCATCTGTTGTTTTTGTTTGTTTTTACTTTTTTTGTCATAGAACAATTTTCTATATTGCTGCTCTCCTAAGCGTTTTATATCAGTTTATCTGCTGTCACTGTATTTTAGAATGTTAGAATTACTGCTTCTCTCTTAGAGAAGAGGAGTGAAAGGAAATGTCAAGACAAACCGTACGATTTCGTTTTCCTCTGTAAATCAGTTAGTTTTTTTTGTCTAGTCACGCAACGCTCCTCGTTGCGAGACAAAAACGGCTGCGAGGGACACTATAAATCGTTTAGTCCTTCGGATATTGCAGAATTGAAAAGGGAGTGCTGTTTGTTGCGGGTAAATCATAGCGGATAAAAAATAAACCGTGGTTCCGCTTATACATGGGGTCAGAGATTCTACAAGTTCAGTGCTGACGTTGTGCTATAAGCTACCTTAATGTAATCAAAACATACAGCAGACTGGTTTTGTATCTTAAATGAGTGATTTTAAAGCAAAATGAAGACTAATACTTAGTTCCGTTCAGGTTGGGTTATGCGTTTTTTCTCTTGTTGCCATTATATGGCTATAGCTGCCCCAGAAAACCCTGTTGATTTGACCTTGCTAAAATATGTGTATTCCCATGACATAATATTTATTAATATAATATCATAATTTAATAATATTTTTAACGTGGCTAAGGGTGTAGAGCTTGAATTGCCCTTGTCGCAGAAGATCAGCTAAACTTTGCAGAGCTTCTTATCAATCAAAGCTTTCTTGGTTCTCGACTCTTTGCCTTGGCGTTTTAACCTATTTGCAGTCATGCGCACTGCCGGAAAGCGTGAGATTTGGAGAGCCAATAGACCTTTTTACCGATACGGCGGCCATATTGAATTCATTCGATTTAAATAGGATGCCCAGGGGGCATAAGCACATTTCGTTTGTATTTTCAAGGGCTTTTCGGGACATTTTTTCTTTTTATTATTAGGATCGCAGTTCTTGGAACGAGAATGAGCCAATCAAAGCAAACATTTCCTTCCGTTGTTACAGCTTGGCCGTGGGAGGGGTGGCTTGTACTTCAGGTTTGCTTTGTTCCTTTGAAAACCTGAAGGGTATCAGCGAAGATTGGCCTGGTTTAAACGTCGCATTTCACATGTGCCGAATCGAATTCAAATTAGTGAGGAAGATAAATTTTCCTCATTAGCATTTAGGGGCTATGCCACGAGGATATTGCTGCTTGATTTGGGAGTCATCCAGACTGAGAAACTGCCCACCCACCCCTCCCCTAAGCCAACATTTTGACCTAAATGAGAAGTAAGTGTTAATGTTGCATTATGTGAGGGGTAGGGTAGCACTTTCCAAAAAACGTAAATGCTCCTTCGAGTTGAATTCTGTGCTGAATTCATTACTATGCACCTTTACCCATGCCAAAAATGTTCCTGTAGAGTTTTGAAGACGATATGAAACGAATTTAATCAGGGAGGTGATTTTTGCAGGCGCATGTGAAGTGTTCTATGAGAATGTTTTTATTGGGCAAGAAGAAATTGTCCATCGTCTTTGCTCCGAATCGCTGAACCTCGAGTCAAAAATTTCCCTAATAACGAAGCGTTCGTAATAAGCGGGTGTCCGTTTAGCCAAGCGGCGTTCGACTGTACTTGTAGTGTAGCCTACCGCTGGGTTTTTTTTTTTGTTGGGATTTTTACTTTTAGATTAGACCAGGATAAGTACGAGTTTTCAAACTGATTTCATCCGCCTCAGATGAACGCCTGTCACAGTAATTTTATTTCTTACGTCTCTATGTTCTGACTTGAAATTCCAAAATCGTATTCGTACTCGATCGCGTATTCGTAGTCAAATAACAAAGTAGCTACAATAGATATCTTAAAATCACTTAAATACAGATCATCCTATTACTCGTGATATGTAAATTAGTAGGGTGGGCAGTGAGATGGGGAATTGCTTCGCGCCGTACAATTTTGCAATGGTGAAATTTTATAGAGGAAAATTTGTACTTGTGCAATAAAGTATTTAGAACCTGATCGCTGACTCATTGTTTCATCCGCCTCTATACGAATCCACGTTCTCGAGGTTTTCCTTTTATGAAGTACCGTAAAATTCCGAAAATAAGCCCCGGGGCTTATATTTTTCAAAGGCCCTTTTTGAGGGGCTTATTTTTGGAGGGGCTTATTTTCGGAGGGGCTTATCTACGGAAGGAAATTTGCGTTTCAAAATCGATTTACCATTTTTGCTTTGTTTTACTTTGTATTTGAGGGCAATTTTCCAAGTACAAGCTCCCTGGGAGCTTATATTTGGAGGGGCGATTTAACGGAGGGTTTTTTGCGTTACCGGATTAGGGGGCCTATATTTAGAGGGGCTTAAACATGGAGGGGCTTATTTTCGGAATTTTACGGTATGTCTAAACATATATTATGTACCTGATTTTGTGAAGTAAACGCTTTGGTTAATGAAATAAAACTAAAGGGCTGTGTGGAATAAAGCTTCCAGTAAAAAATTACTCAAAATAAGCTATACCTGCAAATAGAAGCTCTGGTCTTTGGACAACTCTCTTCTGTAGTAATTCCTCAACAAAATAAATGACGATTCACGTAACTAGTACACACAAGTAGAGTCTTAAAACTCTCTTTCCATGCAGCCCCCTTCCGAGTTAAAATGGAAAGCCTTGGAGCGAGGTTGAACAAACAGTAAAGACGTTGCACTAAAGTGAGGGCCCTCAATATTAAGGTTTCTTTAATCCCTCATCCCGACCCAAATCTTTGCTCGATCCCGTAACCTCGATGGTTATTTTCAGCATCCTACATCCCGAGCAAACTTTCGATCCCACGCGAATATCGCCCACATTTTACTTTAAAATCCCGAATCCCGAACTTCAAATAAGACAAATCCCGGATCCCGAAATCCCCTTTGTAGTGTGATTGATGGTCAGTCATCCTTAGGCCATTTCCGAGTGGCTCCCAGCCTCTGTTTCAAAGCAAGGCTAAATGCGAAGCCAATAACATGAAAATGATTTTTTATTCTCCTGCAAATAAAACTCATTTTCACAAGTAATTAAGGTTTTGCACTCAGCCTCGTTTTGAAGGTAAGAGTCTTTGGAACTCGGAAGAGGTAGTACTTGCAACAGTGTTTGCATTTTTTGAACAGTAACCACCATTATGTACTCTATTGTATTAAAGTAAAGGCCATCTGCCATTATCAAAGGAAACATGTTTAAAACAGAGAAAAAGTGGGAAAGCGTATTCAAGGAAGTAAATATCAAACTCGATAAAACCCAGAGCACTTATGCACTTGATTCTAATAGACTCATCTGGGCTCAAGTGTCCGAGTGAGTCCGAGCGAAACAGCTTCGCACGTACGGTCGCTTGCGTTTAAACCTGTCAGCAAATCGTGTATAATTGAAATAGCTTGCACAACGTGGTCCGGGAAGAAACGCTCGCGATCGATGAAATAACGTTCCAAGGCACAAACTAGACAGTGTAAAAGAAAAGACTAACAATGCTACAGGATGGGGCTGCTCTTAGGATAAAAACTGTTCCTGGGGGTACTCCCCTATAAAAAAAAAATCTAAAATGACTGCTGCCAGAGTTGTCTCGATACCTTTTAGGGGCCTGCGGGTTGCCTGCAGTAAGGTTATCGCCCAGGGTTATCGATCTGCAAAATGTATTTGTGCCAGTTATATTTATAATCTTTTGTTGCTGAAGTGGTAAATACCTCTTAGGGGTGGAAATGAATTTGCGACACGCCCATAAAACAAGATTCTGGTACCATTTAGGGGTGTTCTCGAAATTTTCCGACGAGCACCCCCGTCACTTTTACCTTGCCCAGGGAAACGGAAACACAACTGATATAAAACCTACACAACTTTCAACAAAGTTCAAGGCAATCTGGAGTCAATTTGTCGTTGTCCCGGTTCATTTATTTACAGATGGTTCATTTTTACTTCTGAATTACTCGGCACTCTGCCTTATGGGTTTTAAAAGCAGGAACAGCTTCCCAGCGACAAACCTCACGTTTGGTAACTGGGGCAGCTCGTGCTTGTTTGGATGTCTCAGCGAAACCCGTATCATTAGTTCTGAAACACAAAACGTTCACTTAAGACAACCGTCAAACTCAAATTCTAGGGAGCTTAAGCAACAAAGACAACAACGGTTTTATGAACAAAACAACAGCGCTGCACGTGCATCACACTTTCTGCACATTTCTTTGACGTACACTACACGACTGAGATGTAAGGTGAAACGTCCTAATGCGACGTTATGATGGCGGACGTTGAACTTCGACTTTCGACTTTCTTTATGACCTTCGATAGGTAAAGAGACGCAATAAGGTTTGAGAGAAGTAACGATAATATAATTTTTTAGTCACTTTTTCACACCACTGCTTAAGCTCCCAGTGACGACCTTAAGGAAGTAATTTCTAATGAGGAGTAACGGCACGTACGCTTATATATCATAATATAGAAGGAGTAGAAACAAATTTTAGCTTAGTAGCGGGAAATGCCAAATAAACTATAAGGTTTTATAGAAAACATTGTTTGAGCAGGCATCACAATGGGATGGGACCGTGGAGGTAACTATTATCTCCTGTTGATATCAACAAGTTTAGTTTATAAAACAGGTTCAAACCATTATGTAGGTTTACCCACTTATCTTTTCATAGCGGTCATTTCATTTTAGTTTCAAAGAAATCGGCACGGACTTGCTTTTTACGCATTTTATCAATAACACCTACCCTCCCCACCCGTCCGCCATCTCTGGACATGCAAAAAGAACTTTCTTAAGGGCACGAGTTTAGCCTACGTGCGTTCACTTGGTTCCCTTTTTTATGACACGCTGAAACATATAAACAGGAAGAAAATCCTAGCTAACGCTCATTGTGTTAGATAGGTGAGCCACCACAGCGTGGGTATAAAAGAAGGAGTCATGACAGATCGAGCTTTCAAACATCTCAGTTGGCCATCAAGACGCACGGGACAATAACTTCAAAGTGACAAAAAGAAACTTGAATAGAAGAATATCATTCTCTCTGGTCTTCTTTAAACATGGTAAGAACGGACAATACTAACTTAGTGTTTGAGGTCCGAGTCTTTATCTTATTGTTCCAATGTTTCTTTTTTCTTTGTCATTGCTATTTTCGCCTTGTCTAAGTCCGGCCACTACCACGATAAGACCTAAGCTGTCTTTTAATTAATCAATGTAGATTAGTCTCACTCTTATATTATTGATTGTTGTTAGGCTTTTCGTCTTGGAGGTCTGAATAGGATTATTCTTCTGTTCGTGGCGTTGGCCATACTGAACGTATCAGTTGTTGAAGGTAATTTTTCTGTATAAAGCCTCTATTCGCCACTCCCGCCAGAAACAAAAAGGGGAATGGGTAGGTCGATGTTATTCAAGGCAACCATTAACAATTCATGGTAATGCTTGTCCACCCAAGCGATCCCAGAAATCTTTGCGTCAAAAGCTCCTAATCATTCCCATATAGTTTGTGAAGTGGGGAATTGTCATTACCTGTAAACTTCACCAAATATCCAAAATTATAGCTGATCACCGCCGTTAACACAATCTATTTTTGAGTTTTGCTTTTATTTGTGGTGTACTTTGGACACCGTAAAAATGATCCAGTGAGAGCACAGACCCTTGATTACCAAAAAAGTTGCAAATATCATTTTTAGCGATTTTCATGCTAATTGGCCGAAAACCGGCTCAAAAACGGTGGGTTTGGTTAAAAATGCAGCTGGCGGTCGCCAAAAGGATAAACTGCCATAACTAACATTTAAGAGCAGGAGAGATAATGACGGGAAATTGCCAACACCCTGACATCTTTATTTTGTTTCAGGGAACTGCTATAAAACATGGAGCAGATGCTCCGGATGGAGCAGCTGGGGTACTGGCTGGTTGTGGAAAAGTTGTTTTGACAGGTAACTGATTCGATACACGCTTTTTTGCTATCAGTAGAGAGGTTAAGCATCACGTTTACGTCAAACAATTCATTGCCGTTCCAATACGACCTCGACGTGAAAAAATTGCTGTATTCGACGTTTTATGGAGGACGTAAACAAACGACGACTGAAACATATACATCGCATCTCTTTCGATGCGATAAAAAATCCGAATTCATTATAACAGGGAGGTTTACGCTGCCGCTGGCGTCGTGGATGCTAAAGCTCCCTAAAAATGTATCAACTACCCCCCACCCCATTAACCTCTCACTTCACACCCACACCCACACACACACATCCCTGTCTCCACCATTCACCTCTCACTTCACATCCACACCCACACGCCCCTGTCCCCCCATTCACCCCTCACTTCACATCCACACCCACACGCCCCTGTCTCCCCATTCACCTCTCATTTCACATCCACACCCACACGCCCCTGTCCCCCCATTCACCCCTCACTTCACATCCACACCCACACGCCCCTGTCTCCCCATTCACCCCTCACTTCACATCCACACCCACACGCCCCTGTCCCCCCATTCACCTCTCACTTCACATCCACACCCACACGCCCCTGTCCCCCCATTCACCCCTCACTTCACATCCACACCCACACGCCCCTGTCCCCCCATTCACCCCCCACTTCACATCCACACCCACACGCCCCTGTCCCCCCATTCACCTCTCACTTCACATCAACACCCACACTCCCCTTTCCCCCCATTCACCCCTCACTTCACATCCACACCCACACGCCCCTGTCCCCCATTCACCCCTCACTTCAAATCCACACCCACACGCCCCTGTCCCCCATTAACCCCTCACTTCACATCAACACCCACACGCCCCTGTCCCCCATTCACCCCTCACTTCACATCCACACCCACACGCCCCTGTCCCCCATTCACCTCTCATTTCACATCCACACCCACACGCCCCTGTCCCCCATTCACCCCTCACTTCACATCCACACCCACACGCCCCTGTCTCCCCATTCACCTCTCACTTCACATCCACACCCACACGCCCCTGTCCCCCCATTCACCCCTCACTTCACACCCACACCCACACGCCCCTGTCCCCCCATTCACCTCTCATTTCACATCGACACCCACACGTCCCTGTCCCCCCATTCACCCCTCACTTCACATCCACACCCACACGCCCCTGTCTCCCCATTCACCCCTCACTTCACATCCACACCCACACGCCCCTGTCCCCCCATTCACCCCTCACTTCACACCCACACCCACACGCCCCTGTCCCCCCATTCACCCCTCACTTCACATCCACACCCACACGCCCCTGTCCCCCCATTCACCTCTCACTTCACATCCACACCCACACGCCCCTGTCCCCCCATTCACCCCTCACTTCACATCCACACCCACACGCCCCTGTCCCCCCATTCACCCCTCACTTCACATCCACACCCACACGCCCCTGTCCCCCCATTCACCCCTCACTTCACATCCACACCCACACGCCCCTGTCCCCCCATTCACCCCTCACTTCACATCCACACCCACACGCCCCTGTCTCCCCATTCACCTCTCACTTCACATCCACACCCACACGCCCCTGTCCCCCCATTCACCTCTCACTTCACATCCACACCCACACGCCCCTGTCTCCCCATTCACCCCTCACTTCACATCCACACCCACACGCCCCTGTCCCCCGATTCACCTCTCACTTCACATCCACACCCACACGCCCCTGTCCCCCATTCACCCCTTACTTCACATCCACACCCACACGCCCCTGTCCCCCATTCACCCCTCACTTCACATCCACACCCACACGCCCCTGTCCCCCATTCACCTCTCACTTCACATCCACACCCACACGCCCCTGTCCCCCATTCACCCCTCAATTCACATCCACACCCACACGCCCCTGTCCCCCATTCACCCCTCACTTCACATCCACACCCACACGCCCCTGTCCCCCATTAACCCGTCACTTCACATCCACACCCACACGCCCCTGTCCCCCATTCACCCCTCACTTCACATCCACACCCACACGCCCCTGTCCCCCATTCACCCCTCACTTCACATCCACACCCACACGCCCCTGTCCCCCATTCACCCCTCACTTCACATCCACACCCACACGCCCCTGTCCCCCCCATTCACCCCTCACTTCACATCCACACCCACACGCCCCTGTCCCCCATTCACCCCTTCCTTCACATCCACACCCACACGCCCCTGTCCCCCATTCACCCCTCACTTCACATCCACACCCACACGCCCCTGTCCCCCATTCACCTCTCACTTCACATCCACACCCACACGCCCCTGTCCCCCCATTCACCCCTCACTTCACATCCACACCCACACGCCCCTGTCTCCCCATTCACCTCTCACTTCACATCCACACCCACACGCCCCTGTCCCCCCATTCACCCCCCACTTCACATCCACACCCACACTCCCCTGTCCCCCATTCACCCCTCACTTCACATCCACACCCACACGCCCCTTTCCCCCATTCACCCCTCACTTCACACCCACATCCACACGCCCCTGTCCCCCCATTCACCCCTCACTTCACATCCACACCCACACGCCCCTGTCCCCCCATTCACCTCTCACTTCACATCCACACCCACACGCCCCTGTCCCCCATTCACCCCTCACTTCACATCCACACCCACACGCCCCTGTCCCCCCGTTCACCCCTCACTTCACATCCACACCCACACGCCCCTTTCCCCCCATTCACCCCTCACTTCACACCCACATCCACACGCCCCTGTCCCCCCATTCACCCCTCACTTCACATCCACACCCACACTCCCCTGTCCCCCCATTCACCTCTCATTTCACATCCACACTCACACGCCCCTGTCCCCCCATTCACCTCTCACTTCACATCCACACCCACACTCCCCTGTCCCCCCATTCACCTCTCACTTCACATCCACACCCACACGCTCCTGTCCCCCCATTCACCTCTCACTTCACACCCACATCCACACGCTCCTGTCCCCCCTAACCCTCACCTCATTTATTTTATAGGTGTCTAAGCCTTCGGTATAAAGGTGGAAGCTGCCAGTTATGTCCCAGTTCCTGTTGGATGTCCAGCAGGGCGTGGAAGTGTATATGTTATGGCACTGGTTCCTGCTAAGGACAAAGGAGTAAATGAATGCAGTACTGGTCTTTCAAACATGATCTTTAGCTACAAAGCCATCCGATAATCAGCTTTACGACAGTTAATCAAATCAATTGTAATTTTGGGATACTGGTAATCTTAATTTGAAAAAGAATCATTTAAGTTTATTTTTTTCCGTATAATTCCTAAAGGAAACTGATTTTGTTCACAGTAGATCATAGCCATTCCTTAAATAAAGAGAGGCGGGTGATCGAGGTATTTTCACTGGTCAGCCGCCCATTAGTTTACCCCCGATTTAATAAACTACCCGTCAGGCTCTTTTCTCTTATTGCTTGCGGCGATTCTAACTTTTCTGCTGATGAAATCCTAACAAGTTACTTCTCAAACAAAAGCTACTGACCAATATACGTTCCTGCTCGATGCTGTAGATACTGTGACCTTTTAAAAGATGTAACTTCTAAGAAAACTTTAAACGCCACTCTACCCTTAACATAGGCAGTTCCTCGGAACTCGAATTCCTTCAAATTGCAATTTCAACGTGACACTGGTAAACTTTTCTTTAATATGATAAATGGTCTATATTCCTTTTCAAGAAGCCAAAGCTCTTCTCATTCACCTTTGAAGACAGACAGACCAATCTAGAAAGTTAAACCTTTTCATCGGGTTTTGAAACAGCTCATAAATAAGATATCCATTTTGGCTTTGTGGTCTGGGCCTAGTTGCATAAAACGCCTGTAACAATTACGGGTATATGAACGTTTACTTGTAGCTTTAGTGAGTTGTATTAAATATCTTGAGTGGTCTACTTAGGGAATTCACTTACCATTTTCGTTAGTGTTCACTAAGTGTCGCTTATGCAACAGAAATTGCGCGTGTTGCATGAAACTTTTTTTACGGGAAAAATTGCACTCAAGCAAAATTTACGAGTCCCAAGTAAGTCCCGTATTCTTACTGCTTTTACCAAAGTTAAAGAGATCTTTTACTGAGAAGTAAAAAAGGTATTTTTCTTTAAGTAACTCTGTTCTAATGGGCTTTAATTTAACCTCTGATGTACACTTTAAATCCGTCGTTATCAAAAAGAAGAAGAACAAACATTTCCAGTAGATATTAATTGAAGTAAAATAACGATTGCATGAAAACTTTATTTCATTGAGAGGCTTAAAAGTGCTCGAAACGACTGGACACTTTCTTTTCACTCAAAGATGGTTAAAAGTTAAAAAGATAGAGTGAATAATTAAATAAAGAACCAGACCAAAGTTACGTGTGCCCTTAAGTCAGGCGGTAAGTTACTGACGTAAAACAGAAAAGTAGGAGCGTGCTAAGTACGTTCCATGCAACACCCGTAATTGTACCCATAACAACCCATAACAGATTCCTAAGTGACCCACTTAAGTGAGCACTGAAGTCAAGGTTTTATGCAACCGGGCCTTGGTTCCCTTATATTAAAAACGATTTTAAGATAGTTTGTTTTGACGAGAATCAAAACTCTTCAAGGGAATGGTTGACTAATCATCCATTCAGTAGGGTGCCCAAGTCTTTCCCGTTTTTGTTTTCAAATCCCAAACTAATTAGTTTATTTCGAAAAAAAAAAAACAACCGCTGCTCCCGTTTCTGCGCTTTACAGCAGTTTGAAACCGTTTCGTCCAAGAACAAGAACGTCCTTTCATATTAAAGTACATTAGAGGCAGCACGGTTTTCGACGCCTTCTTGATGAGTAGGCACGGTTTCTACCACGGGTTACGTAAAATCTTTACAGTCATTTTCAAAGCACAAAACCGATAATTTCACAAGGCACTATTTCCCCATCCCCTCCTTCCGCCCTTAGAAGTAAAACCTTTCCCACGACCGATGTATGGAGTGACATTAATTAGAGAGGTTAAGAATCACGTGTAGAACGGCAAACGCGAATCGGTACCACGTGACCAAGTTTCCCCTTTATTTGTCGTTTACCGGTTTATTATTTCCATACATAAATTGCTAGTTTGACGCGTTTTTTATCCATAAGAAATTTTGAGCTGTTTTTATCTGCTCATTTTCTATTTTTAGAAATTCTCAACTTGAATCTAACGTTTGCCGTTTGCCTTGTAGGTGAAACTTAAAATCCCTATTGAGTTTAAAATCTCTGGAATGAGTATTTGCATGTACTGTGGACAGGGCTATGATTCAATTCTGATAGTGAGCGCTGCCAATATTGTTCCAAGGGTGGTTGGTTTTCAAATGACAAACAGGGCAGCGAGGTTGATGATGCGTAGAAACTGAAATTACTTCGGCAAGACATAAACACGAAACAACCCAACCGAGCAGGGCAGCATTGCAAGACAGCTGTTCCGTCCTCCCTAAGTACTTCTGAGATGCGGCTAAAACAATAAAAGCTAACTCTAGAATCTCTCTAACTTTTTATTCATGAGTTACACTACTACATGAAAAATTGATCAAATCTGCAATTTGATTGGCTTAGAGCAGTGGTATTTGAGGTTAATTTGAAATAACTACATGTGGAAATTACAAACCTTTTTCGGGTAGTAGTATAAACAAATAATAGCATGATTTGGACGTGATATTTGGCATAAATACCACTCGTGATATTTCAGAATTGTCTCAAATCACGTATAACAATTTCGAAATATCACCGGTGGTATTTATCCCTAATATCACTACAAATTATGCTATTGTCTATACAAATTCGAGTAAATTCTCTCCTGAAAAATTTTAGAATTGATAGAACATTTTTTAGCTTTCTTGAACTTGATATTCAAATTATTTATTACCTTAGTATTTTAATTTTTAAGCATTTTAGGATTTTACTAGTTTTATGGGGCCATAAAGGAGACTACAGTGCACCTGCAATTATCACCCCTATTGAAATTAAGCGTCATTCATTTGTTCATTTACCTGCGATCAGGCGTTTTTTTTAAGGGGAAAATAAAACGCGAACGTCGTCGGACGGGGAAAGAACAAAAAAAGAAGAAGAAGAAGAAGGAGGAGGAGGAGGAGGAGGACCGCCTGATCGCAGGTTCAAGAATCTCACGGACAGGCGTTTAAAGCGATCCAGCACTGTTGATGAAGCTGAGCCAACATGATGGATTCATTTAAACAGGGACTTAGGTCTCGTCGTTTGTGAGTTACACTTTTCATCTCAGAGAATTGAATACTGTGTGTACTCCATTTCTTTAATTAGTAACTTGCTTAAAACCTTCTCATTCCTAAGCTTTAATCTAAAAATGAAATAAAATCACTCTTACGAATGAAACACTGAACTTATTTTTTTCCCGTTTGATTTCATTAGTGCACTAACGTGAATTTTGTTTCTATGAATAAACTGCGGTTTCCTAATGAAAAGTGAAACAGGGATATTTTGTACCAAGTAAAGTTTTTCAGGACAATATCAATAGGAATCCATGAAATTTTTCACCTGAGATATCTTTAGCCAAACAAAAGAGTGAGTAATTTTGAGTCTTCACGCCGTGACGTTACAAACCCAGTGTTACAATCTCTAACTTTTAGTTACTGAATTCTCTCGACTGTTTAGTTAAAAAGTCTTCTTGATTTTCACCTTGTGTTTAAAAAAGGTCCACACAGATTTTTAAAAGGAAGGTTTCGTCGTTTATGTCATCGGATTGCATGATAATCACAGCGTATTCAGATTTTTTGACAAAACGTATATTACACTTTCATCACGGCCAAAGGCCAAAGTACTTTTTCAGTTTAATATACAAACACGATTAACTAAGTACGACCATTTTGTTGTTGGTCAAGAGGGGTTCCGGCATTGGGTGATGTAATGAAATAATTATATTTAAATTTTATTTTCGGAAATGATTTTGCATCACTGCGCCGTGTCCTTTTTATTTTTTTATTTTCCATAGTTTTTCCTTGGGTAACACATTTAAATTTCGGCAAGATGTCATCAGACATATTTTCCTGGAAGATTATTGTCCTATTGCATTGCGACCTTTTGATCACATGACTGTCCAAAGACTATTTATTCTCATCGGTGATACTCTATCATATCATCATATCAAGGAGTGGCAGTGAGAAACAAGTGTACTGGAAAGAATCCCTGGACGGTAATTCTTCATTACAAATACAGGTAGGCTAACCAATCGACTTGCTTGCATTTACCGCATGCTGTTAGTCTAAATTGCACTGACACTTGGCAGTTGACTTTCGGTGTAGTGTAGTAGTCATTTATGTCTCCATAGATTAAACAGGTTTACAGAAACAAATAATTAAGAAAAAAAGAACTAAAGAGAAAGAGAACAAAAATAATAAGACTAATACGTTGCCCTAATAGACGGAAAAATATAAAGGATTCCTAATTAAGTGTTTTCCTAAATAAACAGTAAATTAATAAATAGAATAAAAATAAATTAAAATGCTAATACAGTAAAAAAAAAAAAAAGGATAACATACAGTAAGCAAATAAAATAGAAGTTGATTTTCTCATTTCTTTGACTGATGTTAGGCCCCTCTTAAACAAACAATCGAGTATAGGTTACTTAGGAGTTTTTTTCTGCTTCATCAATTAATTATACTTTTCTCTCGTGAAGATCAAAGAACTCAGAAAAATTAAGGTGCACTTAGTTGCAGTCATTTTCAGCCTATTTATTTCCTGTTCCGCAAAAACAAAATCTGTAAACATATTTAGGTAGCCTAGTTTTCTCGGACCCTCAACTTTTTAAAACCGATCCTTCATTTTCGCCTTCACTATTCGCCAAGTCGCGAAAAGTACTGTCTTGTTAATTTAGGTGCGAAGCAAAATTTGCTGTCGAAGAATGGCTTTCTCTACCGGAAATGTCATTATTACTAAGTTTACCTGTTTCTCACGTCATAAAAGCAATAGAAAATGAAGCAACGAAGCAAGCAACGCCCTACAAGTCGAAAACGAAGACCCTCAGTCGCAGTAGGACAACGAAGCAGTGATGTCAGCTCGAAAACGAACCACTCTGACTTGAAAATGAAAAACCTCAACTCGAAAACGAAGCATATGTCAAAAGCGAAGCACTCTTGACTCATCATCAGCTCCAGTTAAATCCTGAATACAAATTAACATTTTAAGTCAATTTTAAGCCCCCAGCATCCCCATACCCCTCCCTCATGTATTTATTGCCATTTGTTGAGTTGTTTGTTTCTATGGTAGGACTTTTGCCGTCAAACGATCTTCTAAAAGTTACCTTTTTTTATCAGTTTCTTCGAAATTTAATTCTTTTAATTGATGGTAGAAGTGTTAGGAATATAATAAAATATATTATCATATTCATCTTTTTTTGGAAGTTCCTTCTTCCTCACCCCCCGCTTAAGTTGTTAGATTTTTATTTACCTCAGAGTGGAGTGGGGTATTTGCACACTGGAGGGAGGTGGACCCTGAGCACTTAACATGTGTCAAGGCATCTGGATTTCCCTCTGCTAATTGGTCAGAAATTATTTCCTGATCTGAATCTGGAAATGAGTTTGGCTTAAGCTTGACTGTTAACTGACGCAAATTGCGTTACGTTTTAGTGGCACTAGATGTCGCTGACATAAATATGATGGACAAAACTCCAGTTTGGATAATATCAATCTACAAAGCACCACTAGATGCTTGGTAAATTTAATAACTATCCAATGTAATCTCTCGATGGCGGTAAAGTAAACCACAGCTTAAAGACGGCTGCTACATGATGATAATATTAACTGAGAATTTTATATCGTATTTTTATTAGGATCCAAGGGCTTGCTCATGCAGCATGGCGCAGAGTGGAACCAAAGCAGGATCTGAGGGCGATGGGCAAGAACTGGATTGCGATGAGATCACTCTAAAAGGTGAGGATATTTATAACAAGGTTAACAGTGTATTAGCAAGCATTCAGTTGGGGAAATTTTTTAGCATCTTTTGGTAATTTTTACAGCAATCGTCAGCCACAACACAAAATTTGATTTCAAGATTATTGCTAAGAAATATTGTAAGAATCTAGACGACAGGTTAGCCTTAAATTATTTTAAATAGTTCCCGGGCCTCTCCAGCTTCAGATCAAAAAAGACCTTCACAACGAAAGAGAGCGACACAGATCCTATTACAATTATATTTTCTAAGTAGGTTGAGTATGATCGTCCGGGTGAACGTAGTCCTGAATAGGACTATTGTTGTTGATAGTGCCTGACGTTTCGACAACCTGTGCGGTAGTCATCTTCAGAGTCAAAGTGAGTTGTATCACGTCAGTTGATGGTATTATACTCTGGTTATTGACCTGATTGGTCAATTAAGTCGCGATGTTATTGGTCGTCTGTCAGTTAAGCCGTGACGTTATTGGCTATGAAGACTCGTTTGGTCAATTATATTTTGTCAGTATCTAAAGGCTTAATTAATTTTTACCTGTGAAAATTTGAAGAGAGACTAGTTAAAACAATTGTATTTTAAAATTTCAAAATATGTTTAAATCTTGTTTTGGAACATTGTAGCAGTTCCAGAAGTTAAAAAAGAAAAGGAAACGACGAGTCATCAATAAAATTTGAAATGGAAGGCACATAAGCCAATGTTTCGCAAATTACATTTTACAAGCTAAAAGTACACTTGACATGTTGTAGCAATTGCAGAAGTTTACAAGAATGACGGTAACGAGGAGTATAAGAAGAAGAATTTTTACGGCGCCATTTACTTCTACACTGAAGGAATTGGAGTGAACTGTAAAGATAAAGAACTGAAAGCAAAACTGTACAGCAACAGGGCGGCGGCACATTTAAATTTGGGTGAGAAGTTCTTATTGTTTTATATGGATGACTTACGCCCCAATCCTACTGTGGCCCAGAAGGGTCACACCCCGGGGGGGGGTACTCCCATACATTACCTATACGGGTATGTGCCGCCCAACGGGGTCGTGATTTTGAAGCTCCTGATTTAGAAAGGGGTATCCATTTCAGAGGCGTTTTCTAGAACGGGGTATAAAAAATTGTGGATCACGGCTTTATCTTCTGCTTAAAATTATTGCTGATTATGAAGAAGCATTTATTTGATGTATAAGTCGAACAAATAAAGAAATATCTTTTTAAAAAACAGGGCTATTTCAATTTACAAACTTTCTAGAGCCGAGTACAAAAAATTGGCCCATTTCTAGAACGGGGTGTCAGTTTTAGGGCGAATTCTAGAACGGGGTATAAAAAACTGGCCTATTTGCAAAACGGGGTATTAATTTTAGGGGAATTTTTTTTAGAACGGGGTGCCAATTTGGAGTCCCGGGCGGCACATACCCACCCAAAAAATACCCAAGTGCCCCCCCCCGGGGGTCACACATATGATCACAGAGGATTCAAATGAAATTCATCATTTTTTGTATTAAATTTGCACTAAATTTGCAACCAACTTAAGTCAGTAAGAAGCTTTCATGACGGAAACAATTTTAAACCGTGTTTTAATAACTGAACAGCTTTTAAACATGTTTAAGCTTTGCTGTGAATGGAGCCTCAGTTATTAGTTGTCAATAACTAAATCAGATTGTAGTGATGAAGGTTGCCCGGGGAGGTTATTTGGGTTAATTTTTACTGGGTATGTGCCGCTGGCCTCTCAGAACCCCTACCCCCTTAAAGTCTATTCTGTAGCCAAATATAGACCCCATCTTAGTCACTTTTGGGAAAATGTAATTTTTGCGATCCAACTTGGTAACTCTCTGTTTAAGCCTTTTAACTAAGTCACTCTGAAATGAATTGACACATTGGTTAAACTTAATGCTGTAAAAACTCTTCCCATTTTTAAATCCCTACCTACCTGATCCCCCAAATCCAGAAAATGTGCGATCCCATTGTAGTAACTCTAATGAAAATGCAACCCCATTATTCTCAATCCAGCCGTGAAAATGCGACTCCATCCAGCAGCAGCTTCCAGCAGCACAATGCCGTTAGCCTAATACTTGGAAGTACTCCCCCGCGGGAAGGTTTGCTAGGGTAGGGAGGGTAGGGTAACATCTGCTGCCTTGCTTTTTGAATGTGAAAAGTTTTCCGAATAAAGATTATTTTCAACGACGACATCATAACGCTTTAAACACTAAATACTATGGGAAAACAGCAAAACTGCCAAAGATCAAACTGGATTTTGCCGCGCGCCATAGTTTATATTTTTCAAGTGCCTTGATTCTATTGCCTTTAAGTTTAAGAAACATTAATACTAGAGTCCTTTATAGGAACGCCTTGGACGATTATTACTTGTAATTTCTATTGTAGCTTTAAACGGTTTTAATTTAGTGCGTGTTTGCTCTAATAGGTATTTTTTCTTATATATTTTAATCTGAATTCTTAGTTACAGCAACTCCCTTTATAACGGACACCGGAGGGACCTTGAGTCGGCGTCCTCAGTAGCGAGAGTCCGTAATAGCGGGAGTTTATTTCAGTCAAACAACTATAATGTATTTTTGCCTGGGATTTAGCTGCTGTCCTTATTATCGGGGTGTCCATTAGAACAAGGTGTCTGCAAGGCGAGAGTTGACTGTATTAGATTTTTAATTGTTAGTCAGCAGGACCCCGTTGATAACAGACCTTTGTACTGAAGGGTTATCCTAGATAAATTTAGGTTTCTGGGAAACTGCCCACCTACCCCTCCCCTAAGCCAACACTTTGCCCTAAGTGAGAAGTAAGTGTCAATGTTAGTTTAGGGAGGGGGTAGGTGGGCAGTTTACCAGAAACCTAAATTGGTCCTAAATTAGTTTATTACTATTTCACAAGTAGGTTGAATAACTTATTATTATTATTATTATTATTATTTTTATTTTTAAACTCTCTTTACTGGTAGTGGCTATGTAACTACGGTCAGGCTAAAGTAGCGCCAAGTATTCGTCCAGTGCAGGGCCTGCCATAACGCTAAGTGCTACGCCGAATTCTTCTGGGCTGTTGTGCATTCAGGGGAGGATCCAAGTCTTTGTAAGAAGGGTTGGCTGATGCAAATCGACCACGAAACAAAACGTTAAGTTTAGTTTGTCCTATATGGCGCCCCTAACGCGTTATAATTGAGGAAAAATGAATAGGAACCTGTAACCCCGCAAATTCTTACAAGTTGACAAAATAGAAGTAATAATTACATCACCATCCTAATCATGTCTCTCAGTTGTAGTACAAGATATCACTAATGAAACGGAAATAAAGTATCCCCCTTTGCCACCCTGATCCACCTTCTCTGGCGTTTTGTTTTTTCATTTAAATTCTTTTCACAGGAAATTACACTGAAGCAATAGATGATTCAAAAAGTGCCACCGACTTAGATCAATCTCTTTCAAAAGCTTTTGGACGAGGTAAGAATCTCTAATTATGTGTACAGACAATTGGTCATGTAGTGAAACCTTGAAAACTTGAGAATGTTCATATTTTTGCCGTGTTGTAAGCACCACAATATTACAAAATTATATTGTTTATATAGGATGAAGTTCCAACCCAGAAATTTGAAGGAAATAATGAGTAAAAACCCCTGAAACTTGCTCTGCTGTTAGTTGTTGGTATAGTCTTTATAAAGTTCACATGCAGTTCCGGGAAATCTGTTCAAATTCTTCCTCCATACAACACACATGGCCCAGACTCTGGGGGAATTCGTTAGACTTTGCTAACCATAGTAGGTTAGTTATTGTTAGTACAACCCAAAATCCTAAATGTCAGGTAAATGTCGATCGATAAAACGGCTTCCAAATGGCTCTAGAAGCCAAGAGACAGTAAATAACAAAACAAAAACACAAGGTGAGTCATTTTATTTCTATTTTTGTCAAAAAATGGAATTTAGGACGTATTTTGTATATTTTCGTACATTCTCTTATAAATTCGAAGTCTAACGAACTCCCACAGAGTCTGGGCCGCCTGTACATGCAAGACTATTTTATATTTTCTGTCTTCAATTGAGAAGATTTCCCAAAACTTTGTGCAGACATTTCAGATGACAACAACTAAGTGCAGAGCAAGATTCAGGGAGTTATAATCATTATTTCCAATAAATTTGAGGGTCGAAACTTTATCCAATGCAAACACTGTAAATTTGTGTTATCATGGTATCGATGTGGTAAGATGCAGCCTGGGCGATATTACCTGTGTGTTAAATAGTAACCTGCGATCCCGAGAACGCCTGATCGCAGGCTCTAAATCGTACCATCGTTTCTTGAACTGAAGCCTTTTTTCAGTCATGTAATTTGTATAATTGCCAAGAGCCATAATAGGACAGAGAGGGACACTCAGGGCGTTGGCCGGGATATCTTAATTCCAAAAAAGTTAGTTTTAGAACTATGCGGACCACACGGAAACAGTTTCCGGTAAACTGATTGACTTCCGGAAGACTCGCTTTCACGATTCAGCGCGCCAAAGCGAGGCGGTGTCAACAAATAAAAAAAATGGCGGCACAAGTGGAGGGACGATGTGGAGTTGATAAATTGGCCCTCTTCAACAAAGAACCTACCGTAGAAACTGCTTAAAACTTCAACACAAAAGGGTCCTTTACAAGCAACGGTAGAAATCGGTTAAAGCGACCGCGTGACCATCGTTTTTGTTTGAACAGCTGGAGAGAGGACAAGTAGCATTGCGGCCCGGATAAGCGTTACCGTTCAAGTGACCATGTCCTATTATGGCTCTTGACTTGCAAGATCATTAAGGTCAACAGAGGATTACGTGGAGATACCCTGTCTTCTAATCCATTACACCACCACAGAAGCCCATAACCCGGCGCGAGCAACTCCCATACTTGGCCTTACGTCACGGCGTTTTTGCGGACCAGTTTATTTTTAGACACATTTTAGAGCACTTTTTCCCTCGAAAAAACAATCTACACCATGTCTATAAGCGCATTCGAAGCATAAGATATCAAAAGGAAAGCTAAACGATAATAAAAGGCAAAAAAACATCATTTTTGGGTCTGTAGGTTTTGCTGACTGGCTTGTGGAATTTAAAAGATATTCAAAATTCGCGCCAAAGCCGTTCTAAAAATAAACCGGTCCGTGAAAGCGCCGTGACACGAACGCATGGACGTTGCTCGCTCCGCGGGTTATGGGCTCTTTACCAGCCATTATTCGGACATTATATAACTCAAATCTCTGTTCCATTGTCGATTACTGTGCTCATTCAATATAACCATGGCAAATCCATATGTAGATGAATTTAACTTCATCATGATTACAGGAGCAGAAGCCTGCATTCAGTTGAAAGCATTTGCCGAGGCCATCAGCTGGTGTGATAAGGGATTAGCAGTATCTTTTAGCTTTTTTTATTTACTGTAGCTGATAGAGAAATTTTCCCAGGATCATTCTTCGTTACAGCTTAAAATATCCCCTATCAACGTTATTATTGATGATACTAATAATCAGAAACCTCGAATCTTTTTCCATTGATTTGCTGTGATCAAAAGTTCTTCGATAAGCATTCACGATCATTTCAACTACAAGTTTCGCTATTGCTTCTAATCTCTAAAAGGGAGGAAGTGTCATATGACAAAAGGGGCGCACGGAATGGTCACCTGAGGTAAAGAAAAATGAAAATAACTTCAAACGTGCGCGATTGGTTTTTTGTGTTTTTGGCGGTATTAGCATAAAAACCATATCCTATTTAGGCTTGTTTGCACGTCTCTGTATTCTTGCAGCGTTCTGTTAGGATAAACGGTTTAGGTGCCCTGGGGACCACACTTTAGTTGCGTAGTACATCTTGCTCCATGTAAGGTAATCCCAGGATTCCATTCAGTGGATTCCGGATTCCAGGAGCAAGATTCTGGATTCCTTGTCAGGGGAACTTGGATTTCGGATTCAAATCGTTAACGGATTTCCGCATTCCTTGAGCTACATTTCAAAGCCCAGGATTCTAGAATTCTTAGCCAAAAATCTCTCAGATTCAGGAACCCAGATGACCTTACATAAGGCGGCCGCATCCAGAATCTCACCAGGGCAAGGTGACACTAAGACAATCTCTTTGCTTTTTCTAAATTGGTTTCACATTTGGTAGCTTTTTTCGCATTTTAATAAAAGTTATTTAGCAGTTTAACTATTAAAAGACAGACCCGAATAATCAGAAGTTGTTGGAATTGCGGAGCAGATCAGAGAGAGAACAAAAGAAACTGCAAGATGGAGAAGAGGTAAGGATGAAGTACCTATCAGCGCTATTGAATAAGCATCGTTGGATGAATTAAGACGAACGAGGATGGAGTTTGTATGAAAGCTGAGTGACATAATTACCCCATTTTCAAGGCCAAACACACGACATTCTTAACTCTGCGTGAAATTTCTTCAAAACGTTTTCCAGTTTGTTGGCAGTTCATGAAAAGGAACGGTTTTTTTCTTTCAGATAATACTTTAAAAAGGAGTCGACACCCTTTTTGTGTATTCTTGCTACTTTTTTGAGTCGGAAATTCGGGCGGCTATTTCTTCTTGATAAGCGTTTGAAAAATTCAAGCCATTTTCTCAAACTATTGATGCGAAAGTTTTTTTTGCGGATGTATGAGAGCTAAACCGGTAAAGCGAGCCCTCACCTCATACTTGTGCATTTAATTCATTCGCCACTCCAGATACTGTGAGAGGGATGGGTACAAGCTTTCGGCGCGAAGATCATTTGGTCGCCTTGAGTACCACTGACCAATCATAGCTAAAGCTTGTCCACCCAAACGATCCCATAAATCGTTGCGCCGAAACCTTGTACCCTTTTTACCTCACCTCACCGATACTCTTCGTGCCTCGTGGCACATAAGACCTTCACAGAGTCCCTCCACAAATCTCAGTTAGCCGCAATGGTCTTCACTCTTCCTGCCACGATCGCCATTCCGCTTCTGCCCTTTCCTTTTCAACCGTTTGCCTCCAGGTGGTTTTTGGTCTTGCTCTTCTTCTTTTTCCTTCTGGTGCCCAAGTCATTACTATGTTGCAGTCGCTGTTTTGGTCCTGTTTTAGTGTATGTCCAATCTTCTGTCTACGCTGTTTCACTTCTTTTCTCATAGGTTTCATATCTGCTCTTTCTTAGTAGCAGCTCTTCAGTACTGGCATGGTCCTGCCACTGGATCTGTAGGATTCTTCGTAGACACTTGTTATCAAACGCATCCTCTGCTCAGTCATCCCCCTCGTTCACTTTCCATGTTTCACACCCGTACAACAGAACTGGCACTACCAGTGTTTTATACAGTTTTGTTCTTCTAGGGATGGTTTTTGAGCGCCAGATCCTCTTCAGTCTGACAAATGCATTTCTCGCTTTTGAGAGTCTGTTTTTCGGGTCTTTCATACCGGCGCCTTCCTCTTTACAAACTGTAGCTCCCAAGTAAGTAAACTCATCCACTTCTGCTACTCCTTGTCCGTCTATCATAATTAGTTCCTGGTTCTTTGCCTTAATTCTCATCACCTTTGTCTTCTCCGTGTTGATTTTTAATCCCACTCGTGTGCCTTCTTCATCCATTTTTGCTGTTTCTTATCCTGAATCTGCTCTTTGGTAGAGGATATTAGCACTACATGTACATCATCTGCAAAGTCTAGGTCGTGTAATTTAGATGCGAATTTCCGCCTAATACCATTCTTACCATGACCAACTGTCCTTCTCACGACCCAATCCATAACAATCAAGAACAAAAAACCTGACATGTTACATCCCTGTTTGACGCCGGTTTTAATGTCAAACCCCTTGCCTATTTCTCCTTGGTCTTCTACAGTACACTTGAAGTCTTCATAGAATATTTTTACCATTCTGATGATCTTTTATGGCACTCCATTTTTCTTTCTGATTGCCCAAATGCTTTCTCGGTGGATAGAGTCGGACGCCTTTTCAAAATCTATGAAGTTCAGATAGAGTGTTGCTTGCCACTCGTTAACCTGTTTAATGATGTTCAGCTGTATAAATACCTGTTCTGTCGTACCCCTGCCTTTTCTATATCCTGCCTGTTCTATCCTTCACCTGTCATCGACTTCACTTCTTATCCTAGAATTGGTTTGCTTACTGCTATTAAAATCTCTTCTACTGTGTCATAGACGTCATCCTCTTGATCGTCAGTTATTGAGTTTGGTGGTGCTTCCCTATTTAGCACTTCCTTAAAGTGTTCAGTTCATCTTGCCTTTACTCCACTTTTACTACTGATGAGGTTTCCATTCTGGTCTAGAACCGTTGAACTCTGTCTAGATCTTTCATTGCACAGCATCTTTGCGAGCCCGTATAGTGTCTATTTGTTGGCTCTTTGCAGCTTCTTCTGCTTCATCAGCAAGGTTCTACGTCCACTTCCTTTTATCTGCTTTTATACTCCTCTTAACGTCTCCGTCCGTTGCTGTATACTTCGCCCTTAAGTTGTCTCTTGACCCTTTCTGATCCTGTGCTGAGAATGTTTTTACTGATTTCTTCCCTTTGGTCAACAAGGTTCCATGTTTTGTCACTGATCCATGGTTTCTTCCTCTTTCATGGTCTACCCAGAACTTTTTCTGCAACCTTTGTTTACGCCTTCTCCATCACTTGAAAGTCATGCTCTATTCCTTCGTCTTCCTCTATTTCTAGCACTTCATCCTCAAGCACCTGTTATCTGTTCTTCGGGGCTATTTTAAGGCTGCATCCATTATGTATACTGCAAGGGGGGGCAGAGGATACTTTTTAAATGGGCAAAATTTTTTAAGATTCCCCTCCCCCACATCAACAAAATTTTTTGACAACCCCAATCTTGACCCTTCGTCTGTCAAAAGATTAGGTAAACCCCCCTTGTCCCTTTCCAAAAAATTTGAGTCCACCCCCGCCCCCTAAAAAAAATCCTCTTTCACTGAATCCCTTAATTTTTTATTAATTAGCACGTGATCTATCTGATTCCTGGTTATTCTATTTGGCGATACCCATGTTGCCTTGTGTATTTTCTTAGGTGGGAAGAGTGTTCCTGTGACGACTAGCTCATTCATAACACAAAATTCGCAGAACCTTTCGCTGTCCCAGCCCATGCTTGCCAATTTCTTTATCATAATCCCAGTTTTCTTCTCCGACCTTAGCGTTCACGTCTCTAGTGAAGATCAGCAAATCATGTTTGTTCCTTTTGTCTAGTACATCTTGCAGTCCCATTCCTCTTTCACTTGCTCATCCGCCTCTTCTGCAGGTGCATAGATGTGCAGCTCGATGTGCTGGGAAGAGGACCGTACCTGAATGATCCTTTCACTGATTGGAGCCAGTCCATCAGGGCTCTTGCTAACATCCGTATACCTACTCCTTCTCTATGATTGTCCTCATTTCTTCCAGAGTAAATGATGGTTTCTTCTGTTAGTTGCATTTTCCCTTGCCCTGTCCAGTGTGTTTCGCTGATACCCATGATGTCTAAGATTTTAAAGGTCATTTCTCTAGGTACCTGCGCAATGTTACCACTTCTGTACAGTGTACGTACATTCCAGTTTCCGATCTTCATGATGTTTTGGGGGTGTACCAGTGGCCTATTCAGCTCGGTGGCGTCCTGTTGGACTAGCCACAGTGTTCCCTTGATAAAGTGAATTTTCTCTGCTTTTGGTTTCTCCGATAACAGAGTTTACGGGAGAGGGTTATCAGCCCTCAGCCCAACCTGGGTGACCAGGGGATCACACTTAGTCTGGTCTCTATCTTTTGACCTGGTCGAAATGGGTGCGCCCTAGCAAGAGTCAAAGACTCCAGCTAGCATAGCTCTATGGCTAATTAAAATATGCAAACCACTACACTACGGTAAGGCCCACAGCCAGCCCCTCGTGAAGCTATTTTGGGATCAGTTTAGGCCAAAATGCCGAAAGAGCCTCATCAAAGAACTATTAATAGATTTCAGCCCAATTTTTGAAAAAGGCATAATTGAAATAGACACTACTTTGAAAAGCCAAATTAGACTCGGAAATGAAGTACCATTTTTTTTTTTTGATCGATTAAACGCCCCCGGCGTTTATTTAAAAATCAGCAGGTTCAACTCGGCGTTTATTAATGAAATGCAATTTTCTGTCATTTTTTCAAATCAGTTATTTTTATCACCAGTAGTAATAGACGGGGGGTTCTGCGCAGTGGTGGAGGTGGTGGAGTGACGTCACAATAGCTCAGGGGATTAAAATGATTAGATCATCATCTAAAAATAGAAATTCTGTCTAACAATCTAGGGAGTTGACGTCATCAAAAACGATGAGATCATCAAAATAATCATTTAATATGGTAACTGGTGAGATGACATCATCAGCTTAAATTAGAAAGGGTTTTTTGGCATGATCAGCTATTTTCTATAGTCTATGACATCATTATTTATTTTATCTTTTTAAGATCATATTAATGAAGGTTATTATTATTAATTATTATTATCATCCAAAACGAAAATGGGTATTATTCAGTCTTTCATAAGAATAAAGTTTAATCATCATCATATGATCGCGAGGGCCATAGTTCCCCCGTTGTATACAATTTAGTACCGCTCTGCAGGAAAATCCCCAAGAGAGAACCTCCAAGTAACTTAAGCTAACTTATTATCATAAAAACAATAAAAACATAAAATAACTTAACTAGGATCAATTGAAACACGCGACTTACAATTGCGAGCAATAAAGTTTTTAAAAAAACTTTATTAAAAACCAATAACAAAAAGAGTCAAATATACAGCGATTTGAAAGGAAAAGGAATGTAAATTAATCCTTTGACTGACTATTACAAATTCGTTTTCTCCGTTCTATTACGAGGAACAATAAATAATCCTTCCGTGTCTACACAATTTTCCTGTAGCCTCTAAGCCAAGAGTTCGACTTTCTTTGTTTCTTTCGGTTTGTCTTGTTCTTTTTAGTTGTTCTTTTAGCTTTTGCTTTAAAATAGGCTTTATTTCTTCGTGATCTTGACAGTTCGTACCCCGTTTCTTGTGTCTGTACTGGACTGCGAGTACTAGTTGAGTGATTTTTTCCGGAATTATCCGCTTCACTTTCGTAAACGACGACTTTAACTTTAGGTTGCAGTTTCGCCTCTTGTAAATACTGTCTTTACTGTATGTGGTCTAACTGATGAACATCCGCGAGATGGTTAGCTAATCTGACAAGGTACTTCGCCCCGCACCATAAAATCGGACAGTTTTTGCAAACTCTCTTGTAAACCATGTTCAAAAAACTGTTGTTAGTTCGATGGCTGAACACAAATGACTTCTATTTCGCAAATAGTCAGGTTATACAGAGTATTAGAAAGGCCATAACCAGGCCAGAAAGGCCAAAACCAGGCCAAAAGAGACAAAAGGAGACAAACGGGCCATTTTCAGTCATGTATTTTTTCTCGTACACACGCGTGGGTATCGCGCGTCGCTTGTTACCCAACAGCTTTTAATATTGGAATCATCATCTTTATTAAGTGTAATCGCAAATAACAGTGCCTAATTAAAACTGTCTGATTTTATGGTGCGGGGCGAAATACCTTGTCAGATTAGCTAACCATCTCACGGATGTTCATCAGTTAGACCACATACAGCAAAGACAGTATTTACAAGAGGCGAAACTGCAACCTAAAGTTAAAGTCGCCGTTAACGAAGGTGAAGCGGATAATTCAGGAAAAAATCACTCAACTAGTACTCGCAGTCCAGTACAGACACAAGAAACGGTGTACGAACTGTCAAGATCACGAAGAAATAAAGCCTCTTTTAAAGCAAAAGCTAAAAGAACAACTACAAAGAACAAGACAAACCGAAAGAAACAAAGAAAGTCGAACTCTTGGCTTAGAGGCTATAGGAAAATTGTGTAGACACGGAAGAATTATTTATTATTCCTCGTAATAGAACGGAGAAAACGAATTTGTAATAGTCAGTCAAAGGATCAATTTTCATTCCTTTCCCTTTCAAATCGCTGTGTATTTGACTCTTTTGTTATTGGTTTTTAATAAAGTTTTTTTAAAAACTTTATTGCTCGCAATTGTAAGTCGCGTGTTTCAATTGATCCTAGTTAAGTTATTTTATGTTTTTATTGTTTTTATGATAAGTTACTTGAAGGTTCTCTCTTGGGGCTTTTCCTGCAGAGCGGTACTAAATTGTATACAACGAGGGAACTATGGCTCTCGCGATCATATGATGATGATTAAACTTTATTCTTATGAAAGACTGAATAATACCCATTTTCGTTTTGGATGATAATAATAATTAATAATAATAACCTTCATTAATATGATCTTAAAAAGATAAAATAAATAATGATGTCATAGACTATAGAAAATAGCTGATCATGCCAAAAAACCCTTTCTAATTTAAGCTGATGATGTCATCTCACCAGTTACCATATTAAATGATTATTTTGATGATCTCATCGTTTTTGATGACGTCAACTCCCTAGATTGTTAGACAGAATTTCTATTTTTAGATGATGATCTAATCATTTTAATCCCCTGAGCAATTGTGACGTCACTCCACCACCTCCACCACTGCGCAGAACCCCCCGTCTATTACTACTCAAACACTAGACCTTATTCACAATACCCGCTATCTTTGTATGCCCTAAAGGACTGATGGGATAAACGCAATGTCACGTGGTTTCTTAGGGGCAAACATGTGAAAAAACTGTCAATACGAGTAATCGCGGTTGAGTTTGTTTATTCTATCAAAACGAGACGACGATTTCATAGTTATGCAAAATGTACGTATCGAGGTTTGGCAAGATTTACGTCGCTACTGTTTGCCATGAGGACATTTACGATAGCTACTGCATACATAAAAGTAGCTAACAATGATCACGTCCAACCATTTTGCCTGAAAAACCGACGATTCGATGGAAAACGCACGTTCTCCGCAAGAACGGAGGATCACTCCAACCTGTTTAATTTTCCCTGTAAGCAGAAGGAACTCAACCGGAAAGGGGGGTGTACTGCCGTGCGTTTCTAAATGGATCGGACCGAGAAGAATTCGAGGTCCATAGAAACGAATTTAAAAAGAAGTTTTCTTATAAGAATATAGCAGAGCAAAGAAGATAGGCAGATCTTGTCCGCTCAAGTAGCTCGGTAGTCAGAACACAGTATAGACTTCATCTCGCCCAATCGCGGAGCCAGCCATATTATAAAAAAATAATAAAATGTTTTTGGCATGAAATGACTATAGACATATATTTGTTTCCACTAAGGTTTGCTTGGGCCGTGATCATCTTGGAATTGCAGCTCTCGGGCGTGGTGAGTTTAAAACAGCTCGGGATTACTTCGAATTACAATTGAAGGAAGCCAAACAGACTGGAAACAGAGACTCCGAAGGAGCGGCATATGTGAACCTTGGTAATGCTTATCTCTCTCTCGGTGAGTTTAGGAAAGCATTCGAACTCTGTCAGATGGGTCTTAGTATCGCCAAAGAGACTGGAAACAGAGACTCAGAAGGAGCGGCATATGGGAACCTTAGTAATGTTTATAGCTCTCTCCGTGAGTTTAAGAAAGCACTCGAACTCTATCAGATAGGCCTTAGTATCTTCAAAGAGACTGGAAACAAAGACGATGAAGGAGTGACATATGTGAACCTTGGTAATGCTTATCGCTGTCTCGGTGAGTTTAAGAAAGCACTCGAACTCTATCAGATGGGTCTTAGCATCGCCAAAGAGACCGGAAACAAAGACGTAGAAGGACAGGCATATGTGAGCCTTGGTTCTGTTTATTCCTCTGCCGGTGAGTTTAAGAAAGCACTCGCTCTGTATCAGATGGGTCTTAGTATAGCCAAAGAGACTGGAAACAGAGACTCAGAGGGAACGGCTTATGGGAACCATATACTGTTTTCTCACTTGGAGCAAAATGTTAGGTCAGAGGGAGGGGTAGGTGGATAGTTTTCCAGAGTCTTATATTGTTCTCTCACGGCGGAAAAAGTGTTGGTTTAGAGGTGTGGTTGGTGGGTAGTTTCTCTCTCTCTTAGGGCAAAATTTTGGGTCAGGGGGAGGGGTAGGTGGATAGTTTCCCTGACTCTAACAGTGTTCTCTCGCACAGGGAAAAATGTTGATGATGAAGGTTGCTCAAATAACTGTTATTTAGTTATTTACCAAGGGTTTCTTCGATATAACTGATTAAACATAAGAATTAAACCGAAAATAAAGATCATCTACGGAAACTGAGAACGTAACTAACTACGCCATAGCAATGGCAGGAAGGGTAGGGGTGACTAATACCAATTGGCCACGAAACAAGACGTTAAGTGTAATTTGTCCTACATGGCGCCCCCAAAACTTTGTAATTGAGGAAGTATAAATAGCAGCCTGTAACACCTCAACTTTTACCTGGCCTAAAAATGGCCTTAGAGGTAATTAGCAGTCGTTTCGTTTTTGACAATGGGTATCGTTAAAGTTTCTCTTTTGTATGGGATATCCAAATAATTAGTTTGTAGTACTTGCTAGTTTCTTAATAAACAGTTCATAGCACAAGGTTATTCCATGTTTAATCCACACTGATAGTTCCCGAGTTTTTGAATGGTATCGTCTATTTGAAGGATTTGGTGAACTTAATTCTTTGAAGTATGCATGTCCGGGAATCAAAGTTGACCTTGGATTTTACCTACGGGAGGTCCTGTTTTGTAAGCTTAGTCCTACCGAGCAGTTTTACGGCTAGCATTTCATTGGTTCTTTGGCACTTGTCAATTGATGACGGCTTGTAGCTGTATTATTCCCTTCAAGTTCAGTCACAGGATATGCAATAGAAAATTCTCACAATCAGCTAACCCAACATTTCTAAAATCTGGCTATTTAATTCGCTGGTCGGACTGGCTTGTAAATTAGATGAAGCTAGAAGTTAGAAGAATTTGCTGTAACGAGCTGTGAAAGAACATAGAGTCTTGGCACTTCTCGTTAATGGCGAGGTACCCCGATACCAGCGCCAAACAAAATAGAAAATTGCATTACTACCCTAAAATCGTATACTCTCATTAGCAGTACACAATAGGGACTTTAAACAAAGACTACCGAAGCGTCTAGTACGATGAGCGGAAGTAATTTTTTTCCCTAGAGGAGTCGATGCCTTAAAAAGGCGTTTAAGATACCACTACAGTTACAGCAGTGAAAATGTTACTTAAAAAGCCAATCCGCGTTCTTTTTATCTTTAACGCGATTATTCCAACTTGCTTAGTTTTTCAAATATGTAGGCAAACTCTCCTAAAGTTCGTGGAGTGACTCCTCCCTCTAACCCGCGGCAAACAAGTGCTTTGTATGTGTTAAGTTTTTTAAGTTTTGCTTTTGTTTTACCAGCCCTATTTACTTCTCATCATGAGATGTTATCCCTTATCCTATTTCGCTTCAACTGCATTTTGTGTATTTGGATGCATTTTTCACTTGGACGTCGTTCCTGACAAAGAATTTGGGGTTCATAATTGAAAAACAAGCCTTCAGAAATTGCCAAGGATGACCAAAAATGGATAAAACGCCTATATGTTTCAATTCTGTTTCAAACACTGGGTCCGTGACTGGGCATGTAAAATACAACTAACGTGAATACTTACGTACTTCACACTACGCCCCACCATGATCTCCTACCTGATTCTGAAAACGTAGTATGCTAAAAACAAGATTTAATTTAATTCTGAGTAAAACCGAACAACTTCTCCCGTGCATTCCGTGCCATCACTACACGATTACGACATGTAAATGCCTAATTTCACATTTTTTGGTGGACGAAAACAAGCGACGGGAAATTTCTTTTATTCTATTTCTGAACTTGGAGATGTTTCTTAGCAATTTTAAAGAGACTTCATCAAAATTAGAAGACAAGTTTGAATAATCACGCGAAAGATTGCACCGCTTGCGCCGTCTTGGTCTTTGAGGAATTCAGACGCATGGCGGGAAAAAATTACTCCCGTCATGTATTATCCATGCTTCAGGTCACCGTACTAGAGGCTTCCGTAGCCCTACTCAAAGTCCCTAATATCACGCATAACACGGAAATAAAGTGCAAATTAAATTGTTTTAACAGTGAAACATATAAGTTGGCCAAAAAGGGAGTGGTTAGCCTCCGAATCCACCACCCCCTGTATCCGCCCCTGGCATGCATGTCATGTTTCTGAATTTAAATTCTTTCACAGGGAATTACATTGAAGCAATTCATGATTCAAAATTTGGCACTGAGTTACAACCAACTCTTTCAGAAGATTATGAGCGAGGTAGGAATCTCTTTAAACATGGTAAAGTTATGTGTACAGGTAATTAGCCATTTGGTGTAACATTGAAAACATGATGATGTTGAAGACTCTGAATTTTACGGGCACTTCATGCACTGAAAACAATATTTTTTGTCTTGCAACTTGCGTGTTGATTGCAAGATTATAATGGTCTACAGAGAGGTATATTCATGTATGTTTGTAATGTCAAGATGCTCAGTTTTTGAATCTGCTACTGAGATAACTTAATTATATCTCTGATTTCCATTCTCGCAAATTGTGGTTATTTTAATATAACCATAAGAAATCCATATTTAGTTGAAATGTATGAAGATAAACTGAACCTTATGCTTTTACAGGAGCAGAAGCTTGCATTCAGTTGAAAGCATTTATCGATGCCATCGCTTGGTGTGGTATGGGATTGGCAGTATCTTTTATTTACTGTAGCTGGTAGAGAAATCTCCCAAGGGAGGAGGGAGGTACAGGAGGGTAAATCTTCCTCCTTCCCTACTTTTTGGGGCCATTTCTCCCTCCTCCCTAAACTTGGTTCAAAAATTGGCGGCGGGCAACACACAACTCCTGCACTTAGTCTTAAAGGAAGTATAATGACCTTCAGAGCTTCGCCTCTACACCAACATACCACACGAAGAGGGCCTAACCACCGTGTGTAGGCATACGAAGATTTTTATGCAGGGAAAGCCCATGTACCTACCCTCGGGGGGTACTCCCTTATATCAAATGTCAAATGGCCTGATTAACTGATCTTGATAAATCCTCTTGACTAAGTTTTTGAAATAATTTATATACTAAGAACACTGCTGCGATATAGATAAATATGCAGCGTCGTTCCACAGTTTAACTTTGTGGTTGAAAAAGGAGAACTGAAAAGTAGGAGTACAGTCAACTTTCTCATAGTGACCACTTCTCGTAAGCGACACCTCCCGTGAGGGACTATTTTGAGAATAGCCGTTTTGTTTCTCAGTCAAATACTGTTTCAAAAACTCTCTCGTAAGCGACCACTACTAAAATTTCTTAACGACCGCGACCAGCAGCCTATGAGCCGCCCGCGACCCACTTTTTACTGATCTGTCATTTGAAACATTCTTCTTTTTTCTGTTTCCCATAAGCGACTATGCGGCATGATCAGACGTATGATTGTAAAAAAACCATTGCACGAATGTCACAAAAGTTCAGTTTTTGATAGCGCTGAACAAGCGTGCTGACAAATTATATTTGACTTACAAAAAAAGACGGCTGTAATACGATCTGTAGGGAAAAAAGTGGCTCGTAACATTGATGCAAGATGTGATCAAGAAAGTTTCAATAGTTTCAAGCACTATTCGATGCATAAGATAGTTGCCAGTTGTCTATTTGCCTACGTTTTTGCTTCTTTCAAGCTTGTAATGTAATAGCTATATATAATTATGTTAATCAGCTCAGTTTGAGCTAATTTTCTTGATTTTTCCCATAGACAAGGGTGGTCGCTTACGAGAGAGTTGACCGTAGTAGTTTGTAGAAGGTTGTTCGTCCGATACGTAATTTGAATACCAACCTCTGGATGAAGTCGGATCGTGTGATGCGGCCTTGACTTTATTGGACGTCTAAATAATCGTATGAAAACTTGTACAGAAAAAAAAAAACACGTACGAAGGTATAGGAGAAAATAGGGAAAATCGATTAAGTCTCTGCTGGTGTAACAGTTCACCTTGCTTAACTTTCAGGAACCGACAAGAAGCGCGTCTCTGTATTTTTTCAGCGTTCTGTTAGGATACAGTTTAGGTGGCCTGGGGACCATACTTTAATAAGTTGCGTAGCACATCTCACTTCATGTAAGATTTTCCCAGGATTCCATTCAGTGGATTCCGGATTGCAGGAGCAAGATTCTGGATTCCTTGTTAGGGGAATTTGGATTTCGGATTCCAATCGTTAACGGATTTCCGGATTCCTTAACCTAAATTCCAAAACCCAGGATTCTAGAATTCTTAGCCAAAAATTTCTCAGATTCAGGAACCCATACGACCTTACATGAGGCGACACATCCAGAATCTCACCAGGGCAAGGTGACATTAAGACAATTTCTTTGCTTTTTCTAAATTGGTTTCACATTTGGTAGCTTTTTTCGCATTTTAATAAAAGTTATTTCACAGTTTAACTATTAAAAGATTGACCCAAATAATCAGAAGTTGTTGGAATTGCGGAGCAGATCAGAGAGAGAACAAAGGAAACAGGTTAGGATAAAGTACCTACTATCAGTGCTATTTGAATAAGCATCGTTGGATGAATTATGTCGAACAAGGATGGAGTTTGTATGAAAGCTGAGTGACATAATTACCCCATTTTCAAGCCCAAACACACGACATCATTAACTCTGTGTAAAATTTCTTCGAAACGATTTCCAGTTTGTTGGCAGTTCATGAAAAGGAACGGTTTTTTTTCTTTCAGATAATATTTTTAAAAGGAGTCGACATCCTTTTTGTGTATTCTTGCTACTTTTTTGAGTCGGAAATTCGGGCGGCTATTTCTTCTTGATAAGCGTTTGAAAAATTTAAGCTATTTTCTCAAACTATTGATGCCAAAGTTTTTTTTGCGGATGTATGAAAGCTAAACCGGTAAAGCGAGCCCTCACCTCATTTATGTATACTTGTGCATTTAATTCATTCGCCACTCCAGATACTGTGAGAGGAATGGGTATAAGCTTTCGGCGCAACGATCATTTGGTTGCCTTGAGTACCACCGATCAATCATAGCTAAAGCTTGTCCACCCAAACGATCCCACAAATCGTTGCGCCGAAACCTTGTACCATTACCACACCTCACCGATACTCTTCGTTCCTCGTGCACATAAGGCCTTCACAGAGTCCCTCCACTTATCTCAGTTAGCCGCAACGGTCTTCAAACTTCTTGCCACAATCGCCATCCCGCTTCTGCCCTTTCCTTTTCAACCGTTTGCCTCCAGGTGGTTTTTGGTCTTGCGCTTCTTCTTTTTCCTTCTGGTGCCCAAGTCATTACTATGTTGCAGTCGCTGTTTTGGTCCTGTTTTAGTGTATGTCCAATCATCTTCCATCTACGCTGCTTCACTTCTTTACTCATAGGTTTCATATCTGCTCTTTCTTAGTAGCAGCTCTTCAGTACTGGCATGGTCCTGTG
Organism: Porites lobata; assembly: GCA_942486035.1. Taxonomy (NCBI): domain Eukaryota; kingdom Metazoa; phylum Cnidaria; class Anthozoa; order Scleractinia; family Poritidae; genus Porites; species Porites lobata. The sequence goes on along the minus strand of CALNXK010000019.1, from coordinate 938,006 downwards.
ACTGGATCTGTAGGATTCTTCGTAGACACTTGTTATCAGACACATCCTCTGCTCTGTCATCCCCCTTGTTCACTTTCCATGTTTCACACCCGTACAGCAGAACTGGCACTACCAGTGTTTTATACAGTTTTGTTCTTCTTAGGATGGTTTTTGAGCGCCAGATCCTCTTTAATCTGACCAATGCTCTTCTCGCTTTTGAGAGTCTGTTTTTCAGATCTTTCATACCGGCACCTCCCTCTTTACAAACTGTAGTTCCCAAGTAAGTGAACTAATCCACAGCTTCTGCTACTCCTTGTCCGTCTATCATAATTAGTTCCTGGTTCTTTGCATTAATTCTCATCACCTTTGTCTTCGTCATGTTGATTTTTAATCCCACTCGTCTGGCTTCGTCATATCATCCATTCTTACTGTTGCTTATCCTGAATCTGCTGTTTGGTGGAGGATATTAGCACTACATCTGCAAAGTCTACGTTGTCTAATTCAGATGCGAATTTCCACCTAATACCATTCTCACCATGACCAAATGTCCTTCTCATGACCCAGTCTATAACAATCAAGAACAAAAAAATCTGACATGTTACATCCCTGTTTGACGCCGGTTGTATAATTAATTTCAAACCACTCGACTATTTCTCTTTGGTCTTCTACAGTATACACTTGAAATCTTCATAGCATATTTTTACCATTTTAATAATCTTTTATGGGACTCCGTTTTTCTTCGTGATTGCCCACATGCTTTCTCGGTGGATAGAGTCGAAAGCCTTTTCAGATAGAGTGCTGCTTGCAACTCGTTAACCTGCTCAACGATATTCCGCAGTATAAATACCTGTTCTGTTGTACCACTGCCTTTTCTATATCCTGCCTGTTCTTTCCTTAACCTGTCATCTACTCCACTTCTTATGCTATCGATCATAATCCTGTATAGTATCTTTCCCACAACAGAGAGTAAGGTTATGCCTCTCCAATTCTTGCAGTGTTTGGTATTTCCTTTCTCTGCTAGTTTGATGATTAGACCTCGCCTCCATCTCTTCGGGATCTTCTCATACTGCCATATTCTTCATCAGTTGATATATTTTCTCAGATGAAAACTCTATGTCTGCTTTCAGTAACTATGCTGTTACGGAGTCAATTCCCAGTACTTTCCTATGCTGTAATCCCTTTATCACTGCCTTGACTTCGCCTAGAGTTGGTTCGTTTACTGCCATCTCTTCTACTGTGTCATGGACGTCATCCTCCTTATCGTCAGTCATTAGGTTTGCTGGTGCTTCCCTATTTAGAACCTCCTTAGCGTGTTCAGTCCATCTTACCTTTACTTCATTTTTACTAGTGACGAGGTTTCCATTCTTGTCTAGAACCGTTGTCTATATCTTTCATTGCACAGCATCTTTGTAAGCCCGTATAGTGTCTTTATTTGTTGGCTCTTTGCAGCTTCTTCTGCTTCATCTGCAATGTTCTACGTCCACTTCCTCTGATCTGCTTTTATGCTCTTCTTAACTTCTCTGTCCTTTGCTCTATACTTCGCCCTTAAGTTGTTCTTGTCCCTTCGTCTGTCAAAAAATTTGGTAAACCTGCCTTGTCCCTTTCCAAAAACTTTGAGATCCCCCCAAAAAGTCCCCCCTTCCCTGCGGTATACATAATGACTGCAGTCTAAATGTCTTCAAGATGTTTTCATTTTTCAGCTTGGTCGTATCGCACTTGACTCTAATTCCTTCCTTTTCCTTTGGTTGGTTCAATGGGCCATTTGCAATAAGAGGTCATGTGACATCGTGTTTATGAAAATGAAAGTTATATGATTTTGCCTTTGAAAAACGATTAGTGGGTCATGTCTTTAACAAAATAATACTGATTTGGTTTTTCAAACCCGCACCATTTTCTTAAAATTAGTAAGTTTGTAGCTGGTCACGTGAGCAAAATGTGATTTTAAAATTATGAATTACCTCTTTTTGAACACGAATTTTGCACTTAAACTTCAACTTTATCATAATCCCAGTTTTCTTCTCCGACCTTAGTGTTCATTTCTCCAGTGAAGATCAGCAAATCATGTTTGTTCCTGTTGTCTAGTACATCTTGCAGTCTCATTCCTCTTTCACTTGCTCATCCGCCTCTTCTGTAGGTGCATAGATGTGCAGCTCGATGTGTTGGGAAGAGGACCGTGCCTGAATGATCCTTTCACTGATTGGAGCCAGTCCATCAGGGCTCTTGCTGCACTTTTTGACATCTGTATACTTACTCCTTCCATATGATTGTCGTCATCTCCTCCAGAGTAAATGATCGTTTCTTCTGTCAGTTGCATTTTCCCTTGGCCCTGTCCAGTGTGTTTCGCTGATACCCATGATGTCTATGATTTTAAAGGTCATTTCTCTAGCTACTTGTGCAATGTTACCACTCCTGTACAGTGTACGTACATTCCAGTTTCCGATCTTTACGATGTTTTGGGGGTGTACCAGTGGCCTTTTCAGCTCGGTGGCGTCCTGTTGGACCGGCCACAGTGTTCCCTTAATAAAGTGAATTTCTCTGCTTTTGGTTTCTGTGATAACAGGGTTTTACGGGAGAGGGTTATCAGCCCTCAGCCCAACCTGGGTGACCAGGGGATCACCCTTAGTCTGGTCTCTATCTTTCGACCTGGTCGAAATGGGTGCGCCCTAGCAAGAGTCAAAGACTCCAGCTAGCATATCTCTATGGGTCATTGAAACACGCAAACCACTCCACCAAGGTAAGGTTCCCAGCAAGCCCCTCGTGAAGCTATTTTGAGATCAGTTTAGGCCAAAATGCCGAATGAGCCTCATCAAAGAACTATTAATAGATTTCAGCCCAATTTTTGAAAAGGCATAATTGAATATGAGAGTACTTTTGAAAAGCCAAATTAGACTCGGAAATGAAGCACCATTTTTTTTTTTATCGATAAAACGCTCCCGGCGTTTATTTAAAAATCAGCAGTTTCAACTCGGCGTTTATTAATGAAATGCAATTTTCTGTCACTTTTTTTAAATCAGTTATTTTTACTACCTATCCTCGGAGACAGGGGGGAAGTCTATTAGAACGGTACGATTATTCCCTTCGTCCTCAGTGCCCCTCAATCTTCGAGGATGATTACCTTACCTACATTACCCAAAGTTACAGTATTATACTTGTTGGGCAGCGTCCATCCTAGTTAGGTTACGCTGCATTTTTCTTTGAACGTTTATGAAAATACCAATTACAACATACTGTACTTGGTATGTCTTGACAGCGTTGTTCAAGAGATAACAAATACTTGTAACTGGTCCTTGTGACCTCGACCGCAAATAAACACCGGAACCTCGATCAAACACCGCTTTCCCGATCAAACGCCCCCGGCGTTTATTTAAAAATCGGCAGTTTTGACCCGACGTTTATACACAGGACGATAAAACAAGAATAAGTAAACTTAAACAAACTGGAAACTAGGACTGCAAACAAATTTTCAATTCATGGCTTCCTTACACATAGCCAAAAAAGCGTTCTGAGGTTGATAGTTTCTTTGATTGTATCAGGAGCGACTTTTCAAGCGCGCAAAGTCACTCTATCAAAGTATTTCTCGTTTCCGTCGACGTTGTGGGTAGTTGCGCTGAGCTTCTGGTAGCGTTACAACACAAACCAAACACTAGACCTTATTCACAACACCCGCCATCTTTGCATGCCCTAAAGGACTGATGGGATAAACGCAATGTCACGTGATTTCTTAGGCGCAAACATGTGAAAAAATTGTCAATACGAGTAATCGCGGTTGAGTTTGTTTATTCTATCAAAACGAGACGACGATTTTATAGTCATGCAAAATGTTAGTATCGACTGGTTTTGGCACGATTTACGTCATTACTGTTTGCCATGAGGACATTTACGATAGCTACTGCATACATAAAAGTACGTAACAATGATCACTTCCACCCATTTTGCCTGAAAGACCGACGATTCGATGGAAAACGCGCGACGATACGTCCTCAAGTACGGAGGATCACTCCAAACTGTTTCCCTGCAAGCAGCAGAAACTCAGCCGGAAAGGGGGGTGTACTGCCGTGCGTTTCTGAGTGGATCGGACCGAGGAGAATTCGAGGTCCATAAAAACGAATTTATAAAGAAGTTTTCTTTTAAGAATATAGCAGAGCAAAGAAGATAGGCAGATCTTGTCCGCTCAAGTAGCTCGGTAATCAAAACACAGTATAGACTTCATATCGCCAAATCGCGGAGCCAGTCATATCATTAAAAAAATTGTTTTTGGCATGAAATGACTATTTAACGATTATTCCTTGTCTCCGTGGCAGGAGTTCGGAAGGTAAGGGGAAGGGAATTAGGGCGCGTGACCACGCGCGAGGGAAGAGGGAGGAGGGGAACGCCTGCAAGGAAACCATTGTTTTCGCCATCCCGCCTACTAATTAAACAAATCACAAAAATAACGCAACTATGAATGACTAGCTGTCAAATAAGTCTGGCCGCGATGTAAGTATTCTAGTCGTATTTCTCACACTGTTTTTCTTTTGTTTTCCTAAAACAAGAAATCTAAAGTAAAGGTACTATAAACAAAGTTCAAATGCGGTCGTCAATCGAAGGAATCTTCCTTGAAAGTTACAACGACGCGTGCCGAGTTACATAAAATCCAGCATAAATCTATTCAAGTTGTTGCTGAAGCAATCGGGCTGGAAAACTATTTAGTAAGAAATGTAGCGGCTCTTCGAAACTTGCAATGCAATGTTTGTCAAAGAAAAATTAAAACACTTTGCCGTCACGCACTCTTTGAATTTCTATCAGGATCCAGCGGAGCACACAAAAGAACGATGGTGGGGGGGAAAGAAGAGCTGAACTTCGAAGATATGCAAGAAGGCAACAATTTATTATAAAAGTAAGTTCCTGGCGGTTTTATAACCGGCGAGAAGAAGTCCTCAACCAAAAATCGCCAAAAATTATAGATCCCTTCGTCTTCAATTATTATGCCGTTGATAACGCGGGTCAAACAGCAGATAACAAGTACACAGGCAGCATGATTTTTCCTTTCTTTCTTCTAGCGAGTAAAACCGACAAGCCGTTAAGAGATGATACTTTTCAGAACGCGTCAGTAAAACTCATCTGCTGACAGGCCTTTTTCTTCATACGGTTCTTTAACTGCGTTTTTCTATTCTCCTTTTAAGCTGAAATTGATGCCTTCTAACGATGAATTCCCGTAGAGATATCTCATCACGCTTCACTAACGACATATGTTTAGTTTAATACTCAAATGGCGTGATGTTGATTTCAACCAATCGGAAAAAGGTATTAAGTCGAAGATTGACATTTAATTAATTCTGACCAATCACTATTTTCACGCTCAGAATCTGAGCGTGTGGAGAAAACAATGGTGTCCTTGCAGGCGTTCCTAGACTGCAAAACAGTCGGTTTTTTTCTCAAAATCAGTAAAGAAATCGGTAAAGCGTGGCGTAAGAGTCTTACGCGCGCGAAGCGCGCGAGCCTCACACGCCCGTACGCTCTCTGTTTTCAGCTCTCTGTTTTCAGCTTC
>CALNXK010000019.1:727500-927500 GCA_942486035.1 Porites lobata | reverse complement strand
TTAAGACCGTCCAGTCACGTTGTCGGGTGTAATAAAAGCCACACAGGAAACTAGTTTTTCATATACAAGCTCAACATAGATAAATATATAATTAATTAATTAGTTAATTAATAATCCACAGGTTCAAAATTAGAGGGGTTCACGCCCAACAAAAAATCCCTGATTGCCTTTGAATGATAGAAGGATAAAATTTCAAGCGACGGTTTTAGATGCATCTTCGTCATATCTTGAATTGTAATCCTTTTCATCAGAACTTGCACTTTTAAATTGTCCGTAAATAAAACTACAGTGAGCATAAGGTTTGAAGGACAGATTACGGATTACATATCAGGCGTCTTACTTTGACCTGTTTAATGCATAAGAGAGAGAAGAGAAGAGAAGTCAAGAGAAATGAGAAAACAATAGCATGAAAAAAACGGCGGAAGTCGAAGCTATTCATGAGCATTTCCGTATCAACTCTTGAACTACTCGGTTGTGTTTTAAAACGTTCATGCTTGTGGATCGCTAATTTAACATTGTTTCAAGCAGGAACCTTTTCCTTTTTATTTCTTTCAGTGATGCTTCAGCCCAGTACGGGGGATGCGGAAAGATTACACTTTGCTGAGCTGATGTTGTTTGAGTGTATTCGAAACTTTTAGTGACACTTGTGTTCATCGAGTGAATCGGAAGTTATGTCCCTCTTTCCAGCCACAATTTTTTTAAATTTTTTATTTCCAATTTGCACTTGTATCTGTTTGAATCTTGTATCTATTAGCGAATTAATTAATTAATTAACTGAGGTAGAATTGAGAATGAAACAAAAAAAGGATAGAAGAGGGTATACACGTAAATTGGAAGATTATTAGGAGGGATTAAACTAATTTAACTGAAAACTAATGTGATCCTTGTATGATGTAAATAGTTAAGCAGAATTAAATAAATAAAGTTTTAAAAACCTTTGTACACTGGATACGCTAGCTTGCTGGTTGGAACCTGCAACCCTGATCGCTTGCCTGTTCCAGGCGTTCAGATAGTGGGGAGCGGTGCGAAGTTAAAAGGCGCGCGAAAAAATAACAGCGAGGGAGAAGGAGAGGTAAGAGAGGGAACAAGCACTTCTCCCCCCAGTCCCCCTCTACTTTTCATCGCTTTCTTTACTTCGCACTGCTTTCCACTATCTGAACGCTTGGAACAGGCTACTGATCGCTAACTCTTAAACCAGGATTTTGAAGTTCAATTATTCGAATTACAGTGCGGAATGCAGTAAATGCTTGGCTGCATATTAGTATTTATTTTTGCCCTTCCAGCTCGTTGTTCGTCAAGCTCCTTAAAACACGAGGTAAAAGTCGTGCAGGCCTGCGGTGTAGCAGGATGTGTCGCTCGAAACTTGGTGGTGTAGTCTAAGTGTGACACAGGGTACATGCGGGCATGTCAAACCCATCTTTTGTTCGGAGAAGCAATTCCTAGATGACCGTTCCACTTATGTACAATTTTCAAGGCATATCAAATAAATTCCCTACGATTTTCTAATGTTCAATTATTCGCATTTCAGTCCCCAGGTAAGGCTTTTTTTTTTGTAGAAAAAGGAAACCTAAAATTTTCGGATTCGAAAATGCGATGGAGAGAGGAATCAGAAAATTTCTCACTTTCGTAAAACTTAAAATTATATATAAAATTTTCGAGAAAATAATACCGAGTCCCTTGTAATTTCGAAAAGACTCAAGTTCCTCTAGGATGACCGAACAGATGCAAATTTTATAGCGCCGCTTAGAATTCTTTGCTAGAGATCTAAAAGTACTCTGGATAGCCTAAAAAGTGTTTTCAATGCATTAAGGAGGAAACCGTCGCTGGTTACCCCTGATATTTACTAAATACAATATTATTTATGAAAAAAATCTTGAGGGCGGGTTTTACTCTCAAATTACCCCCCAAAATAAGAACGTTCGGTTATAATCCCCAGCTGAAACTTGGACGTTCCTTTAAAAGAGCTAAAATTGGACTGGAGCAAAATAGCAAGCGTTTAAGGAAGTGAAATAGGAGTAACCACAAAGCGTAGTTTAATAACCATCATAAATCCTCATAGCCAAGAAAATCACGTTTCGTAAAAGGAACAGTCGCTCACATTTCAAAAATTTCAGTGAAACGTGTAGATAATCATCGGCGGAGTAACGCAACACGTTCAGGTAAGATAATCGCTTTCAAGGAAGTAACGCGCGAAATTAATACGTACAGCACACATTTGTATTGCAGCAAGACAGATAAGCCCGAATAGGCTCTGAGTCAATAGCCCATGAGGCCGAAGGCCGAATGGGCTATTGACTCAAAGGCCATGAGGGCGAGAGGAATAATTGTTTTAGTGAAATCCAAATAGATGGTAAAATATATTGCGACAGAACAACTTTAGCTAGATTCAGCCGTCAATGATTTGGTTTTCAAAGCCTATTGATATAGCCTAGTAGTAGCTCAACCAATCAGAACGCAGCATTGATAAAATAGACCACTACTTAGATCTTACGAATATCGTTACCCTAGGCGGATGCAGGGGAAAAATAGACAGTTTCGTCCTGTAAACATGTTATTTGACCCTTTTACTCCTAATAGTGTCCCGAGAACAACATTTATCAAAAAATTCAAATTTTTTTTTGTAAAATCCTAAGAAATATTAAATAGTTCTGGGCAAAAGTTACGCGAAAAAGTTTTTGTTCAAATGGTATTAATAATACCATAGAATTTGTTCCACAGATTGAAAAGTTAGCATGACACTGAAGAATCCTGCCTTAACTTGGTCTGGGGATGAAAGTATTACGCATTATTGAGAAACTTTGACGTATGAGTCGAAATTAAACATTAGTGTGTTCATATTTATTCATTTATTTAATCACTTCCACCATATGGTGCGGAACACACAACAGAGCGAGGCTCCAATTTAAGTGTCCTCACAGATAACCCACCCAACCCAAGAAAGGATGACTACACCACCGGGGTCTACGTCCCCTGCTCTTTTCGAACAACAGCATAGCAAAATGTCAACGCATATGACTGAAACAGGTAATATGCTAAATGTACGAAAACCGAAAAAGGAAGTTTTGATAACCTCGGTTTCTAAAAACGCAGGAAAACAGAAATAAGAATTCCGTTTCACAATCCCACGTGAAAATAGGAAACCCAAAAAGACATCAAATCGATCCGTCTATTTAATAACGCTAGTAAAAACGAAAACCAATGCCAAATGTTTTGATGGCCAAATGAAAAACACCGAATATGTAAATGGAATACCAAATTTTGACAGCCCAGTAGAAAAACATAAAAAGAAACTAAAGTTTCTGTTTCATTTTCCCATAACATTTGGCACTTGTGACAGCGCATCAGTTAGAAACTGCGCGGTACGCCGTCCAGCGACTTTCACGCTTCCCCGAAAAAAAAAACGCCTAATAGCAGGTTACATCAAATATGTGTCTATTCTTTGTGTAATTACTCTACACTCCTGCCTAAAAACATGTACAAACGTTTGTGAAAGAAGCGTTGGGTGACGACACAAAGAAATGATAACACACTGGCGAATGGCACTGCCGGATCCAGACCTTGAGATAAGGGGGGAGGGGGGAGGCGGTCTCCCAAAAAATTTTTTTCGGCCCTTCGAACCTCAGTTTGGTCTAAAAAAAAAGAAGGGGGGTTCCCCAGGCCCGTTCCATGGATCCGCCACTGAATGATACGGGTTGGGTTGTGCGGGAGGCCAAACAGGCCAATAGAGTTTATTTAAGATGTTTACTGCTTTTTCCTATTTTTTTTCAAATTTTCTTTTCTATTTATTTTTCTTTTATTTATATTTGCCCCCTTCTCACGTTTTTATCACTTTGTTCTAATACCCAGGATTAAGACGCTTCTTGAAATTGTAAGCCAGGTAGAAAACCCGATTATTTGCAGACACTCATTCTCTTTTTACTTTTAAGTGACATTTATCATGTTTGTCGATGAGGTCATGGCCGAGGTCTTCGCGGTTTTGCAGTGTTTCGAGGCATTTTCAAATACAAGTTAATTCTGTTTTGAATTTTCAATACGGGAATTAAATTTCGCGATTTTCTTACAATCGCGAAAAACGCGAAATTTAAGACCCGCGAAGTTAAGTACCAGTAAGGTAGGCGTTTTTTCCCCTCTTTTTTTTGAAGAGAGAGGGGGAAAAGAACGCCATCCTTACCGCGAGTTTACTTCATAATCGAATGCTTCTCATTCGCTGGTTGGAGCTAATCGGAGTTACGGACGATATATCGACAGAGAGCTTACAAGAAGAAACGCTTTGTGGCACGAATTTGGTGAAGGATGCGTTGAAAGGTTGGCATCTGTCATTTTATCATAAAACGCTTTTTATCAACAGTGTCAATATAAAAGAAGGAAAACACGATCATGCTTTTAATCAACTCTTACTGAGGAAGTGTGCATAACCATACTAAAGCAGAACTCGCTGAGAGCGGATCTTTTCTTTCGTCGTCGTCATCGAAGACATGGTAGGAACAGTCACTTCATATTTAAAAGTGTCTTTTTTTTCCACATTTATCTTTGTACTGACTTTGAGCAGAGTTTACAAAAACTTTAGAAACGTTTTCTATAGACGAAATGAGGAGACTCAGCAGTGTACAAGGGATGTATAGAGCGCTGATCGTAAAAGGTTTTAAGGAGTCCAATGGCAGCACAATTTAACTCTCATTTGATTATTTCTTTGCCAGGCTGTTCGACTTGGACCTTGGTTATTTTTACTGTTCGTGGCCTTGGTCATCCTGAACATCTCACTTGTTGAAGGTAATTTTCATATAGCATTCATGACTGTGTGAGTATAATTTCTTCATTATAGCCAGGAGAGTCACTCGCTGAGATTATCATCTCACAAACTACAGCTGTTCATTTCGCCAATCACAGAGTCTTGAACACTTAGAGCGCTTTGTTTTCCTTTTGAAGACTGCAGCCTTGTTTCCAAGGAATGCTGGGAAGGACGAAAGTGCTCCGCGCGCGAGTTTTGTGCCGAACTCCCCTTAGGGTTGATTTCTAGTGGCGCGTAATTTTTACGTGCGTACGTGCGTAAACTTTACGTTCGCAACTAAAATAGAGGCAATGCATGAAAGGTCGCTCGTAAGCGTAAAAGTTGAACCTCGCTCAACTTCTCGTTTAAGCTCAGCACTTTTTATCTTGCCTCTATTTTATTTACGTGATTAAAATTTATGTGCGTTAACGTGTGTAGCCAAAAACGCGTCAGTGGAAATCAAGCTTTAAGTGCAATGTGTTCTCATCAAATTTGTCGTTACACCCTAACCACGATCTGTAAAGATGCATAGGCTTCGTTAATTTCAACATCATTGACCTCTCTTTTTATCGGGCGATTTTACCGAAGGTTCAGAGACTGATCGATTTTTTTTTTCTTTTGCCGGACATTTCAGGAAACTGCTTTAAAACATGGAGCAGATGCTCCGGATGGAGCAGCTGGGGGACTGGTTGGTTGTGGAAAAGTTGTTTCGACAGGTAACTGATTCGACACACGCTTTTTTGCTATCGGTAGAGAGGTTAAGCATCACGTTTACGTCAAACAAGTCATTGCCGTTCCAGTACGACGTCGACGTGAAAAAATTGCTTTATGCGACGTTTTATCGATGACGACTGAAACATATAAATCGCATCTCTTTCGATCCGATAAAAAATCCGAATTCATTTTAATAGCGAGGTTTACGCTGCCGTTGGCGTCGTGAATGTTAAAGCTCCCTAAAATTGTATCACCTATCCCCCCGTTAACCTCTTACTTCACACCCACACGCTCCTGTCCCCCCGATTCACCTCTCACTTCACACCCACACGCCCCTGTCCCTCCTAACCCTCATCTCATCTATTTTATAGGTGTGTAAGCCTTGGCTATACTGGTGGAAGCTGCCAGTTATGTCCCAGTTACTGTTGGATGTCCAGCAAGGCGTGGAAGTGTATATGTTACGGCACTGGTTCCTGCTAAGGACAAAGGAGTAAATGAACGCAGTACTGGCCTTTCAAACGTGATCTTTAGCTACAAAGCTACCAGAGGCAATCTGATTTACGACAGTTAATCCAATCAATTGTAATTTTCGGATACTGGTAATCTTAATTAAAAAAGAATCATTCAACTTGATTTTTCCGTATAATTCCTAAAGGAAACTGACTTTGTTCACAGTAGATCATAGCCATTCGTTAAATAAAGAAAGGCGGATGATCGAGGTATTGTGTCCATTTTATGATCAGTATTTTTACTGGTTTGCCGCCTATTAGTTTACCCCAGGAGCCGATTAATCGGCTCCTGTTTATCCCCATTTAATAAACTATCCGTCAGGCTCTTATCTCTTATTGTTTGCAGCGATTCTAACTTTTCTGCCGATCAAAACTTAACATGTGACTTCTCAAACAAAAGTTACTGATCAATATACGTTTCTGCTTGATGCTGTGAATACTGTGACCTTTTAAAAGACGGAACTTCTGAGAAAACTTTAAACGCTACCCTACCTTCCACATAGGCAATTACTGGGAACTCGAATTCCTTTAAATAGCAATTTCAAAGTGACACTGGAAAACTTCTCTTTCAATATGATAAATGATCTTTACTTCTTTTCATGAAGTCAAAGCTCTTCGAATTCACCTTTGAAGACAGACAGACCAATCCAGAAAGTTAAACCTTTTCATCGGGTTTTGAAACAGCTCATAAATAAGATATCCATTTTGGCTTTGTGGTCTGGGCCTAGTTGCATAAAACGCCCGCAACAATTACGGGTATACGAACGTTTACTTGCAGCTTAAGTGAGTTGCATTAAATATCTTGAGTGGTCCACTAAGGGAATTCACTTACCATTTTCGTTAGTGTTCACTTAAGCCTCGTTTATGCAACAGAAATTGCGCGTGTTGCATATATTATAAACCTTTTTTACGGGAAAAATATCGCAAGCAAAATTTACGGGTCCCAAGTAGGTCCCGTATTCTTACTGTTTTTACCAAAGTTAACGACATCTTTTACTGAGAAGTAAAGTAACTTCGTTCAAATGAGCTTTAATTTAACCTCTGATGCACACTTTCAAGCCGTCGTCATCAAAAAAGAAGAACAACAAACATTTCCAGTCGATATTGAAGTTAAATATCGGTTGCATGCAAATTTTATTTCATTGAGAGGCTTAAAAGTGTTCGAAACGACTAGACAGCTTCTTTTCATTTAGGGATGGTTAACCTAGAAAAATAAAGTAAGTACAGTGTTAGTAAATAATAAAGTACTACAATATATCAAAGTTACGTGTGCCCTTAAATGAGCTAGTAAGTTACCACGTAAAACAGAAACTTACGAGAGTGCTAAGTGCGTATCATGCACCACTGTAAGTGTACCCATAACAACCCGTAACGGATTCGTAAGTGACCTACTTCAGAGTGAGCACTTAAGTCAATGTTTTATGCAACCGGGCCCTGGTTCCTTAATATTATATTAGCTAAATCACAGGACGTAATTGTAAACGTGTTCAAAACTATTTTACAATATTCTGTTTTGACGAGCATTAAACTGATTAAAACTCTTCGAGGAAATGCTTTGACTAATTATCCAGACGGTAGGGTGCCTTTTTTCCGTTCCTGTTTCCAAACCCCAAACTAATTTATTTTGAGAAAAAAAATCGCTGCTCCCATTTCTGCGCTTTACATTTTGAAACCGTTTCGTCCAAGAACGTCCTTTCATATCAAAGTGCATTAGGGGCAGCACGGTTTCTACCAGGGGCTACGTAAAATCTTTATAGTCTGATTTTCAAAGCACAAAATGACACCAACTTCTTGCCCTTTTTTCTCGTTCCTCGACCTCTGATTTCCTCAGATCACAATGATAATAGGATACTTGTTAATGTAGTTGATATTTCATTTTATTTTTCCGTCATGCGTGATAGGTAACCCCCCCCCAGCCCCCACTTTGCCACCCTGATTGGCACTTGAAAAAAATTGGGTCAACGTTTTCAATTCATGACCATCCACAGCAACAGACGACGGAAAACAGTTTCAAGGCCTAAATATCTTCACTTTATCGTCTTAGATAACAAAACAGAACCATTTTTTTTTGGTCATTAATTGTTGTGGAAGACACGTTCTAGCTTTCTAAAAAGACGGCAAATAAAGTGACATAGTACTGTTTAACCCTTAAGAGTGATCAGCATCAAATTTCTCCTTGTGATATCAATGCTTTGTAAAACGGAGTGGTCATGAGAATTACGGACATGACCACACAAGATGAATTTGCTTGATATTTTATCACCTTCTCCCCACTACTTTTGTAGGAAATGAAGAGAGGCAAGAAATGAGAATTCAAATTTTGATCTTTGGGATTAATAAAGGTTTAGAAAAGAGCAGGGGTGTATTATCAGGTTTAAACCTGGCAGCGAAGCTGAGAGTTTTTACACCTGATAATACACGACACTCAAATCGCCCCCCTCGCCCCCCCAAAAAAAAAAAAAAAAAAAAAAAAAGAACTTTCAGCTTTAAGTCAGAGCTGAAAATTAGACGTTCCTATAAAAGAACGAGTTGCCGGACTAAGCTAAAATTGGACTGAAGCAAAATATCACATTCAAGGAAGTGAAATCGGAGTATCCACAAATTAAGCTATCATAACCATCATAAATCCTCACAGCAAAGAAAGTCACGTTTTGTAACAGGAACGGTTGCTTTCATTTCAAAGATATCAACAAAACGTGTACATAATCATCGACGCAGTAACGCAAAATGTGTAGGTAAGTAACTGCATTCGAAGAAGTAACGTACTTACAGCACAAACGCGTGTTGCAACAAGACTGATACATATCGATATTTCAGACGGCTCGTCCAGAGGAAACATTGACAGTTTGGTCGTGTAAATATGTTATTTGCATGACCTTTCTACTGCTAATAGTGACATGAAAAACATTCACATAAAAAAATTATGTTTGTAGAATCCTAAAGCATAAATAATACTTTGCAAAAAGTTCATCCAAAAAGGATTTGTTGGCTTTTTATTCAAATACCAGAGACTTGGGGTAGGGATTTTAGAGGCCAGGTCTGAAAACGGGTGTGGAAAATGATCTGTTTGGTCTGAAATAAGGTCAGGATTTGGAGAACCGGGCGGCACACCCCCACCAAGAATTTCCAGGAATTCCCCGGGTTCGACGTATGAGTGAAAAGTCTTGACATGTAAGTTAATGCGAAAGGGTTGGTATTTTCAATAGCATAGGGTCGAAAATGTCAAAACATATGCATGATTTCCAAATCAGTCGCAAACCGTGAAAGCAAGTTTTAATGATTTCGTTTTCTAATAACGTGGGAAAACAGAATAAGAATTCCATTTTCAATGCCATACAAATGCAAAAGATGAAAACGAAACCCGGCAAATCCGTTTATTAATGCTAAAAAAACGAAAACGAAAAACGAATGCCAAACAATCCAAAAAAAAACTTCGACGCTAAATTTGGTGGCCAATTTTCCATTCCAGAAACTGTGAGGCGAATGGGTACCCATTCCCGTTGTACTTAACTTTTCTTTCATGTTTTCCTTTACTTTTTTTCTTTTCTTTAAAACGCTTCTTAAAATTGTAAGCCAGACAGAAAACGGTAAGAAACTTTCCAAATTATTTACAGACACTAGCGACATTTATCACGTTTGTCGATAGGTCATGGCCGAGGTCACGTCTTTGCGGTTTTACAATGTTTCGAGGCATTTTCATGAGAACTCGCTTATGACATCATGCAGCACGTTCAGTTAAGTTAGTGACGCTAAAGGACTTAAGGACGGCCACAAGGAAGTAATGTTCTTGGACAAATAAAACTGCACGTCCACTTTAATAGATGTATTGTACACATGTTTTATGTGATTTATAGTACCTCTAGTACCATTGATAAAAGTTTACTGTAAAAACCAATCAGTCGTATAATCATCCTGAAAGCAAGCTCTCCTTTTGGATCGAAGCCCCTCAACCCTCCCCTCACCGCCAAAAAAAAAAAAAGAAAGAACGTTTCTAAAGCGTGCGAGAACATAACCTGCAATTACCGGTAGGCTTTTTTTCCCTTTTTTTTTGAAAAGAGCGGAGGGAAAGAACACCCCCCTTACACAAAGAGAAAATTATAGAAAAGTATAGGGAGCCCATGATATCAAGCTAACGTGAGATGCCTGTAGCTAACTTTCTAATCGAATGGTTCTCATTCGCTGATCGGGGCTAATCGGAGTTAGGGACGATATATGGACAAAGAGCTTACAAGAAGAAACGCTTTATGGCACGAATTTTGTTCAGGATGCGCTGAAAGGCTGGCATCTGTCATTTTATCATAAAACGCCTTTTATCAACAGTGTGAGTATAAAAGAAGGTAAACACGATCGTGCTTTTAGTCAACTCTTATTGAGAAAGTGTGGATAAACATACTAAAGCAGAACTCGCTGAAAGCGGATCTTTTATTTCGTCGTCGTCATCAAAGACATGGTAGGAACAGTCACTTCATATTTAAAAGTTTCTCTTTTTTCCACATTTATCTTTGTACTTACTTTGAGCAAAGTTTACAAAAACTTTAGAAACGTTTTCTATAGACGAAATGAGGAGACTCAGATGTATAGAGGATGATCATAAAAGGTTTTAAGGAGTCCAATGGCAGCACAATCTAACTCTCATTTGATTATTTCTTTGCCAGGCTGTTCGACTTGGACCTTGGTTATTTTTGCTGTTCGTGGCCTTGGTCATCCTGAACATCTCACTTGTTGAAGGTAATTTTCATATAGCATTCATGACTGTGTGAGTATAATTTCTTCATTATGGCCTTGAGAGTCACTCGCTGAGATTATCATCTCGCAAACTACAGCTGTTCGTTTCGCCAATCACAGAGTCTTGAACACTCAGAGCGCTTTGTTTTCCTTTTGAAGACTGCAGCCTTGTTTCCAAGGAATGCTGGGAAGGACGAAAGTGCTCCGCGCGCGAGTTTCGTGCGGAACTTCCCTTAGGGTTGATTTGAAGTGTCGCGCAATTTTTAAGTGCGTACGTGTGCAAACTTTACGTTTGCAAATATAATAGAGGCAATGTATGAAAGCTCGCTCGTAAGCGTAAAAGTTGAACCTCGCTCAACTTCTCGTTTAAGCTCAGCAGTTTTTATCTTGCCTCTATTTTATTTACGTGATTAAAATTTATGTGCGTTAACGTGTGTAGCCATAAACGCGTCAGTGGAAATCAACCTTTAACTGTAATGTGTTCTCATTTGAAATTTGTCGCTATACCCTAACCGCCATCTTTAAAGATTCATAGGCTTCGTTAACTTCAACATCATTGACCATCGGGCGATGTTATCGAACTCTCAGAGACTGATCGATTTTTTTCTTTTACCGGACATAGAAAGCATATTGAAAATTCATTCGTCTTTCACCGCGATACCCACGCTAGAACCTTCGTTTTATGTGACAACAAGGCGTTCAGCACGTCTTCCACTTTTTATTTTTCTTTGTAAAGCGCATGGACATGGGGGACATAGGAGACAAGGATCATGGCACGGCAACTGCTGGTCATCACATCACAGTTGTTCCCGATGGAGTACCTGGGGGACTGGAATGAAGCACTGCGACGAAAGGTATATAGAGACTTCTAGTTTCCAGGAGGAGAACGACTAAAAGTCGCCCAAAAATCTCGCCCGAAGATATGTCGTCCGAAATGCCCGACTTGCTGGAACAAATTATCATATGTTAGAAGTTTTATCATTTTGCGGTTGGGTGAAGGCTTAATCTTCTTCAATAAAGATAACAGTGCTAACTTTTTTGGAGAAAAAAATTACAGTGAAGCTTTCCAGCGTGTCTATATTTTGAGAATACGCGAAAAACTCTGATTTCGGACGACATAACATCGGGCGAGACAAAGCAGTACCAAAGCAGTAACAAGCGTGAATTGAAATCGAATGTAACAGCCTTGAATAGAAAACGCCTATGTTATAAACACGACTGTAGATAAAATATGAGGTGAACTTCGGCACAATTAGTAGCTTAGTAGCTAAACTATTTGTTGCTTCCACAGCAATCGTGTGGGGGTCACTTTCGCAATACGCGAAATTTATGGGCGCGGGGGGGGGGAGTCAATTCTAAAAAGCTAGGATGAGGTGGGAGGTAGGTTTGAAATTCTTCTAAGCTTTCCCAAAATGACCGGCCTCCAGGGACACCCAACGACCGTTTTCTAGGAAACATCTGTTCGGAGCTCTCTAGAATGGCTAAAATTTTCGAGAGCCCATGAACTCCCCCTCATCATAGGTGACCAACGACCAGCCCTAAAGAAAGTCTCATATGTTGCCAGATGTGGTTCGTCTTTATCAGATCCTATGTGAAAATGTGGCTAGGATTATTTCTTGCTTTCTTGATTCACTATTTCAGCACCTCCGTTAACAATTTTAATATATATTTTTGTAATTTTGCAGATGTCGTAATTCTGGTTACCGTGGTGGAAGCTGTCAAATGTGTCCCAACTCCTGTAGGGGGTCCAGAGGGTCACATATGTGCTCATGTTATGGTGCTGGTTCTTGCTATTAATGGCGTCGAACATCTGATCAAGAACTTATGAGCTGCACGCAGAATAATTGAACTTTTAAAGTTCTTTCAGTAAAAGCTACAAATAAGATGATTATCTTTGTCTTATGCAATTTAATATCAATTTAATATCAATTTAATATACAATTTTGATTATCTTTTTCTTGTGCAATTTTATATTTTCTTTATTTAAAGCCTTGTCCTGCCTAGGTTAGTATTATAGCTATTTGCAGGACATAAAGTATTGTCCTGCCTAGATTAGCATTATAGCTATTTGCAGGACATAAAGTATTGTAAACTTTATATTTCTTTAAATAAATACATTGTTGTTGTTATTGTTGTTGTTATCTTTGAGAAAGCTTATCCAAATTGATCATAATTTCAGGATCGGTACTACCAGTTCACAGGAGGAGTCATGTAATTTTTGACCGTGTGGCAGATTTCCTGAGAGAAACTAATTTTGTATACAGCGGATTATAACTAAACAGGAAGAACGGGTACCATTCTTACGAGTCGGGGCTGTGTTTTCTACTATTTTCATATCGAAATAAGCAAGCTACCCTTTTGGAACATCATTTTAAACTGAAATCAGTTCCATATTGCTTCTCCCGGTGGGTAAATATAAGGGTAGAGGTCTACTACCAAAACCCTCAAACCCTGACACTGTTCAAGACAGAAAACGTTCATTTCGCTGCCCTTTCTAAGACAGGAGACCTTATTTCACGACCTCGGTTCATTTCGGTTCGCATACAGAATTAAGCAATTTTTAAAAGTTATTTTAACAAGTGCGAAATGAAAGAGCGCGCGCTTTTTGCATGTAACTTTAAATTCTCCACTTTAGAACGAGAAGGGAACTGGAGCCGAAATGTGTCCCGCAATTCTTTGTGGGATCGTTACTGGGAACGTGCCGGTCTAATCTCGTACCCAGATCTCTTGTCTCGCCTTCGGCTTCGTCAAAAAGAGATCTGGGTACGAGATTAGCCCCGGTCAGTTATTGACCTTTTGTTTTTTGCCTGTGCTTAGTAACAGCACCAGAAGTCTCACGTTACTAAAGTGGCGAATAGCAGTCAAGTTGTGGTCATTGGCCGACACACGTCAACCGGAAGTGAGCGTTTTTCTCTTTTAATATATCTTGACGCTACCAAATTTGTATTGCTAAGTGTCCTTACTCTTCAAGAGACGCTTTGCCGAAGAATTTGTTCTAAACCACGGCTCAAGAGTGCAAAAGGTTCACTTCCGGTTGACGTGCGTGGCTCAAAAACGTGGTTGCTTAAACCGTTGGCCCTAATGTGACCGAGATGGGAGCAAATGTTGCGGAGCACTGGTTGTCTGCATCGCACACGTGCTATTCGAGCTGGCGAAGGCTCAATTTTTTTCGTTGTACGTAGTCGCCATCTTTTGATTTAGAACTCGTAGGAAGACTGGAGTAGAATGTGCATCACAACAATGAGTCAACAATAGCTCCTGACCCCACCCCCTACCACGCCACCCAACCAAACGATTCTAGGGAATGTGCTGGCTGTTTGTCAATTTAAAAAACAAAAAGTTTCCCGACAAATCCGTTTGAAAAATACATGGAGCACTGCTTTTGGTGTCGTTCCAGAAAAAAATATTCCGGAGCAACGAGAACATCTGAAAAAGTAGTCCTGTATTCCCGGACGGAACTTTCCAAACGGAAAAAAAAAACAGTTTCAGGCTGTAGCGGCTGTTTTTTGGTAAAATTCAATGATTTGTGCAGTGTTTTCACATGACGTCACGGCGGCCATATTGGTGTCCCAAAACAATGAAACGGCGGCCATGTTGGTGTCCCAAACCAATCCTATGGGAGTTGAACTCTTTTTATTTCTTATGCAAAAGTTTTCTTTTGTTCCGATAAATTTGCATAGATGCTGGGCACGTGAGCGAAAACGCTCTTTTAATCCAACTATTGAATTCCTCTCGTCTCGAATGGGCATGAGTTTTCCAACGATACTATCGTATCTCGAGTGGCGAACTAAAATAGGCTGCAAGAGTCATCAGTAGGTGGGGATTGTCGAGTCGACCAACAGAAATTTCGGGAGAGTTTACCAAGCATTTCGGTGGCAACGGAATAAAAATCAGTGCGGAACTCAGCCGAGGATTGTTACTGTTGATGTCTTTTCTGGAGACTAATGTTGGCTAGAGTATAAAGTACTCAAAATAGCAAATTTATCAATTATCTTAAGTTAAGGTAAATTACTCACATCGAAGTGGTCTTTTGTCCTTTCTGTTCGCTCCTAAAACACTTAGAAAGAGCCGGGAAATGCGATGTCCGAGTTCCTGTTCAAATATACGCGGGTGCTACTTGGTAACCGAGCATCTTTTCCAATCTCAGGCGCGGGCGCTAGGCGTATGAGAAAACACAGGCAGCCCAGGCTATAGACCGAATAATAATGCTTCACATTTTCAATATAAAAATACTCAAACAGGTAGTTCCAATGCAACCGTAATTACAATGGTAAATGTCGCATAGAAAAACGAGTGAGATGGATAATAACGTTAATTGTAGCAGTAAGATTAAGGTGATGATCAAGGGTGAATTTATAGAAAGGTAACAGTTACATACAACAGCAACAAAAATTAGTCATTCAAAATATTTCGCCGTTTCTGATTGGCTCCATTCCCCCAGCCTTCCTTATAACCAGCTGGTGCTGACCAAATTTGGAATATACCGTCGTTTCAATGGTATATTTGATTGAAAACGAGGTTGATCGATGGTGTATTTGATTGGAAAAGAGGCTGCTTGGTCAATAGGCCACAGATCAACGTTTTTTCCAGGTGCTGCAGCCTAGCTGTTTATTCACGAGTGAACTAAAAAATGGCGTTCACGGCTAAGATGAAACAGCTGAATTTCTGACTAAAACTGACCGGAAAGAAAGCAAGAATTGATGTTATCTCCTATTTTTAGGAGTAGTTAATTTAGGAGTAATTGAAGGAAATGAAAAACCTGTGTTTATGCCCTGAAACTGTGCCGAAAAATAGGCTAAAGTTTAGATGAAAGTCTACGAGGAGGTTAGCTTGTTAAGATCTTGAAAATATTTTGAATGAATAATAAAACAATTATTGAATTCGGCTTTCATACAATGTAAAGAACTGTGCGGATCTTGGAGGATGTGAACGAGCACCTCGGCCTGTAGAAATATTCAGGTTTGGTATTGTGATCATTCGATAATACGGTTTCTGTACCTTCTGTAATCTAGCCCGCAAGCAACAACCTCGGACAAAACCTTAGGCGTGTCTCTCGCGCGAGACTCCACACGAGAAAGCGCGCGAGCGAGTCGCAAAGCCCCCTTTTGTGGCTTTTCCTTCTCTTTTCACAAGCCTCTCTCGCGTGACTTCTCCCCTAATAGAGATCTTGCTCTTAGGCCCTCTGTAAGCTAATAAAACTAAACTACCCACGTTTATTAGGAAGAGGACAGACTCATTTCCCGTGCACCGAACATATATTGACGTTAGCGCCCCCCGGAGAAGCGAGGTTTGCCTTACCGGAGGTCATTAATAACGCTGGGCATAACCGTAATGCAAAATTTTAGTCACATGTACTTCACGTCTTTGATGGTTCTGGCCGTGTTCTGGGCGTTTTCTCTCTAACATTACGCTGTTTTTTCATGCTGCCCTAAGTGGGAAGTTAGTGTCAAGGCTGGCTTAGAAAGGAAAAGAAAGGTTGGGGGGGGGGGGGGGCACGTTACTAGAATCTTGAACTGATCCCCGTACTTTCGTGCCATTGCTTTACACCGTTCAACATTATTTTGACATTGAAGAAGGAACATCAAACCACTAGTTTGGTAAAATAGAACACACCAATGAGTTATAGTAAATCATAAGTGATTAAGCATGGATTACGATAGACGAGATTAACCGTTCAAAACTGAGGCCCATGTATAAAAACATTATTGTTAACTCAAAATATTTCTCCGTTTCTGATTGGCGAAAATCCCACGGATACTTCATTATAACCAGCTCATGCTGACCAAATTTGGAAGAATTTAGCGATATATGAAAAATGACGTCAATTCTACAGCATAATTGCCAGAAACCTGTATAGTTAACCAAGAAGACCTGGGGACGAGGTTGAATTGTTTTTGTAGTGAGTACAAAATGGAGGGACATTTCACCCGTTTCGCGAGGAAGAAATGGGCGAAGTATTAGCTGAAAACATAGCAAGAACAGCAAGAATAAAACTCAACGGACGCCATCCGCTATTTGGAGAATATTTTCAGAATTGAACAACCCTTCATCTCCTAAACTTGCCAATAAACAGGCAGATGAACTTAACATCAATGGAGGTAAGCATGTTTATAGCTTGTTTTTAAACTAGGAATTATTTTGAATGAATAATAAAACAATTGTTGAATTCGGCTTTCGCATCATCTGAAGAATTATGGAGATTTCGGAGGGTATTATCCGCCCAGGCTGATTAAAACCCTCCTTGATCTCCATAATTCTTCAGATGATACTCAACGTCATCCATTTTGATATCACCACGGATATTCTCCACACTTTTCTCCATACACTTCCCAAGGTACTAATGAGGAGAATCTGTTGAACTATCCAGAACTTTTACACTTATTGATCATTTCTTTTATTCTCTCAACCTTTATGATTGTTTGAGCAGTATCACTACAGGGAGAAGTTAGCGATTGGTCACCCCTGGAAGTTGAAGAGTTAGAGCGATTTTCGTATGACCTTGAATAATAGTTTCGGTAAGTGTTCGTTATTTGTTTTATCAGCCAATGGATGAAAAGAAAGATCAAAACATGGACTGTTCGTTTTCCCGCAAAAGAAAACCCTAATATGGAGGAGGCGTTGTTCGCTTGGCCAACCGTGTAGCAGTATGACATCAAGGGAAGGATCTATCAATTTTTGGAAAGTCCGTGGGCTTAACTAACCAAATGCCACGTGCGTTTGTGTCCGTTCGATGAACCAATCAAATCGCCCTCTTTCCGTCCATTTGGTGTTTCAGTTTGGTTCGCGCATTTTCATTTCAAGGTCATACGAAAATCGCCGTGACAATGGTTACAAAAGACAAAACTTGGAAAACGTGAATTATTTCATATACTTCACATTGTGATGTACAGTGTAGCACTTTTACATTCCATATCAACATCGTCTTAAGCAAGAAAAATAATCTTACATGTAAAGCAAAAACCAAAATGGGAAAGCTAAAAAGTGCACATATGTTTTATATCATGAAATACTCAATAACGATAGAAATGTGTGGGTCATATCAGCGACGGCCTCTTCTGTCACGATCATATGGTGACCTGTCACGGCGAGGTGAGCGTGACCTATCCCGGCGAGGAGGAGAACGGGAACGACGACGGGGAGGCGGAGACCTGGACTGTGAACGGCGGGTGTATGGAGGGGAGGCTGAGCGGGATCTATAAATAAAACCAGAAATACTATTAACAAATAAATAAAAACAAACAACTAAATACGAGACAGTATCAAGCATGTAATAAATAACTGTAAAAAAGCTGTCAGAGGTTTTTTCATAGTCAAACTCAGAAAACCGTGAACACCAAAATTATTTCAGGAATGTTGATGTGTACTGACCCATGAAAACAAAGACCACGACAGTTTATGGAAAGTGAAGTGTTTATGAAAAGCGATGTGAAATTAGTTCCAGAATTTTCACACTGTTTTTTCACCATTTATTTAAATAAAAACGAAAACAACAGCTATGGCCCAGCTGGCTCCCTAGAATAAACTGGTAAAAAAAACCTAAATTTTTTTAAATAAAGATTAAGTTATAGAAAAAAATGTATTAAATAAGTAAGTAAACAAAATCATGTCTGACAATATTTGGTTGGTTGGGAGAGCTTGTCCTTTGCCTTTTCCAATGGTCGAGTTGGAGTAAAAATCTCCTTTCCTGAAATTTGTAATTATTGTAGAGTTTTCCAACAAAGAATACAAACAAGCTTTCACTGCAGCCAGAAATGATGACACAATTTCATTCTTAGAATAACGTTTAGAAATTACAGTATTATTCCAGGTATTGGTCTTAAAGCAGAATGATGGAATAACGCATCTTCCTGTTACCTGAAAAAGCTCTATATCAGTTACAGAATCATGACTTAAAGGATGCAACTTTTAAAAATGAAAATTTTATTATTGCCTTAAACAAAATAATACAGAGAAGGAAACTTTGCACCTTGTCAGCAAAAGACGTTTTTTAAAAGAACGAAATGCCCTAATTAATTTAGCTTTCAATTTTGTCACTTGACTACCTCTGAGCAGTGGGTGTTAACAGACATTACACACAGTGACCAAAAGTGATACCCACAAGAAATATACAAGTACCTTAAGGAGGGATTGTTGCATAAGACCAAGATTAAGATTCAAAATATGTGATACCTAACTTAAAATCTTTTTATCATTTGAAAGGTAGTGTTACCCAAGAGTTTAAGATCCAATTGGCATAACAATGTTTGTTATGAACATTTTGACATATTTGGACATCACAGGAATAATTTTAATTCTCATTGACAAAAAGATCCCTTATTATAATCTGTCAGAGGGGTGACAGTGGATAACTAAGCCTTTGCTGATATCATGATGCCTAGTTGTAAGCGACAACACGATGAATTTGTCATAACTGTAATCTAAGTCAAGTGAGACATGTCCCTGCACTGCACTCAAAGTTAGAGCCTTGTTATCTTAACTTGTACATGTACGTGTAACATGGAAGAAGGATCTTGTGTTGAGGTTTCATGTTGGCCTTCCCACCATCTTGCAATTCCATGGTTTTGCCACGTGGCAAAACTCTCAACTTGCTCTCTGCTCCTTTTCTATCAAGATGGTCTCATTGCAGGCTAATTTCATTGTAACTATGACTATGTTTTGCATGTGTGTGGGTAAGGTGTGCCTTGGCCTGCTACTGATTCTCTAAGGCCATTAGACATCGTATGTAAACCTGAAGATGAATGCTCTATTTGAGATCTACAGGTAATTTTTCAACATTCCGTGTTGGCACATTTCATTAACAATATCTTCTTTCCTTTAAGTTTGCATGGCTTATCAATATTAGATCCTGATTAAGAAATTTTTTGCCAATATATTTTGGTCTGGTATTTTTATGAAAGGATCAAGGACTTTTCTTGAAAACTGTTTTCTACATAACAAAATGATGTCCTTTTTGTACTAACCGTGGAGGTGATTCTTTCGCCCCGGCTGCACCTCTGAAATAAATAAGATTTTAATATGCTGAGGGGCAGACCGATAAGTATCATGGGAGCATCGGCCAATAATATTGATGAAATACAACTTACTTTGTCTCTGAAGATGACTACTACACTCAGTCATTGTGTTAACAACAGTCCTATTCAGGACTATGCTCACCTAGGCGACCATATTCCACTTACTTAGAGCATTTTATACTATAAAAAATTTGTAGCTGGCAAGAGTTTCATGGAGAGAACATTGGGGGAATGAGTGAAAAGTGGTACCATCTAGTTGCAGGCCCAGTCAAAATCCTTCATAATAGTGGGCAAGAGAACCAGTGTCGCAGGTGGCAAAGATTAAAACTTGGATGTTCTTTTTAATAAATTAATAAATTATTTAATACAAGTGTCAAGTAGGCACCAATTCTTCCATTGGAAGCTGCCTTCAAAACAGCTGACAATTCAAACTACAAGTTACAAAAAGAAAAGGGACATACCTCCTTCTGCGACGATTGCGACCATACAACTCTCGCCTGTATGTAAAAAATTAACTATTTGTAATCACAAACAAGTACAAATATATAATACAGAATGCAGAAATGATGTTACTATTAAAGTTCTTAGTATGCCCCTAAACAGGCCTTTGCCATAAACATCCCTTTAAAAATATACCAGTAACTTAATGAAGCAGACAGTTGGAAGTTATCCAAAAAAATTAACAGAACTGTGACCAAGTGGTCCCTAGCTGTCTCAGAACACAAAATTAACAGCGAAGATCACCCAGGAAGATTGAGAACATTTTAAATCTAACTAACCCTAATTTCATGGCTCGGACCATTAATTTTGAGATTCCCACATTTCTAAAGTACAGTGTTTATCAACCTTATTCCTCAGTGGGAATACAAGATTAGGTTACATAGGACCAGGCATAATAATAAACAATCAAAGGAAAAAAGCAGGTAACTGTTTTTGCTTGAAGAAGATAGGCCGGACAGAGGGCTGTCTTAGCAGGTGTAGTCCAAGGACCCTGTTCAGAGGTTGTCCATACGCTGGGTCCCAAACTTCCTTATGATAGAGAGCTTTAGATTCTAAGATGAGATCGACTATGAGTACGAGTCACTTTGGCCGGAAAACATGAAAGCCATTGTCATTCTACTTCTAGTTTTAGCGAGAATGTTGTACTGGTGGGACAAGGTATCAAATGTTAAAGGTTTTATAATTTTGCGATCAGGAGAGGGCTTAACTTCCTTCAATAAAGATAACAGTGATGATTTTTTTGGTGAAAAAAAAAAACAAACAATAAAGCTTTCTGGGGTGACTATTTTTTGAGAATATGTGAAAAAACTTCATCCTCAAATCTAAAGATCTCTAACGTTTCCCATAAAATGTATTTTTGCCACCTTTCAATCATTTTCTGGATCCCACTTTTTTCCTTTTCCGTTCCCATTTATGCTCCCCATTCCCACTCTTGTCCCTTCCACCCAACTCACCGCAAGTCTCTTGAAATAGGCCGCATGTGCATGAAGTTACAAAACCCACCACGAGTACACTCTCTAGGAATATACAAGAAGACTACAATTGATTACGCTGAGTAGTCCAGACACTCTTACCGGCTGTCCCGAGATATAGGCCTCAGATGCATGAAGTTACAAAACCCTCCTCGTGTGCATTCACTGCATAACAGAGGGGATCATACAATCAGAAACAGCCTGCTAGGGGCATCAGCTTAAAAAATTACAGAAGTCTCTACTCATTATGTCAATTCTATCTTTTTTAGGTCTCTTGCGACTTCTAGTTATATTTATTTCCTGAAAATATGACCCGCCTAGATTAGCTTAGCTACCCGCGGGTATGTTACAATAATTGTAAATCATTCTTAAAATACAAATAAAATGTTGGTATGTATGTATCAGAAAGAAAAGAACTTTGAGTACAGCAATTGAAAAGAAAGAAGCAGTGTTCAGTGGGCATGAAATAATAGGAAGTTTAAGCAACCACGACAGACAGTGAAGTCATA
This sequence comes from Porites lobata, assembly GCA_942486035.1. Classification (NCBI taxonomy): domain Eukaryota; kingdom Metazoa; phylum Cnidaria; class Anthozoa; order Scleractinia; family Poritidae; genus Porites; species Porites lobata. The sequence continues at coordinate 905,792 of CALNXK010000019.1, read as the reverse complement.
GCGATAGGTTTTATAACCAAAACAACAACTCTCACCATCACAGCACTTTACAACATGAAACTCTCAAATGGACATATATTTCGTTGTAGAGGGTGTAAACACTTGATGGAAAATTTTACTTTTCCCATTTTTTACAATAGCTGAATTATTTCTTGTGCTCTGATTGGCTAATTTTTATGATCAATAAGAGAACAGACACAAAATTTTAATTATGCAAGACACGGTCATTTGCCAAACGAAGGCCAAATTTCAATGTTTTTCTTTTTTAAGTTTCGTAGAAGATTCACTTTCTGTCACTAAGACAAAATTAGCTAAATAGCTCTGATGCAACCAAAAGCCGAGACAACTTGCTAGAATTTGTACAGCTTCAAAACTGTGATTCGGCTAAGCTTTTAATTTTCATACAGAGTTGAAAAGCTAAAAAAAGTACGAAAACAATTCTGAAAGTTTAGCTTATTCAAACTAAAGACATTAATAATAGTAGTTTTCTTTTGACAAACACTGTGCATTTTTCGGATCCATTTTTTCCAAAAGCAAAACAAACTTTTTGTACAAACTTTGTGAAACTTTGTAAGCACCTGGAAAGTTGAATTGAAGACTGCATGTGAATAAAAACCACCTTTCGGTTTAATTGTACACTGTTCATATAGCTGAATGGCATTCAGGACAAAAAAAAAACCTGAACTGAAGCAAACAACAGGTACACGGTACTTGTTCGCACTGTTTGGTTAGCAATTTTTCTAAACTGCAGGACTAGTTGCTCTACAGACAGCTCAACCATACAACACTTTGACTTGCTCAGTTATTTTAATGGCTCCAAAATTTCTTGGGCTAGTTTATGACTTTGTACTACCCCAGAAATGCCTCCATTTTCCAAGACAATAAACATCGCTGATATCATTCCTAAGAATTTTACGCAAGGCAGTGGCATGACTCAACCTGTCAAATTTTTAGCCAATGAAACTTCGTTACTTGTCTTCAGTGGCCAATCACCAAGCGAGAAAAGTTATTGACAATACATTGCGCTAGTTTAAAAAAGTCATAAATTCTAGCCTTTGTTATTGTAAAAAGGAAGGAAGGAAGGAAGGAAGGGAGGAGTCATGGATGAGAGGACAACAGACGTACCGCCTTTACAATATATCTTTACATGTTTAACAGTGGGGTTCGGACGTCAGCATACAAAACCAAATTGCCGTCCTCTTATTGATGATAATTATTTTTGTTGTCAAATTTTATTGTGGATCCACTCGCCTGTGGCTCGTGGATCTGCAACACTTTGACAATTTTATGACATCATAAGAAGACAGCCTCAGCTAGTAGATCCATAACACTTTGACAATGTTATAACATCAATTTATCATCAATTAGAGGACAGACACATAAAAGACTGGCATCAATTTGTTAACTATACATGACATCCCTATTGCCATCCTCATCACAGTCCTGTTTGCTTAAACTCCCTAATATTGCATACAGTACAGTTGACAACAGACCAAGTCCTGAACATTTGCCACAAGTTGTCAAATAAAATTTCTCATCACTCTTTACTTACGCATTCAGAATTTCTATGGATGAATCTGTGGCAGTTATTGGCACCAACCATCCTTGTTGGATTCCCAAAAAGGCTGTGCCATGAATCTTTTTCTACAGTGTAAATCACTTAACTTACACATTCTGAATTTCTAAAGATGAATCTGAGGCAGTAATTAGCACCAACCATCCTTGTTGGATTCCAAAAGAGGCTGTGCTAAAGTGTACATGTAGGTACCATCTTGGATCTTTGAGGTACACTCTTTGTGATCCCTTTGAGTGTCCCCTTCAAGTTTAAAGACTACATTTGTGTAGTACAAGCTCTCTGCAAGCTTCACTTAGGATCCAAAATCATATAATTCAGGAGAAGAACTTAATACAAATATAAAACAAATGAAAAAGAGACAGCACTAGTATGGAACTACTGTTAGTGTACACTATAAGTTTGAGATTGTCAATGGACTAACTACATGTAACAAAAGTGGGAAATATTTTAGGCTTACCCCATTTCATACTGTCTGCAGCATGCCTCCCTAAAACAAAAAGGAAAGGAAACAATATGTTTTAAAATTTGGCAAGCAAAGAACAGGCTGAATGAAATCATTACACTACAGACAGCTTTTCTTCTAAATGCCCCCTTACTTGTACAAGAAACCTCTCACAATGTCCATGCTCCCATCAACCCTTTAAGCAACAATATCAAAATTCAAATTCTACTAACTGGCCTCCAAAAATATCTTATGGCATTAGTTGGGAGAAGACGCCAATAAAAAACAATTGATTTTGCACGATCATTGTCTTAAATCTCATGCCTTCTTTCTTTGACTATGCCCTGATACTGTGAGGAGAAATTAGATACTGGTCACTATTGGAGGTTAATGGAATATTATATGTCTTGCTTGAAATTATGCTCTAATGAACCCAATTTGTACAATCTGAAACATAGTAACAGCAAGGTTGATGTGCTAACCTAAAGTCCGTAACAGGAGACAGCTCAGCATAAATGGGCTGACCTGAAAAAAATGACAGAGAAATCAATAACAAAATGCTCCCTTTAACTGCAAGAGACTGCCACCAAAATCTGCAACAGTGTATGTACCAGTCCATGCTAAGAATTACTAGGGAGCTTTCAAAAGACAGTGATTTTTAGAAACATTTTGATCACCATGTGGTTGATGGAAAGAGAGTGTGCACAAATTAAACCAACATTAGTAAGCAGGATTTAGCTGATAAATGTCATTTCAAACCATGGACCAAATGGCAACAGAAGACATTGTTGCAACATAGAGTTACAGCAATAAAAAGCATGTCATATAGGTTTAGTCCTGACAATGCCGGTTGCTTGAAAATTTCATGCACAAGCAACTCAACCTTTATGCAACCTTTATGATCAATACAAACACTGAATTTTATGTTTCAACAGGTGCACTACCATGTTGATAACTTACTGTCAAATCTGCTTCTTACCATTGTACCAGCGATTATCAAGGTCTTTCACAGCTTTTTCTGCATCTTCTTCATAGCGAAACTTGACATAGACATTGCCAACAAGATGGTCTCCAAGGTTATCACACACATTCATTTCTTCAATTTCACCATACTGAAACAACAGCAGCAAGCAAAATTAACATTTGGGGCATACAAGGGTTTGATAACCATACCCCTTAACTTCTGGTAGGGAGGAGGGAATGTTGTACTGCAAGACAGCAAGTACTGTACACAATTTGCCTTCTGTGGTACTTCCCTTTAAGTCCCAATATTGACCAACATCAATTTTCTCCTAATAATATCCATAGATTGTCAAGTGCAACATCTGTGAGAATTAATCAAATGAGCACAAAGGGAAAAATCTCTCATCTTTTATCAATTTCTCCCAAATAATTCTGTAAGGAAATGTATAGAGATCAGTTTGGAGAATTTGTTTGTGGATACTGGGGCTTAAAGGGTTAAATTATTGCTTGAACAACTTTGCTACCCACTCTTTAGTGCTTGTAATACTTAATTTATTGACAAAAGCTTGCTTGCTCTCCAGAGCTGTGTGAAACAAAATTTAATGATCCAACTTACTTTCTCTTCAAGTTCCAAGAAAACATCCTACAGAAAAAAAAAATGCAAGTCAATGAATTCATCACAAGACGGTTTTGTTAAGACTTTTTAACTATAACAAGGCTTTGCTATAGCAGTACGTGGTTGCCCCTGGTACCAAACTTTTTCTCCTAGGAGACTAGAATATCTTAGTTTTAATACAGAAACCCTACACTGGGCACCCTGGTGAGCTACTCTACATGGATGGGCTCCCTTCAATTTTCTTAGAGCACAGCCTTGGTAAAAAATTCATAAAGGAAAATGCACACCTCAAAAAATCGATCATAATGTTCCTGGGCTTCCACATCGGATATTGCACTACCTGTGGATAACAAAGTAAAGAGGACATGAAATTTCTGTGAATTACTTTAAGGGTGGCTTGATAGAGTTTTTCAGGGTCAATAACTCCTAAATTTGACCATGAACTATGTCGCCATTAACAAAGATTTGAAAAAATTATCACCACAGCTGTATTAGATAAAGATGAGGTAATTGCTTCATTTCATTACTATGACAACTCTGATATCACTGTTACCCTGATCATAACAAATTTTCATCTTTATCTAATACAGCTGTGGTGGTAATTATTGCAAATCTTTGTTAATGGGGGCGTACTTTATACTCAAACTTAGGAGGCCTTGAAACAGAAAACCTTATTGAGCCACCTTAACCAGAGAATTAAGTGTTTGTACGTGAGAGAAGCAACCTTTCACGAATTTTGTTTTGTTTTATGTGCCTTTCTCATTCTTGTTCATTCATATGAATCCCTGAACTTGTGAGTTGCTGTTGGAAATAATCATTTTTATCAGTGTATAAAAAAAAAAGACACAGGACAAAGAAGAAAGAAGAGAAACAAATAAGAGAAATCTGTTCTGGACAAAATGTCATTTCTCCACCACAAAGAACTGCTCCTTTCTGACACAATGAAATACACAAAATTTTCTGGCCCAATTTTATTGGGCAAATTCTTCATGTTGTCTTGAGAAAAGCTCGTATCAAATATCACCCTACTAAATTAGGAAAACATACAATGTAGAATTTTGAAAAAAACATTCATTTTTTTAAGGTATAACACAAGCCAGCTGCACTGTAAGGTGGCTTTAACTTTTGACTTCTTTTCTGGGGAAAAGAGTTTTCTGTAATGCTTACTTGTCCCATCTGCAACCTGGGCTGCACTCTGAGGATTCTGGTACATGTTTTGCAGCAAAATGGTCTGCAAACCAAAATATATTACCACAAAAAGAGACCATGTTAACATGACATATATTAAGGATGGCTTAGACAGGTAATTTTTAGGTTAGCAATATCTCGTTCATCAATTCGTTGCCTGTTTCACTAATTAGCTCTCCTTCTATATTTGTTTTTAAAAAAAATTTGAAGAATTATCTCACTGACAGCCGATCTGTCGCATAATTTTCTGATCTTGTTCACTCTGCATTGAGCCATGAATTTAGTTTCAAATGGAACATTAATATACTTAAGCTTCATTAGGCTTCCTTGTAAATATTTTAACAACTTTTATTCAATGAAGGTTTTTTTGTGACTATTAATGTTAAAAAATAGAATAAAAAATCTCTTTTGATTTCTCTCATTCTATAAAATGGTATATCTTACTAACAGAGTACCAAACATTTCACACATTAACAGTGAAGTTCAGTTTGTATTTATGTTGAGACGAATGTCCAAAGGTCCAGTTAAAATGGTGCATTTCACAAGTGACAAATCTAATGCAAATTAGGAGAATGATAGATTTTCCTCGTAAACATGAAATTCAGCACATGTGAGTGTGAAATGCAGTGTTTGAACTGGGCCTAAGATTTCCACTGCCGTTTAATTTTTATGTGTGTATGTGTGCAATTTACGTTCGCAAGTAAAAGAGAGGTAATGTATGAAACACCACGCTTGAAAGTTTAATCTCGCTCAACTTCATGTTTAAGCACAACACTTCATACCATGTCTCTATTTTATTTACATGAGTAAAATTTACGTGTATGTACGCGTAACTGAAAATAATTTCCACGACAGTGGAAATCCACCCTAAGGCACACACATAACATAATTTCATTCTAATCCAGACAAAAACGAATAAGTTCCATTAACCCTTTGAGCCCCAGTATCCACATACAAATTCTCCAAACTGATCTCCATACATTTCCTTTAAGAATTAGTTGAGAGAATTTAATAAAAGATCAAGGCATTTTCTCTTTCATGGTCATTTTTTATATTCTCACAATCTTATCTCTTGACAATGTATGGACATTGTTAGGAGAAAATTGCTGTTGGTCCCTATTGGGACTTAAAGGGTTAAAAGGTACACACCTGGCTAAAAGTGGGCTTGTTATGAAGTCTTGAGCATCTTTCTCCATGGCGACAAGCACCAATTTTGAAGTAGAAAGAGCAATTTACTCTAAACAGGTGGAAAATCAATTTAGCACACACAGAAGTATACATGCCTCCTTAATCAATTTTTCCCACATATTACCATCTACAACCTTCTTCCATTTCTCACATAATAAACTACACAAAGTAATATAGAAGAATTCATAACTTGTCTTGGTTTTGTCAAACTACACCGGGCTAAGGCCTGGGCTAAACAATCAAACATTTTCGTCCACCATTGTATTTGTCATGCACAACATGGCCATGGGGTGGCTCAACGATCAAACATTGGTTTGTGAACGGTAAAACATGCTTTTCAGACACGACGTTTGAGGAAATATAATATTTGATCGTTTAGAAGGGGCTTTTTATATAAGACCGACAAGCTAAACTTTGAAGGTATAGTTGTGTAACAAAAATTGGGGTTGGGGTTCGTTTTCATACAGGGACAGGTTTCTTGTAACTAAAAATTAACGGAAAAATGATTTCGTTTTTGATTCAATAATCCATTCATAAAATGAACAATTCCATAATCGAATGTTGATTCGATTACTGTTTTTTGAAAAACTACACTTTCCACAAGTTGACCTCAGAATTTTGTTTTTTCCTCTTTTTTTTTCTGAGAGTCGAGTGCTGGCGAGTTCTGAAGTTCAAACCCAAACAAACTGTTACATGTACGCCAGTTTGCTGCCAGTAATCAGTGCAACAGACCTAGGCCTGACCTCTTAGAAAACACAATGGTCAAACTAAGGTCAGTGTATGTGCGGTGATTGGTGGATTTCGATCCTCGGCCTTTGTCAGTTTCTCATAGTTTCTTTGCGTTTGCGGTCTGTCTACTCTAGCTGTTATTTTGATTAAAGGCAATGAAAAACGCAATCGTAAACGGCAGGAAAAAGGAAGCAAATACGATTGAACACAACAGACAAGAATAAAGAACAGGTAGATTTTGTTCATAAACCAAATCAACATTTGATTATTGAATCGAGGTCCAATTTGACTGTTGGATTATTCATTTTATGAATGGATTATTGAATCAACAAACGAAATCATTTTTCCATTAATGAATTCATTAGTTTGTTAGCGACGGGAACGCTTGACCTGGTTTGACTGTAAAATTATCTAAAAGTAATAGGAAGTTTCCTGTATGGAACACAAGAAACAAAATTTGTGGACAATATGGACGTTCAGATCTTACAGGCTTATATTTTGGAAACTCTTAGCTAAATAGATGGTTGCAGTAATAAGCTGATCTGACAACACAACAGTCGCTAAAGTCCTGCGCTTGTGGAACTCAAACCTGAACAAAATAAATCTTATTTATTTAAAACATGAAAATGGATCGCCTACGACCCTGGATTGACTTACTTGTCTTTCTCTGTACCAAAGATCGACGCCAAATACTCCGCCATGCTTTCTTCCACCGAAAATTACCCAGCGTTAGCTTGCGCGCGTCGAGACCGAACCTCGTTCCCAGGTTCTCTCTCCTACCAAGAAAGATCAACAGAGGTTTCAGGCTAATACACAGATAGCTTTCAAGCTTCAAGCAAGGTCTCCATCTGAGGGAGTCATGAGAAATCACACAAAAGCAGCATGCAAGAGGAGATTTGAGTGCGAGGGGTGTTGCTCTCTCTTGTGGCCTGCTTTCCCGGGGGGGGGATACTCAATATATCCCTCGGTGGGGAGGTGCGGCAAGGCCCCTCATACCCTGACCCTGTTTAAGACAAATATCGCTGATTTTCCAACCCTGTTTAAGACAGAATTCCGATTTTTGATACCCTGTTTAAGACATTAATTAACATTAGAGGTTGTAAAAATTTTGCTGTTTATCGTCCAAGAAAAGATATCCTGTTTAAGACAAAAATTGATAAATCGAAACCCTGATTAAGAAAAAAAATGACAAATTCGATACCCTGTTTAAGACAAAAATCCTGAAAAACATACCCTGGCTTGCCGCACGTCCCCATTAAGCCCTTATAAGGGAGTAAGCCCTCCCCCGGGCTTGCTTTGCTGCTGATAAATGGAGAGCTTGCACGCAGGCTAATACACAGAGACAAAATCTTACTCTTCAGGCAAGCTGATACTGGTATGTTTTCTTTTCTCTTAGCAAGCATCTGTGGTGTAACAAAATCATGCTGGATTATAAAAAAATTTTTAATGATCACTTTTTGAAACACTTCATTGCATATCATCCCCAACTAAGAGAGCCCATAAATAATCGAGTTATTATATAGCAATATAAAGCAAATCCTATGATCTGAGTGGGGCCTACATGCAACTTGCACACCTGGGCCGGGTTGTTCAAAGCTGGGTTAAGGTATCTGCACCGGCAAATTTTCAACATTTTATTTTGTCCTTAAAAGCTTACCACCATTGAGGTTTAGTTATGTAATATGCATATCCGGTTTTCTTTTTTTAAAATTTTCTTCACACAACCCTGATAACCCAGGGTTAGTGCAAAATTTGAATTCAAATATGAAAGCTTATAAAGTAAATTCAGTTTAATTCTTTTTGTCAACAAATTGATGATTCGATGCTCTATGAATATCAGAGAAAATTGTCCGAGAAAATGCTTTTGAACAAAAGAAAAAGAAACCTGGGTTAAATTTAACCCTGGGTTAAGCGCTCATCAGCCTTCGAACAACTGGGCCCTGGGTCTTTTCTCGCTTCATTACGAGTTCCAATTGCTTTCATTGCTGCAAAAACAAATGCCTCATCTCTAGATCTCTACCAACCTCAATCTCAGGCCCGGGTGGGGTACTCCCACATATGGGCTATATAGGTACGTCCCGCGGAATAGGGTATGGTTTTTGAGGTTTTCGGTCCTTAAATAGGGTATCTTTTTTTACCCTTTTGTTTCTGTGTCCCTGGTGTGGTCCTCAGAAAGGGTAGCTTAATTGTATTATCTAATACTGGAGTATGAAAACGCCTGCCTAAACGAACATTTTTTTTCAACTAGGCTTATTCTAGTATTTTATGCTTGATATTATACATCCAATGTTACAGGTTTTCCTTTTCATGCTATTAATAATTTTGTTTTTTCCTTGAATAGGGTGTCATTTTTCGGCTTTCGGCCTTAAAAAGGGTATCAGTTTTCGCTTTCTTAGTCCTTAAATAGGGTTAGGGTTCACGAACTTTTGCGGCACACCCCTATCCAAAATTCGAGACCCCCCCGCCGGGTTCTCAGGTGACTTGGTAGTAAAAATGCATAATGTCAGTTTATGGGTTCTTTGACTAGCACTTGACCATCAGATGGAGATTTTGACGCACCCTTCAGAATGTGAGTAGTCTGAAATTTTCTCTTTGGCCCATGACTAAAAGTTACTTTTCAGGACAGTTACAGCTGTAGTAACAGTTATCTCCCTTTACCGTCAAGCCAGGTCAAGCGTACCCTCAAGACTCCATTAATGAATTTATCATTCGAAAGTTGAATCCACTGATAGTTGTACGTTTTCTGCAGATTCATCTCTGCATATTTCCTGCATGCATAATGAGCAGTAAATTTACATGTGAGGTTGTTATGAAATTTCTACCAGGTCAGTTTTCTTAAATTTGATGCAAATGTGTTCAAAGCAATATTATCAATTCAAAGATTTTTCAATTGGAAATGATTCACTACTCATTACATGACGCACACAGGAGTGCATTTTTGAATTTGATACTGGTTGCAGCAAGGACTACCAGCTTCAAGTTTTGAACAATATATTCACTATCTTGGGCGTTTGAGTGACCTGGCTTGACTGTAATAACCTGAAATCACCAAGAATCAAAGTAGTTGAGCAAACATTAAACAGACAAAATGAAAGGGGCCCATTCATTGAGGTCAAATTTATATTTGCCCAAAAATATCCAAGGAATTCTATTCAATAAAGTGCTTTTGACATTTTCAAAACCCCATTAAGAATGGAAAACAGGCACTAAACTAGCAGAATGCAGTAGCTGAAGATTTAATAAAAAAAATTTTACATGATCCTTTTCACTATTTACAATGGCACTCTGCAATGCAGACAAAGTTTTATTACAAATACAGGAGGAGGTGACACTAAAGATGACATAGAAAACACATTGTCCTTGATCATGGCTCTCCCAGTGGTATTACAAAAGATATCATGTCTCCAGTTGCTCCCCAGCTTGCTCGATACTTTTGATAAATAAGGATCCATGCAGTCAAGCCAGCAAACCACACTAAAAATCCAATTCCAGATTTGATTACATCTGAAAACAAACACAAGCAGAATTTGTTAAAAAATTGTATTAAAACAGATTAAAACCCTCAACATGGAGCTGGTCGGTTTTTTTGGCTTAGAGGAATATAAAAAAGGGTTTGGTAAGATCAGGGTTTTTGATAAGATTTTAAGTAGATGGCAAAAGCCTTGGAGTAGGTGAAGAAGGAAACAAACTCACGGCAAAGGCGTGACTTGTGAGCGCGAGTTGCTGGAAAAATTTGAATGCATCTAGAATGCATTTCCAGCATTCTGGAGCAAAAATTAGAGTGTTTGAACAGAACACAGACATCATTAAATTTTGGCTTTATTATTCAGTGACAGCACACCAATACTCTATTTAAACTGGGGTAATTTCCAAAGAAAAGTAGGCGGCGAGTTCATGTGAATCGCCAGCCACCAGCTCTAATTGAAAACTCTCTAAGATACATGTAAAGTGATGCATGCACGAGGGGCACTAAAGGAAAGTTTGGGTAAAGATGTGTGCCCCGAGGCCTTCAAACCCTGACCTTGTTTAATAGAAAAAACATTCATTTTACTACCCTGTTTAAGACAAGAGACCTTATTTTATGATCCTGATTTACTTTTCTTCCCATTCAGACTTAAGTAAAGTCAAACCGCATTAATATGGACATCTGAAGGGCCATATAGAGTGTCTGTATTTTAAAAACAGGTTGAGTTTAGAGAAAATGTAAGGTCTTTCTTTCCCCAGGGACAATGCAAACTCTCTGTAATAATGAGGTGTCCATATTGGGCTGGTGTTTGTAAAGCACAGTTTGACTGTAATTTTTTCAACTAATATCATGGAATTAGATTTTTTGGAAAAAAATTATTGGTACCTCACATGTAGAGTGTTTCAGATAAGAGACAGATCTCGGGTCAATGACCCGACAAAGAATGCTTCCTGACCCGACAGATGACATATAAGTGTTGAGTTCAATGTAACAAAAAAAATTAGCATGTGGTCTTGGTGACCCCTCAGATGGTCTCCACGACCCCTGCTTGAAAGAATTAACTGGAACGCTGCATGTGGACTGCTCATCACATGCCATAATATCACCAGAAATACACACAAGGCTTATGGTGGGGCCACTGCTCTGATCCGTGTCTGGTGAAACATTGTTTGGCCTCCCCATGCTAAGTGTGACAAACATGATGTTGAACCAAAATGCTGGGTCATTTAGCTAAGGTAAGTTATATCCTATCATTAATCATTATTATGTTATGATTACACTTACATGATTTAAGCTTTGATTGCCCTGAAAATGATGGTCTGATAAAAGCCTCCTTGAAGAACCAAACAACATTGATAAACCACAAAAAAGGGAGCAAAGCAAATCCTCCTAAAAAATGTGTTGACGGAATCAAGGAAAACACAACAATAGCACATAACAAATGAACAAGTCATTCAAATCATGAAAACAAGGAGAATTTAACAATCTATAACAGAGAAAAATTTTGAGTTACCTAATACCCATGCTGACTGCTTGACATTTGAATAACTTACCAATGGTTTGATTTGACGATAATCAATCAAACAATCTAGAACCTAGTACTATGTTGCAGCTCTTCTTGGCACAATGAGCTTAAGTATTTTTTCTCTGCAGCAAAGGATAAAGCGCTTTTTTAAAGCAGCAGTAAATCGCAACTACACATAATGATGTTTTCTAACCGCTGAAAATTACAAAATACGATCAAGCTCAAAGTGATATAAGGCTGGTAACTTTAACACATCTAACCAACAACTTGATCGATCACGAAGAAAAGCGCAATGGAACACGACAACCACACTAAGGAGATAGCACGTAAATGAAAAAAAAAGGATTTACAATAAATAATAATAATTGAATATGTGAATGGTATATTTCCTGCACAAGTTGACTTTTTCCTCGTCAGAAACCTTCCTCAAATCCATGGTAGAAATTTCTTCTTCGACGACTTTTCCCTACAGGAAAATGGCCGTGATGTCATTGTAATTTACCCATCATGCAACTGATGAACGGTTCATTTCGATTACCCTTACATAAGGGGGTCCTGAAAAACGACCACAGGTCACCACCCGACACCACAGGCAAGCCCACCTCCTCCCCAGGAGACTCTTGGTATTAGCTTTATTCTTGGAAGGAAATTTACCGTTTTTCTTTGTTTCACTTTGTATTTGAGGGCGATTTCCAAGTACAAGCCCCCTGGGGGGCTTATATTTGGAGGGGCGATTTAACGGAGGATTTTTTGCGTTAAGAGTTTGGGGGGCTTAATTTGGAGGGGCTTATTTTCGGATTTTTACGGTATGCATCCGCTTTTGTGATATTTTGTGTTCTTATGTCTTTCTGGGAGATTTGGACTAGTCCCATTTACACCTGATTGCTATAAGGTTGTCATAAGGATTGGAAGAAAGAGAAATGAATAAAGCTAAAAACGAATGAATTAAGCACACGCAACCTATGTTCAGAGATCTAGTCTGACGAAGGACGAACCTCAATTTGGCCCTAAAATACATTAATTTTTGTCGCAATAACCGAGAAATTTCTCGTCACTGGGCCGAAAACTGATTGATTGACTCTCGGAGGGTATGGGTACATACTACAAAGAGGGGTTTCCCTGGGAATAGGTAAACAAACAAACAAGCAAACAAATAAAAATTGGTTAAGATAAACTCAACAATTCTTCACCACATAAAATCACTTTTATTATGCAAACAAATCACAGTTTATCTGCAAGCTCCTGCGATTGGAGTGAAGATAAAGCTTATAAACCACAGGATATTGCGATCTCTTAACTTCTGTCTGCTACAATCTAACTGATTTAGAACATATGTTTTTATCAATTCAAATATGGCGCACAGGAAAACTGTGGTTGAAAAGCGGGAAATACAAAGCGTTGGAGGTTTTATTTACAATGTGCACTTTTTCTACATCACGAAAGAGAAAGAGGGTGAATAAAACTGATAGGCAATAATTATTTGTTCTTTTTTTCTTCACAATTATAATCACAGTTTTACAACCCACTTTATGATTGCGTGACTGCCATATTTGAACCACTTAATAGCAAAATAAAAATAAAAACTTATCTCTAAACACACTAATATTAATTACATTACAGATGCGACCTTATTACAATATTATCACCTCTACAAATGGTACTTATCGGGAGCGATTATAAATAAAAGGAGCAAATAAACAAACCACAAAAAAATGGACAAAAAAAGCAGGGAAACAGCAGAATTACAGACAACTATTTTTTTGCGCTATACGTTTATCTCCAAGTAGCTGGTTTGTCACACAACTCTTCTACTCACTGAGAGGAGCGTTGTGTGACAATCCACACGTGACTGGGAAGAAAAGACGCTGTTAAAACGTATTTTATCAACATTTGTCGAATTTAAAAAAATCCCTGAATTGTTTCTACTGACCAAAAATAGCGTATACATGATTATTGAAGTAGTAAATGAGGTATTACAAGAGCGCACGGTGGGTACCAATTCTACTCTCTGGCAATGTAAAACGCATTTTTTTCTCAATTAAAACGGGCAAAATTGGTCACCACTGCACTTCACAATATTCATTCGGAGTAAATAAGTTGCCACACCTCAACAAGAAGTCATCTTTTCTCGAAAAAGATGCTGTTCAAACCTAACTGCCAGACACTCTCTTTTTTGCTGCTAAGGGAGACGACGTTTCGTTTTTCACAAGGTACCGGCCGGTCGAAAATTCGTGCGTATAGCTGTTCCGTTCACACGGAATCACCTTAACCGTACACAAATTTCGAGGCCTAGCCTTTCAAATGTTCCGTGTGAACAGAGCGAAAATATTGAACGGTCATGTGTGAACAGAGGGCGCGATCCATTCAACCAAAATGTCCGGAAATTTCGGTCCAGAACTCAATGGATCGGTTCGGTCCAACCGGAAAAGTTTCGAAAAAACGGGTCCACTTTTTGAGGTGGACCGATTTTCGCGGTCGGACCGGTTGGAATTTTGGTTGAATGGATCGCGCCCAGAGTCTCCGATCAAATTTTTCAGTAGGTCGAAAATTCCTCCACAGCTTAAATGTCATCAGAAATATTACACGTAGTGATGATACAAACGGAAATCAGTCAGTGGCAGCTTGTTGAGGCTTGAAGGGTTAATACTAACTACAGGACAGAAACGTTAAACACAGAAACACTCAAAAGTAGCCAAATACGATGGCCTTCTATCAAAAAGATTTTAAGGACTAGTCACACAACCTCGCTAGACGAAGAAAGCGTGACGTCACGCTAACCCTGCATTACGGCCAACATTAACATCACTGCTCAATCATTTATCAAAAACGACTTCTTATGCAGTGATTGCGTGAAGAGTCGACATCACGCGATGACTGACAACTTGACCGCGTGACAATAACAAAAACCAGCGACAAGGTGAAATATGAACAAAACATGGCATCAAGAAAACTGAAAGTCGAGTCTCTTCAAGACAAGTGGAATGAGCGCTGTCCCTCCAGGGCAGCCAGTTTAAGCTTTTTGGCCATGATCTCCTTGCTGGAGTAGTCCGGCAGCTTCAGATAGTTCACGCAAGTCATGACAGAGGGTAAGTAGTTATCAGCACAAAGTGGTGGTTCAAACGACTTGCGGACTATGGTCAGCGGTGGGTTTAGACTGCGCAGGCCTAACGAAACAAAATACAATATCTCAAAATTTTTCATTTAATTCAGAAGAACACTGAACGATACTTCCATCTTCGTATTAACATCTTTTGCAAAGCTGATACTGGGTCAAAATTCGTCTATACAAATGGTCCAGCAATGCAGTTCAATGCAACACAGGCCCACTCTCTCTCGCCTAGTCTGAAATGTTAGCCATCTCTTCGCCCCACCCCCTCTCCCCAAGGGGTGGCCGGTCTCTCTCGCATTGCAGCCAGTTTTGGGAGAGGGTGGGGGAACAGACGGCTGACATCTCTTAACCTGTCAATTATTGCCAATTATGCAGACGTGGTCACCCTCTAGACTTCCCAATTGCTTGTTTTACCGTATTTCCATCAAATAAATGGTTACCTAGTTGAATAAGAGTGCGCTGTTTCGACAGAACGGTAAACGAACCAAGACCAATTTCTCCAAACAGCTCGTAAACATACACAAAGTCAACGAACGAGTACTGTGTTGGGCAGATTTGCCTACTTGGGTCCGACCCTGTTAGAAACTATGGCGCAAGTTCATATGAGCGATTCGTTCAGAATTACTCGTTATTGTTCGAAGAAACGAAAACATTGTGCAATTACCGGAGGCTCCCTTGACCGCTTAGTAAAGGTCACAACTATTAACCGCATAAGGGCAGTATTACTTTTCGACAAGTAATCACCAGCCTGCGTAGCTGGCGTTTTGTTTAGTGAGAGGGAAGAAAAGCTGCCAAAACGCGCGCGAAACGCGTCCAGAAGATTATCTGCAAGCAAGCCTGTCTGCAAGAATTCCTTTTTCGTATTGAAAGTATTTACGCGCAAAATGTCGAGAAAAATAAAGGAATATCTGCGATCTTACCTCCGACAGGTAATCTTGGGCTTCCTGTGACAAACTGCAAAAAGAGCCGCTGCTCCTCCTGCGCGTAGCAGCTTAAAATTTCAAACAGACTCTTGACGGCTCGACTAAAATTACAGAAAGAAAAGCGTTAAAGCTGGTTAAAATATCAACACCTCCAAAAACAGCTTTCCTGTAAATACACGTTCTTAACAGTAGAGCAGTCCTACAGGATGATTAGGCCTCTCTTGCCAGGGAAGAGCGGCCTCTTTTAGGCGGGAATGAGGGCGGTCGCGCGAGGAAGGAAATCAGGCGAAGCGAACGAAGACAGTTCCCCACTCCAGAAACTATAAGTGGAATGGGTCCAAGCCTTTGCCGCAACGATTTCTGGGATCGTTTAGGTGGACAAGCGTTAGTTATGATTGGTCGATGGAGCCATTTAACCTATTACAACTAAAAGATTTAAGAAAGTGCTGCCTTTGTAATGACATCTGCAAATGGTTTGACTTTCTAGTCTTCTCGGATAAGGATGAAAAAACCGTAGGTCCCGTCTCACAGGACTTTCACTGATTTGTTCTTGTGGAACGTAAAAGAACCCACATCACTATTCGAAAAGAGTAGGGGTCGTAGATCCCGGTGGTGTGGCCAACCTTTACGGGTTGTGGGATTGAGTAGGAATGGCACCTCGCATGGGACCAGAGTCCCGTTCGTGCACATTCCCTCTGGACAGGCCTGTGTCCAGAAAAGCTGGTAAATAAATAAAAAAATAAATAGAGATTGTCAACCCAAACGATCCCAGAAACCCTTGCACCTAAAGCTTGACCCATTCCCCTTAATTAAGGTGATGTTACACGAGACGATTCGCAACGACGATTTTTAGTGCAACACAGCATTGCAACATTGTTGTTAGTAACATTGTTTCGAATAGTTATAACATTGTTCCAATATTGCGATGCTGTGTTGCGTTAAAAATCGTCGTTGCGAATCGTTCCGTGTCACATCACCTTTACAGTTTCTGGCGTGGAGAATTGGCTAGTTGAAGGGCAATTTTCTCCAGTTCCTATCTCGGCCATTTCGCTTTCCCCAATCCTGCCGAGCCACGACTTGACTTACTGATGAAGCACCGAAGTGTGATTATTTTGATTATGGTTGCCTTTTTTTTGTGGAATACCATAGAAAGCTAGGGCAAGGTTTCACTCACCTGTCGTGTGTGTAACCGTGATCGGGTCGGCAGCTCTCAACGAGACCTAAAAATGCAACACCACTGTATTAATCACAACGGCACTGATTTATTTTAATGCTAACATGTCAACGCCTAACGCCAGGGACGAGCAATGTGGCCAAATTCAGCCACTTTCTTGGTTGGGACTGGCCACTAACTGAGTTATATATAAAAATAACTTGTTAAAACAATGAGGGAACATTGTGTGGACGGGCAAATTTACAAATACAATTGAAGTAACGAGATGTTGCTTACATTTAATATCCCACTTTTCGGCTACATTTCCACAGAGAGTTAGCTCCATCTGGAAAGAAAAACGATCATAAATATCAGAGAAAACGTCTAAGCAATTAAAAAAAGACAAAAACAAAAACAAAAAGGTTGAACGGACGTTGCGCGGAAAGTGTAAGAAAAAACAACGTTTAAAGAAACAACGTCGCCTTTGAGACACAGCGAAAACCGGAAATACATCTGCGTCCGCACGCTAGAACCAGACTCTCTGACCGCCATTTTGAAAACGTTGATTCTGTAGTTTGATGTGCACATACGCCTGTTTTACAAATGTAAACAACAATTCCCATTCCAAAAACTATGAGAGGAATGAATGGGTACAAGCTTTCGGCGCAACGTTTTTTGGGTGGACAAGCGTTACTTATGATAATCATAAGTAACGCTTGTCCATCTAAACGATCCGAGAAGCTTGTACCCATTCTCCCTAGAGTTTCTGAGATGAGCGCGTGGTCATTTGCGTGTCTCGCGCGTTTCGCAAGTCGGACTAAGGAAAAAGAGAGACCGCTGGTAGTCTAGGGAATAACACGATCCGCGAATTTCGAAAACAAAAAGAAATGTTAGAGCAAAGTTGAGTGAAAGTTTAAAACAATTCAAAAATTTGTTTTAACGCACTTTTGACATGTTCATCAATGTTGACAAGTTCACCGATGTCAAGCAACCTTTTCAAACAGCCTCCTCGACGTTTGTTTCAACAAATTTTTAAACGAATGTTGAAGTAAATGATGAAACCATTTGACTCACCTCACTGTAAGTGAAAATCGTCAGATTTGACAGAGGCAAAACTGAGTTAAACCCTTCTCGGAGAGAATCAAGCTGGCGTTTGACACCTGTTAGAAGAGTCCACTGAACAACCAACTGAAAAATACGAACAATTAGGCAAAAAATAAATTAGCTCTGAGGGTAAAGTCCTGGTCTGCAGCGCGGGAATTCACGGGTTAAAATACCCAGGCCACACTAGCCTGCGTAGCTGGCGGGATTCTTGTGCCCGAGGTATTTTCTTGGCGGCTCCCGCCACGCGAAGCGAGCGGCGAAGCCGCGAGGGATTTTCGCGAGCTAAAACAATACAGCACTCCCGCGCTAATCCCGCCAGCTACGCAGACTAGTGCCACACCAACAGTAACAATCTTTAAATAGATGATAAAGTATGTAGTAAGAGAAATTTGCAATCACGTTAACGGCAAACGGCAAATTTCAGATTCATATATCAAATTAAGAAATGAGCCGATCAAAACTGTCCAAAACAATTGTTATGGATGAAATTAGCATGAGTCTGCTGATGTCTGAGTAGATATGATGACCAGTAAACGTGATCACGTGGTACAAAAGGCCGTTTGCCGTTAACGTGATTCTAAATCTCTCTATTGCCTTCAGTGTCCCGCAAACGGCTAGACTTTCCTAATGGCTTGGATGACCACGTAAAAATTGAGGAGTCCGTCTCCGGCAGAGAGGTGTCCTGAAATAGTACTCATGCTGAATAATTTGATAATTTGCGTGAAAACACATCTTGGAATAATACACAGTATTTCGGCCTTGCAGTTAAAACAAATGTTGAAATGTAGACATTTAACGCATAGGACTGGACCATTGTATGTCCTGCTGAGCGAGCAAAAATTTTGAAATTCTCTCATTATGGGTAAATGATTTTCTACAGATACAACGATATGACGATGTGTTCCTAAGAAAGCCTTGCTGCAGAGGGAGTTTGTTATTTAGTTGAGATCAATTTAATTTAATTTACCTTGATGTATTCTTCTAAATCGTGGATAGTGACTGCGATGTCTTTTCCACCTCTCTAAAACATCAATCAATCAATCAATCAATCAATCAATCAATCAATCAATCAATCAATCAATCACTCAATTAATCACTAGTAATAAAAATCAATAGGAGTATAAATTAGTCGGGTGAAAGTTGCCGTGCATCCCCCGCTGTATCGCTGTAAATAGGGAGCAGTAGCATCGACAACGGTGACGACAGTGAATACGTCACTTTTAAAATGAATTCGCGTTTTTTCAAACCTTGTTACGTTTATTCCAATTCGCTGAAAATGTCCAATGTAGGCGAATTTCCTTGGAGGTGATCTCATGGGGACCGCAATCACGTTTAGAAAGAGGAAGAAAAATTCGTGGCCGCTTATTTGCGTCCTTCATAAAACTTGAACTTCGGCATTTTTTCGCCGTGCAGTGACGGCAAAGAAATCTACAAAGGACGTGATGCACGTGCAACGTTGTTGTTTTGTTGTCAGATTGGTAATAAATTCGAATGTCATCATTATCATCAACATCAACGTCATCGCCATCATCATCATCATCATCGTCATCATCATCAATAACAACAACATCAACTTTTTGTTCGCTTGCATAAAGGGGTTTTAGCTTTTGAAGTAATCTTACACGAAACAGAATCTTAAATAATCGGTTGAATAATTATATGAGGCGTTGCGAAGCGTTTTTGATGATATTCAAGGTTCTTGATATTGTGATGAAACATTTTGTTGTGTGTATGATATAACCACTAAGCATTAAGGATGGAAATCTGGGAGGTTTTTGAATCTCATTTCCAAAAACACCATAGTGAATGATTCTTCAGTTTTCGATTTTTGAATTAATATCGAGTATGAAAACTCGCTGTCCACAATCACTAATAACAATCGATTAAAATATACCTTAAGCTCCACTTCCGGATAACCGGGTAAAGCAAACGACAGGCCGAGATCCTCAATGGGGGCTCCATCAAGCGTCAGACTGTCCACAGCCAGTTGCCGACTCTCCGGAGTGTGAGAAGCGTCTTGTTCTAACTGTCTCTTTCGCTGCACAACCTGCTGTAGCTGAGACAGCGACCTCGCCAGCACCGGATCCATGGTTGCAAGATCACCCAAATCAAGCGTTCCCTCCTGATTGAGGAGCCACTTGTATAGTATTGGACAGAAGGGAATGTCCAGTATTCTGAAGTCCATTATGGCGCGCGCAAGAAACTTGCCCAGGAACTGGAACTTTGAGCACAGCTTTGTCACGGTTGCTGTTTTGGCGTTGCGTGAAATTGGAGCTAAATAACGTGAGATAAATGAATACACATTGTGTTGGGCAAGGCCAATAAAATTTTAACCACAAAATAAATATTCTCACAACTACATGATCGGACCTGCTCTGTTGTTTCTCTAGTGACTCGGTTCAGGAGAATACGGAACGTTTTTACTGTTAATATAAGTGTATCCGTTCTCAAGAAAGTTAAAAATTTTAGGTCACCTGGATAGAGGCCATTTGGTGAGTACACATATGAAACATCGTCTCCAAAACCTGTTGAACGAAGAATAAACGTTAGGCAAGCAAATCTTGATTGAAGTAAACTACCGGTGAAACAGCCAAAACATTTCCCCAACATAGTCTCAACAGTAACCCAACACTGTCAGAACATTGCCCCAATATTGTCGCACTATGGCCCTAACATCTGCGTATCAATTATTACGTTGTTCTGACAAATTTAAACTGTTTTCGGCATGTCACAACTTCTCACAACAATGTTTAGAGGGGGTATCAAACAGTCAACACCAAAGGGACAGAGCCAAGTGTCGGCAATATAGAGGCGTCCATGTTATGGAGGTAGGGATGAACGAAGCATAGTGATTTTGATCCAAAGAGAACTGTCCGTGTAGACAGGTCTCTCCATTATAGACGTGTCTGCAAGCAAAAAT
Organism: Porites lobata; assembly: GCA_942486035.1. Classification (NCBI taxonomy): domain Eukaryota; kingdom Metazoa; phylum Cnidaria; class Anthozoa; order Scleractinia; family Poritidae; genus Porites; species Porites lobata. Next base: position 884,890 of record CALNXK010000019.1, on the reverse strand, counting down.
CGAGGACAATCTACAAAACCAAAAACCTTACCTGTTCTTCCTGGAGGCAGAGTACGTTCTCCTCTCCACATCTCCAAGTCTGCTCGTTGAAATTCTTGAGAAATCAACGCGTAAAACTCCAGCGTGGGACCTAACCCAGTCCCAACCTGAAAATATTAATCGGACCGAATCTCACTATCAAGGCGCATTCGATTTGAAATTTAGCCACGAGAATCTCTCAACAGCGTTATAATCCATCGATTCTCTCCCCCCCCCCACACACACACACACATACATAAGCACGCGTTACAACTAGTCGCTCAGTCAAATCCCTCTAAGAACATCGGGACCGTTTTGTATGCTCAGATTGTTGTTCTTTTCTTTAGCATCCTCGTAAGTCAGCTACAGTAGAACCTCGAAAGTTGTTTTAAAAGTGAACAATACCAATTTTACAAACACTTTCAGTTAACAAGGAATATCATTTTTGTTTTCTTTTCCTTTATAATGCGCATTTGGTTACATGAACGAGGCGGCCGCATTAATGAGGTTTTCTTCTAAGAAAATGCAATGGGCATTTTGCCGCGAAAATCAAAGTGCCTGTAATAACAACGTGGCCGTATGACAGGATTCCACAGCACCTGATTCCTGACACAAGTAAATTCAAACCAACTGGAGCCAATCAAAACAAACGGTGACAAAGTATACACATGTAACCGGCGCCCGCAGCCAGGGGCGGGAAAACAATTGTGCCCATTACTGACTGGTCAATAAGATACGAGGAGTTTTTGTTTTTACAAATCACAATGTACAGAAAACAAAATCAGAGTAACTACAACAAAGTTTTCGACACTACCTTGACAAACGCTCTTTTTAAAGAGCGTTTTTTCTACGCATGCATTTGCTGAGGACTGGTCTACAAGCTCACCTCGCCTTCATATTGTATTTCCAGTACAGACTGGGAACTGCCCAAATCACTTATCAGTTTTTCCGCCTGGTCAAGCAGCCCAACACGAGAAACAGTGTGCTACAAAATACGAAATTCGCAAAGTCAAGAACAATTTACAGAAACCACCGCACTAAAACATTACGAGAAATTAGGAAGAAACATAACGCGGAATTTACGAGTAGGCTCCATTTCCGCCGTTTTCCCGCATTCCCGCCAACAAAGGCACTAAACCGAGGCTTGAGTAGACAAAACACAGCGATTTACACGAAATTTTTTTTAAACAAACCTCGACCTCGTTTGACTGTGTGCACTCACTGAAGTAGAGTGAGGAGATAGTCTATCAGTGAAAACATAAAGTCAAATAACCTCTCATATAAACAAACCTTCTTCCTATCAAATCTCGGTGCCACGCGATCGGAGGCTTCTGCATTCATAAGCTCGGGTAGTGTTTCCTAGGAAGAAAGGCAAAGTTACAACCTTATGATGGGCATTATATGGCGTGATGCCAAGCATGTTCACAGACGTTATGAATCTCCTTTCTTTCTTTCTTTTTTTTTTTCGACAATTTGGTAAGTGCACGAGCGCGAAGAGTGAGGGAAAAAAAATAGAAATTCCCCAGTCACACCCCCTTGCGCTTGCGGTCAATAAATTCCCCGCGGTTTTTATTTGTATGAGCGCGCTCGATGATTTCTTAAGATAAAATAAAAGGCCTGTGAACAAGCAACACGGGATGCCTATTAGCAGTTAAATCAGTGAAAACGAACTGCCCGTCAGATCGGTACTCCATCTACAATAAAATGGGGAATGACATCGCAGAAGTTCGTGTTTTTCCCCAAACCAAGTTTAACGCTTTCACTCCTAGAATACGTAAGGGTGAGAATCTTTGTGTGTGCGCCCCTCGCGGCTCACTTCGCCTGCCATAATTGGTGACCTTACTCGCAGGGTAGCGAAACGGGTTCCTCATCAGATATTAGTCAGAAGAAGAAGTAATCTTCAGAATGTACTGCTTCAGAGTAATGACCATACCTGTAACTTGCTAAGTGCTCTATCTCTGTCCATTGCAGTACAGTAGAACAGCTGTTGCCGGCATTCAAACGGGAATAGGAATGGACTGAAATACAGTAAGAAGACCACAGGGTCACCAGTTTTATCACTATCACTTTCTACCTCCTCTGCTGTATTGCACCGCATTGCATTAACTTACACCGTGATGTGGTGTGCTGTGTTGTATATTACTGTGCTGTATTGAAAGACGACTCTTGCTCCTGCAAATATCTGATTTCCGTGACCGTTCATTAATGGGATGTCTAAAATGCGTGCAATATAAGTGTGACGTCACGTTACCATGGTAGCAAAATTTCTGGATAGGGAGCTTAAGCAACGACGCCAGCGACGGCAAAGAGAAATGGAAAAAAGCCATAGGTTTATATCAGCAAAACAACAACTGTGCACGTGCGTCACGCTGTTTTGTACGTCTCTTAGCCGTCGTTGCACGACTGCGACGTGAAACTTCCCGATTTCACGCACCCGCTTTACGAAGTAGGCGAGCACAACGCAAAAATTGTCTTTTTCTTTTTCGAAACTTAGATACGGTCTTTTCAGATTTAACCCCAGAAAATTTCGCTAACATTTGACAAATTAAATGAAATTGAATAAGACCGTCGAAGTTTGAAACAGCGCGAATTCACTTTTTAACTGATGTTTTCGGTTTGTTGTCATCCAGAAATTTGCTACCATGGCAACGTGAGGTAACCACTTCTCCTCTCTATTTCACAATTGTTTTCGGCTCCATTAAATCCTGTACCAATTGCTGAACATTTTGCGGGGAGCCAACCACAGTGTAAGCACAGTTACTGGCAGGACGTGTTACAAAGGAAAAATGCAATACAAGCAGGGTACGCCATATCTAAACAACAAGAGATACAAATCAAAGAGCTCTACTGAAAACCATACCATTTGCGAGGAAGCTCTTCAACCCAAGCAGGGAAATTCCCAGTTATCACGGTGATGGGATCTGAAACAGATACAGTTGTAAAATGAGGCTACATGCCGAACAATCATCAAATTGTAGGCAAAAAAGAATTAAACTTGGGTTTTAAGCATTCATATCTGATTTCAAATTTCGCGCTAACCTTGGAGGGGGGAAGGGGGGTCATCCAGACCCTTAGATAAGGGAGGGCAGTCTCAAAGAAAAAATGTTCGGTTTGGTCTAAAAATAAGGGAGGGGTCCTCCCCTGGATCCGCCACTGGCGTTGAACAACCCGGCCCCGATGGTCTAGCTGTAGATGTATACCTTAGGAAGTTCAGTCGCAGAGAATAAAGCCGATGACTTATAAAGGCGTCTACCGTTGATATAGTTGACTAGAATTGCTTTCGCTTTACTTTTCACTTTTTAGACTGAGTTCTCGAGTAAAGAAGTGATCACTCAGATAGAAGCAACTGAGTAGATTTTTCACTGATGCTTCCTATTACGCTTTACAAGGCAGGTTTCAACATTTATAATTCTCAAGCAGTACCATCGAAATGACTTTCTATACGAAGAGAAGGGAAAATGTTACCTTGTAATTGCCTGGTAACCTTTGCGGCAAGTTTGTTGTTTATGAACTCGTTTGAAGACAAGAATGACCGGCGGCTTTGCCCCTAACAAGAAAAAGAAAAAAAGAAGTTAATTGTATGATTTCTCATTGGTACTGACAATCGCATGGAAAACACAACTATCACTGATCTGCTGCAGCACAGATTATTTTCCTGGGTCTAAGATTGATAAGCATCTTACTTCTCCTTACAGTATTACCGCCGAATAAAGCATCAAGATCATGAGAACAAAGCAAATGATCAGCAACTAAAGAAGCTCTTGATTGCTAAACAAAAGAGTGCTTTAGATTCGAGGACGAGGACGACTACGAGATTTTCTCGTAACTAAGTATTTCACGCGCATGAGCCGGCGTCATTTTGGCGGGAAAACGTGATAGCCGTCGTCATTCTACGAAGGGTTTTAGCGAGAATGCCGTAGTGGCGGGAACAAGTTATTAAATGTTAGAAGTTTTATCATTTTGCTATTGGAAAAAAAAACTACCCGCACTAATTTTTCAGGTGAAAAATAGGGCGATCCCGCACCAATTTGAAAGATTGTTTTTGATTAGCTGGGAAAACAGTAGGGATTGTCACATAACAATGCCCCTATCCCTGAAAACAATGGAAGAGCAGATTAAAGGGGACCAGTGAAATAAGAAGTTTCGAACGGTGCAGGCCTATTGGAAAAATAGTAAAATGAAACTTTCCGGGTCGAATACTTTCTCGACAATACGCGAGAAAAACTTTTAAGTCAAATCACGTACTAGTAGTCGTCTTCGTCGTCAAACCTAAAGCTCTCCTCTAAGAATTCAGCTATACTCACCTCGTAAAGGGTTGTCCAGTGAGAATTGATCACGTGCAGGGCTTTCATAAGGCTGATTACCTCAATACTTGGATCAGATATAGCTACCAAGCAACAACAAAAATAATGTTAAATTAAATGCCGTATAGTCGATTATCTGTGTTACGTAAGCGACCAGGTATCTAAAAGTTTAACTTGAATTTCAGCTGTCTACTTACGTCTCTTCGATTAAACTGAAAAACTACTCTGAAACTCTCTTCCGAACAAGTTTATTTTCAGCTTGAATAAAACTAGCTCTGGGCTTCACTCGTCACTTGTCTCTACGTAGCTTAGTACGAAAGAATATCCGACCGGTATCCGGAGGGCGTGCGTTTAACACTAAGACTTTTTCATTTGTTCTTTTATTCTGACAAGATAAATTATTAGTCTCTAAATACTCTCTACTCTTTGACATTTATTGTTGAACTTACTGAAGCTTTGTGGTTCACAAGCTGAAAGCAGCTGACTCATGGATACGTCATTTTCTGAATCTATCAAAGGAAATAATAAATATGTGAATGTATCGTGTTCACACGCACAGACCCTATAAAGGCATTGAACCAAAGAGCGACTTGGGCCGAAAAGAGCCATTGAGCCTTTAAGAGAATGAGCAAAAGGCGGGAACGGTGATGTGTCGAATTGCGATATGAGATTGTTTTGGGTGCATTGCCTTGGACCCAGTTTCCCTCGCAAAGTCGTAATAGCCAGTACAAAGTCCCCAAAACAGTTCCATGATACAGCTCAACACAAAACGGCCTGAATTCACGCGCAACAGCAAAAAGGCCAATAAAGTAATGACACCACTAGATGACTTAACACAACTTCTGACAAATGGAAAGACAAGGAACAAAAACTGTTTTTCGAGAACAATCAAAGATCATGCAAACAAATGGCAACCTTAGGCCACCACATCATGCACAGTTTAACGTACTGAACTGCTCACCATCTTCCTTCAAAGATTTCTTAGAAGATCGTGAAGCACTTGCCGATCCAGTTTTGGGTTTGCTGGTGAGGACAGGTTGTTGCTCTTTCTGGTTTGGAGTCAGAGGTCGGAACCTGACAAATATCACCATGAAAATGAGTTATGGACCGGGCTTATTACTTAACGAGAATTAGGGAAGAGAGCTGCGCAGTTTAAGTTAGTTCAGAGCCCTTAATCTACGAAAAGTGATAGGATTCTCATCCCGCGTAACGTAACCTGTTATATGACATCCGGTTCTTAAACAATTAACAATTAAACACCCAAGTAGTAAAGAAATAAGCGAGTATAATTGCGTCGTAGCCACATGGCTCGCTAAATATCCTCCACTTTTACCGACACTGGGGGTGAATAATAGTTGTAGTATATACTAGCCAAACATTTTGTACAACAATGCTTAACGAATGTAATGTCTGTATACAAAAACTGGTCTATTTACCTAAATCAGGGGAAATTTTCTGCCTTTTACAACAAAGCACAATGAAAAGTCACTTTGTTTAGCACAGAATAATCACCTCGCACCTGGCAATTCACAGCACGCGAGAAGCACTTTTCACTGGCGAGGCATTATTCTAGGTTATTTTGATCCACAATTTTTTGAGTCAAAGAATGACACAAGCTCTTTATATCGAGTATAACAAAACTAAGTAATACCAGAAACTCTGGCAATACATAATCCCGTAACACAAAACAAATTGCTCTTACCGTTTGCCAACGAGTTCAGTACATCTTGCATCTTTTGTCGGCGTAATATAAAATACCAACTACACACAACAATTCACTGTATAACCTCTACTTAGAACTGAGCTCAAGTTGTCAAGGTTGATTTCTGACTGTTTTGACTAAGAATACAAAAATCGAATACGAGTATGACTTTGGAAGCTAGACAAGTCTCTCAGATCCACCGGGTTAATAGAGACGTGAAGAACAGAACATGAAGTGGTGAGATTGCTGTAACAATCTGAGGCACATGACCTTGTTTTGCAAACTCGTACTCGCACAATCGCAGATCCATAGTCCAATCTAAACGTCCCTAATAAACTGGAAAAGCGATACCACTCACCATATTGTGTGTGTAGAAACCCAGATACTGGGTCTTCCTAGGATACCTTGGTCATCGTCGAAGTCTTTGTCTTCATCGCACTACGAGAACGGCAAAAAAACAATACATTGAATAGGCAAAACAACAACTATGCACGTAAATCACGCTTTTTTGTGCATTTGTTAGCCGTCGTTGCACGACTACAACGTGAAAATGCCTAATTTCACGTTTTGTCGAGGACGTAAACACAAGATAACTTTCTTTTTCTTTTCCTGGACTTTGATACTGTCCTTTAGAATTCCATTCTAAGAAAAGTTGCCAACATTTGACGAATTCAACGAGATGGAAGAAGCGCGATAAAGTTTGAAGAAGTGCGAATTGACTTTTTAAGTGACGTTTTCGTAGCCGTCGCCGTTGTCGTTGCTTAATAGGGAGCTTAAGCAACAACGTTTTTGAGCGACGCACGTCAACCGGAAGTGACCTTTTTTCATTTTTTGACGGTGGTTTCGCGCAAATTTTCAGTCAAATCGCCTCTATAGTAGTAAAGAAGCTAAGGAATACAAATTTTATATCATCAAGGCATGTTAAGAGGGAAAATACCTCACTTCCGGTTGACGTGCGTCGCTCAAAAACGTCGCTGCTTAAGCTCCCTAATACTTCAACATAAACAGTGAACCATATTACTGCCACATTTAAATTCAGTCTGCCTTCTTGGCTTTGGGAAGACCATATGGTGTCCGCTTTTCAAACGACGCTTTTATCCATTTTTATAGATAGGATCTTGTCATTTACAAATCTGAATATTTTGTTTTAGTGCCAAGAAAACACTGTTTCAATGTGGTGTCCATTTTTCTTTTTCCATCTTCTGTTTTCTCCTTAACCAAAACACTGATCAGAAACCTCTCTGGCGGTACTTTTACGCTGCGCTCTTTGTTTTTCAGTATTTTACAACATGAAATGTGTCAATATTGGAGCTTTGGCCACTTTGGCAAGTGAAAGGATGAAACCAGTTAATGACGCTAGCGATTTGTGAATCACTACCGCATCCACCCAGAATCACAATTTGTTCGTAAATTAACGAAGTCAATAAAACCTTATCCCTTATAGGGTACTAAATATTCCAACACCACGCCCAAAGGCTTGGCGAACTGCTCGTCAACGCTTTATCGACGTCTTCTGTGGCATTTGCTTCAAGGTTTCTTGGAAACTGCCCACCTACCTCACCCCTAACCCAACATTTTGTCCCAAGTGAGACGTAAATGGTAACGTTGAGCTAGGGGAGGGGTAGGTGGGCAGTTTCCCCGAAACCTAAATTGATCCAAGGTTTCTTGACCCTACATACCTGACCAAACTGCTTAATTGCTTGATACACGGTCATGTTGTATGGCAGAGGATGGTCACCCAATAATATCTCCAACTGATGTCTAAATACAGAAAAAAAACTCATAAGTGTCACCAAAACAATACTCTTTTCATCTAAGACAAAAAGCGGTTAACTCCGGGCGTTCAGCACCATCCAAAACTCTTTATTTTAACGGCTTACGTCAGCAGCTACGTCTGACGTTTGGTTTCAGCATCTAGCGGGTTTCAGGCATCTAGCCCCAGACTTTTTAGCGTAAACTGTTTGTTTCCCCATTTTAGGCCACGGGCCACTCTCAAGAAAATTTCTCTTGAAATTCTCTTAGAATTTTCCCCTATGTATCGAGTAAATCATATTCTTTATTTACTGCCGAGCTTAGCCTTTTTACTACTTAGAATGCCAATATAAAAGAATCACAAATATTCCTCATACCTTTTTGTAAAATCCTAAGAAATGAATAGCACCACTCAAAAGTTCTACCAAAGTAGTTTTATCATGAAATATCGAATTTTTGTGAGTTTTTTTAGTTTGCCACCAATAGAGTGCTTTCACATGACGTCACGGCGGCCATATTGGTGTTCCAAAACAATAAAACGGAAGCCATTTTGGTGTTCAAAACCAGTCCCTTGGGAGTTGTTTGTTTTTGTTGCCCACCTGCCCCCTTAACCCAACATTTTGCCCTAAGTGAGTAAGTGTTAATGTTGGCTTAGGGGAGGGGTAGGTTGGAAGTTTTCCAGAATCGTATCCAGGATAACTCAGTAGCTATAGTCCTCACCCAGCGTTACTTTGTTCAGGTTCGAATTCTTTCGGGGAATTTTTCTTTGTCCCAAGGTCGACACATGACGATTGTTTAATCTTTCTCTTTCGTAAAACAAAATTTGAAAGAAACAGTTTTCTAGAATACAATCACGTGATGATTTCCTTTACATTCTTTATCAGAAAACACTGAAATAATGACAAACCTTGAATTGTTTTGTCCTTGTAGTTCAGTCGCCTGTCAAAGTGGATCAAGCATTAGCAAAGTGTGTGACGCACATAAAAACAAAACAAATCGAAAAGAATACATTTGAACCTCTCTGCGACGGCCAAATTGGGCACAGAAGAAAGTGGCCATTGTAGAGAGGTGAAAACAAGAGTGAATGTCTAGACTGTCCGCCAAAAAAATGGCGGCTGTAGAGAGGTGGCCGTTGTGGAGAGGTAGCCGTTTGTGGAGGTTCGACTGTATTGCGAAATGATTGCAGAGAGCATGATTGAACCAACTTACCAGAGATTCATCTATGTCATCATCAGAGCTGGAAAAAAGGAACAAACCTTCATTAACTCCGAAAGACACACTTTGCTTAAACAAACAGACTAACAGACTAACTGACTGATTGACTCACTGACTCACTGACTGACTGACTAACTGACTGACTGACTGACCGACTAACTGACTGAGTGACTGACTAACTGACTGACTGACAGACTAAGTAACTAAGAAAACGACAACAAAATACGAGCGAGAAGAATCCTGATTGGCTTCCCAAGAGGGCAAGATGCACCCATCATGCCCGCTCAGGATTTCCCACGTTGGTCCCGCAAGAAATAGTCAACACAACGTCACACAATATTCTGTGCTGGGTGCTACTGGAGTCTTGCAAAGGAACAAAGATTGAGGTTAATGGTTATAATTCAACAGCTTACCCATCATCGTCACTTCCATCATCTTCAGGATTCTATAAAATGGTGATAATGATAATTTAAAATTACGCAAAAAGCCTACCCCAATAAATAAAAGTTATCATCACAGTCTACAGAGAATTAGAGAGAATAAACTCGATAAACAATTTCCACGATGGCGTCATTTTACTACTACTAACAGAATCAATGTTGTTTTTTTCTTTCATGTTAAATATGGTAATAAAATAGCAAAAGCCCTTATTTGCAAAAGAAACCAAACCAGCAAGGATTTTGGGAATAGAAGTAACATGACGCAAAGCCGCAAGCAAGACCTCAAGCTTAAAAAAGGAGATTTCTAGTTTCTTGTGGCTTTGTCTATGATTGAGTCATTGTGTTGTGCATAACAGCAGGGATAAGGTTACCAATGAGCTTTAGATTTGAGGACGAGAACGAGTACGAGTACAAGACACCCGGAAAGCTTCAATTTACCTTTTCCCTCAAAAGTTAGTACGGTTATTTATTCTGAAGGAGGTTAACCCTTTCCGAGAGAGAAAAATGATAAAACTTCTTGCATTTGATAACTTATTCCCGCCACTACGACATTCTCACTAAAACTCGCTGTAGAATGACGACGGCTATCACGTTTTCCCGCCAAAATGACGCTGGTTCACGCGGGTGCAGTACTTAGTATTGAGAAAATCCCGTACTCGTAGTCGTCCTCGTCTCAGAATCTAAAGCTCTCTAATGGTTGCTGCAATTTATACGTAGGTTACTTGATAAAGCCCATGCTTTTGATGAACAAGTAAACGAGCCATTCTTTTAGAAGAGGGAATGCTCAACGCATCATTAAGTAAGAGTAATGTAGCAGGTCTATAGACGGTGGAGCTCAAACTGTTGACAATCTAGCTGACAGCTATGGACAAAAGGACACAAAAAATGACAATAATTACCTCGCGTTTCTTTCCATAACCACGAACAACGAGATAGCGTTCAATTGCCTAGAATGTAATACAGAGTCAAATTAGCAAAAACAAATCAACTTTAGTGCTTTGATTTTTTTTTTCTAATGGCAAAGTAAGCCCCCCCTAGGTCGGATGCCTTGGAGACTAACTCTATTGTAGCTGTCTGCTGGGCACAAATTGAAAAAAAAAAACGTCATTGGCAAAGCAAGTTAGTTAACAGCCAAGAAGAGAGGCCCGCCTCCTACAATCATGGACAAAAGTCCTTGGGACAGGTGCAATTTTCATATTTTTCTGTCATTTCTCCCTCCCCCCACCTTATACAAAGTTGAAACTCGGAAAAAATTTTGGATACACGCGTCCAACATTGTTTGTGGAGTGGGGGGGGAGGGGTTGGGCCTGTGTGGATTGGAAAACGCCCCAAAAAGTGCAAGTGTCCCAAGACTTTTGTCCATGATTGGAAGTATCAATAGGTAGATTTAGCAACGATTAGCGAAGGGCACGGACAGGCCTCTCTAAAATGCAAACACTGAAATAAGACGGATAGCTAGAGTTGATCCTGAAACTGTCCAGCTTAAAAGAGACTTTATTGACGTATTAAAGAAAAACTCAGTCCCTACCTGGACAAGCGCCAGAGGATCAATTTTCACTGGTCCACGCTTCCACTGCTTCAAGCCCTCGCAGTCAGGGTGTCTTTGTAGAAGACACTAACAAAAAATAATTCAAGCATCATTAGGTAAGGTACATCCCCGACTCCGTCAGTAATAATCAAAGGTCAACTCAGTAACGCGTGAAAAACGTTCTCCGCCTTAGATTCCAGTCATCTCAATCATTTCGCTTAGATCTCTAAGGGGTATCTGCATTTTTTTTAATCAAAATAATCTGATAGCAGACGATCACCTGCTGTATCCTTAACCAACTCCGATTACATTGCAAGAGCATTAATTTTTACTTTAAATTTACAATACCTTGATTTGGTGAGAACTGAAGAATCTGAGAGCTTGAGACCCCCTAAAACGGAATGACGTCAAGAGTGTTTACTTGGTGCAACATCATTAGTAGAAGTAGCTACATTATCACGGATTTGGGAGGAGCGCTAGATCGAAAGGCCAGGCATAGTTACCAGTTTCCCGGCCCTCCCTCCCAAGTCCCCGCTCGTCTAGAGGGTCTGGAAAAGGCTACGTCGCAGGAAGTAGAAAGCGATTGCACTGGAGGGTTTCTCGCGCGTGATGTTATGCACAACAAAACTAGGCTTCTGGGATGACACACAATACGATTGAAGTTGCGTGCCAAGTTAAATCATGTGTTCAGTGAGTCATTACTGAAACCGATGATGATGATGATGATGATTTATGTAACTCGACTGAGAAGTGTCCTAAATGAATGTTGATTAAACAAAAAAAGGAAAATTACCTCGCCCCGACTGCTCCGCCTGGAGTGTCATGGACTTTGACTGGAAGCTACAAAAATGATGAAAACTGTTAAGATATCGCTGTAACTAAAAGATACTAGAGAGAGATAACAGATACTTAATCTGGGTCGGTGATTCAGCCACAACGGAACAAAAAAACAGATTTCAAACAAAGCCTAGGTAAGTGAATTTTACAGCTTGGTACAGTTCTAAGAAGTTGTCTCCACGACAACCAAGACGGTTAATCCGTCTTTTTCCATTTAAATTTATAGGCCGTCTCTGCGCATGGCTGTTGTACAAAGCTGGAATTTGTAAAAGGTTTTTTATTTAACCATTTTTTAGTCTCCGTGGCAGGCGCAAAAAAGGGATCACTTTAGGTTTCTGGGAAACTGCCCACATACCCCTCCCATAAGCAATCATCAAAACAATGAGCCTATTACCCAGGGTAATAGGCTCCTGTCAAAACCTACTTTCACTTAAAGCAAAATGTTGGCTTAGGGGAAGGGTAGGTGGATAGCTTCCCAGACTCTTATACTGTTCTGTCACTTAGGGCAAAATGTTGGCTTAGGGGAGGGGTAGGTGGGCAGTTTCCCAGAAACCTAAATTGAGACAAGAACGAACGGGTTCTCCCCAATCCCTCTCTCTTTTCCTTCCTCCCCTTCCCTTCGACGCCTGCAACGCAGTCTAGCTATTTGAGAGAAGAAATGAAATTGTTATGAAGCTGGTCTATTACCTGTTCCAACTGATTAATACACAAGTGAAGTTTTTGTATCAAAGCGATCAGGGCACCCACGTTAGGTTCACTCTGTTGAAGAAGGAAAAACAAAATTTAATTTACAACTGATACACACAACAATTACAGCTCAATCAAAAATATACAGTGTTTTGGCCCTTCGTTATACCGAGGTTCCACTTTATGAGAGCGAAGCCCCAATTTGTTGTACCCACAGAACGTTCCCCTCTCTTAGTATCAACCTTTGTACCACACGTGAGGTCTTAAATCACAGAAAGGTCTTTACCTCAAGTTTGATATCTCCAGGTGAGCATGTCTCCTGGAAGAAGAAAATAAAAAACAAACTTCATGTTTATCACTCTTTGTAACGTTATTTCAACCTTTTTTTTTTTCAGCCTGCAAAATGACGTTTTCTGGGGGGGGAAAATAACATTTACTCGAATGTGGGGCACCAGTTAAAGAGACGGGGGACGAGGGAAGAGGGTAGACAAGAGAGAATTAAAAAAGCATGTTGATTTAATACTGACCGGCAAACCCGCAAAAACGTGGAAAAATATTCTCATTCGTTTTTCTTGGGGAAGAGCGTCATCTGCCTCTGTCGATGTCAAATACCTATGTAAAGAGATATAAATAAGTAAATAAATCAATAAAAACGAATAAATCCATAGATAAAACAAACTGTACTTTTATGAACAACACAACTGAGCCCACGTGACTGAATGCATCCGTGTTGCAGAGGCTGTAGCGAGGGAAAATGCTCACAGTCACGTCACTATCTTTTCAGTGGTAACTTCTGATTGGTGAAAATAGCGGTATGAAAAATTTTAGCCAATCAAAAAGTGAAGACAGTCTAGGCTGTTCCAGGTATCAGGATAGTGAAGCCTGGGTGAAAAAACGAGGGACGATGGAAATTACTCTTGTTAATCAACTGAAAACAGCTGTGTTATCCCAAAAGGAAAGAATGAGCATACCTGAGGATATTGGGTACCATTCCACTGTGAAGTATCTCAAATGCACATGCGCTGTTGTCTTCATTAGTCAACACATCAGAAATCTCCTGAAAATTTTCAACCAAAGAACGCACAAGATAATTTCATTTTTGGCAGTGAAGTGTAATTAACTTGAATTTGAGGATAATGAGGGGAAATCAAGAGTATTGAAAGCCGACTAACATTACGGAAATGAGCTTCGGCTGCCTAGTTTATTACTGAGAATGCTGGCAGAACTAGAGTCGACAAAGTTGCATTCAACTTGCGGTTTATCTGATGCTTTCAAGACAATGGATTAGAATCCAAGGGAGAGAAAGCTCAAAATAGCGACAGTTTCATTCATTTTACAAATAAAACTGTCTGTATAAGTGAGGCATCCGCAAAGCTTGAATTGAGCGTACTTACAGCAACAAATTCAAAAGGGGAGTGTCACGAAAAATGAGAATTTTTATTTAAGAAAAACATTTCCAATCACAAATTGTACATTTCGATTGATGTCCGACAACGTTGGTGTCGTTGTTTGTGTTTTTGGCAGCATTCCCAAGAACTCTCACCTTAAGTGCTGGGACAAAATCTTCCTTCTGAAAATAAATAAAACGATAAATAAATAAATAAATAAATAAATAAATGAGGGAGTGAGTAAATGAATGAATGAATGAATGAATGAATAAATAAATAAAATAAAGGCCTAAACCTACAACAAAATGGTCAAGAAATGAGTCAGAAAATGTTGCTGTATCAGTACGGAAAAATATTTGTAAGATGTTTCCAAGATGTTTACAAAACTATTTTTTTTTTCTTTGACAACTTTTGAGACAGCTATTCAGCTGTGGTGCTTTTAAACGGTGTTATTCACTTTCCTTATCTTAAAAACAGTGTACCATTCTCCCCCGGGTAAACGCTGTGGCCTGGGGTCAATTTAACAAAACTTTTACCTGTGTAATTTACAAGTGTAGCTATTGTCTTAGAGTGGTAAAACAATACCTGCATTTGTAAATTACACTTGTCAAAGTTTTACAAAATAGTCCACTTTACAGTTACAGGTGGAAAAGAGTTGTTTTCGAATGTTCTCGTGGAAGGCATGTCTTGTTTTCAAGCAGTCATAAAACGCGAATTAGAAAGTTTCCTGTTGTACAAGTGCAATGACGGCAAAGAATTGTACAAAAAAAAAGTGATGCACCTGCCAAAGTTGTTGTTTTGCGAATTCCAACCTATTACTTTTTTAACCTTCTCGTTGCTTCCGCCCTCTTCGTTGCTTATGCTCTCCAGCAGATTGCATAATGCGGCAGTGGAGTTAGGTACATGAGAAGCCTCACTGCAAACTGTTTGAAAAAACCACTCACCTCAAGAGTCAGTTGTTCTGCAGCACTCTTTAACTGACGTAGGACACTGAGGGCAGGGTGTGAATCACCCTTCTGTTGATCAAAGTATTCAGCACAGAACTTTGTAGCTGCAACAAAAATGTTAACATGTTGTTACTTAAACATCCATTCCAGAGCTTTCATTTAAGGCGCGTGTCGAGGCTGTCTAAGTCACTTTGTTTAAAATGCGCATTACACGTCCTCATTTGCAATGGAACTTGTTAAATTACAGTTGAACCTCTCTACAACGGCCACATTGGGGACAGAAGAAAGTGGTCGTTGTAACCGTTGTAAAGAGGTTGAAACAATATAATGAATGTATGGACTGTGTACCAAAAAAAGGGCCGTTGTAAAAGGTGGCCATTGTGGAGAGGTGACCGTTGAAGAGAGGTGGCCGCTGTGGAGAGGTGGTCGTTGTAGAGAGGTGGTCGTAGTGGCGAGGTGGCTGTTGTAAAGAGGTGGCCATAGTAGAGAGGTGGCCGTTTTAAAGAGGTGGCTGTAGTGGAGAGGTGGCCGTCGTAGAGAGTTGGCCATTGTGGAGAGGTGGCCGTAGTGGAGAGGTGACCATTGTAGAGAGGTGGCCATTGTGGAGAGGTTGAAACAAGAGTGAATGTATGGACTGTCCGCCAAAAAAATGACCATTGTAGAGAGATGGCCATTGTGGAGAGGTGGCCACTCTAGAGAGGTGGCTGTTGTGGATAGGTGGCCGTTGTAGAGAGGTTGAAACAAGAGTGAATGTATGGACTGTCTGCCCAAACAAATGGTCGTTGTAGAAAGGTGGTGTTGTGGAGAGGTGGCTATTGTAGAGAGGCGGCCATTGTAGAGAGGCGGTCATTGTAGAGAGGCGGTCATTGTAGAGAGCGGTGACCATTGTAGAGAGGCGGCCAGAGAGGGAGAGGTGAGAGGGGTCATTAGAGAGGTGGCCATTGTAGAGAGGCAGTCATTGTGGAGAGGTGGCCATTGTAGAGAGGTGGCCATTGTAGAGAGGCGGTCATTGTAGAGAGGCGGTCATTGTGGAGAGGTGACCATTGTAGAGAGGCGGCCATTGTAGAGAGGTGGTCATTGTAGAGAGGGGGTCATTGTGGAGAGGTGGTCGTTGTAGAGAGGCAGTCATTGTGGAGAGGTGGCCATTGTAGAGAGGTGGCCATTGTAGAGAGGCGGTCATTGTAGAGAGGCGGTCATTGTGGAGAGGTGGCCATTGTAGAGAGGCGGCCATTGTGGAGAGGTGGTCGTTGTAGAGAGGCAGTCATTGTGGAGAGGTGGCCATTGTAGAGAGGTGGCCATTGTAGAGAGGCAGTCATTGTGGAGAGGTGGCCATTGTAGAGAGGTGGCCATTGTAGAGAGGCGGTCATTGTAGAGAGGCGGTCATTGTGGAGAGGTGACCATTGTAGAGAGGCGGCCATTGTAGAGAGGCGGTCATTGTAGAGAGGCGGTCATTGTAGAGAGGCGGTCATTGTAGAGAGGCGGTCATTGTAGAGAGGCGGTCATTGTGGAGAGGTGATCATTGTGGAGAGGTGGCCATTGTAGAGAGGTGGCCATTGTAGAGAGGCGGTCATTGTAGAGAGGCGGTCATTGTGGAGAGGTGGCCATTGTAGAGAGGTGGCCATTGTAGAGAGGCGGTCATTGTAGAGAGGCGGTCATTGTAGAGAGGCGGTCATTGTGGAGAGGCGGTCATTGTGGAGAGGTGGCCATTGTAGAGAGGTGGCCATTGTAGAGAGGCGGTCATTGTGGAGAGGTGGCCATTGTAGAGAGGTGGCCATTGTAGAGAGGCGGTCATTGTGGAGAGGTGGCCATTGTAGAGAGGTGGCCGTTGTGGAGAGGTGGCCGTTGTAGAGAGGCGGTCATTGTGGAGAGGTGGCCATTGTAGAGAGGTGGCCATTGTAGAGAGGTGGCCATTGTAGAGAGGTGGCCATTGTAGAGAGGTGGCCATTGTAGAGAGGTGGCCATTGTAGAGAGGCGGTCATTGTGGAGAGGTGGTCATTGTAGAGAGGCGGTCATTGTGGAGAGGTGGCCATTGTAGAGAGGTGGCCATTGTAGAGAGGCGGTCATTGTGGAGAGGTGGCCATTGTAGAGAGGTGGCCATTGTAGAGAGGCGGTCATTGTGGAGAGGTGGCTGTTGTAGAGAAGTAGCAGTCGTAGAGAGGTTGAAACAAGACTGAATGTATGGACTGTCCACTAAAACATAAGGCCGTTCTAGAGAGGTGGCCGTTCGTGGAGGTTCCACTGTACTTGTAAATGGCAAAATCACTGTTTTTTTGTCAAAGAAACATGCCTCTCAAGCAGTATATCAAACGTAACAAACAAAAAAAATGAACTCTGAAAATGTTAGGCTACAAAATTAACAAAAAGCACAATTGCAACCCGTTTCAATCTGGTCCAAGTTTGTTCATCCGTTACTCCTTTGGTAGTTGCTGAGTTATTTACACCTCCTCTGCATGTTCTGAGCAGTCATTTTTACGTTTCACCCAATTTGGTGGCAGTTCCGACCGTTTGAATTTTGACACGTTTCGTGACACAGCTCCCCAAATCCAATCTTTCAGTTACTTTCAGCCATCGCAGTCAAGGTTCTAGTTGTATTAAAGCCTACCGCAATTTGTTTTATGGTTTTTGTTTCTTACCTTGCTCTTTTATCCAACTTAAAATTTTTTCGTGATTTTCTGAAATGCCATTTCCAACAGATGCTTCCAACTGGAAACAAAAAATATATATATAATCTGTTATATTATATGTTAATATATCTTATTAAAAACTGAATCATTGGATAATGCAATCCTAGCGTTCTGACTGGCTTAGCCATCATGGCATATGAGCCATCATAGCATGCACTCCAAATATGGCAACTGTACGCGTCAGCTCAAAATTAAATACAAGCTGAAAATCGCTTGTTTTTACAAATAAAGTCGGGAAGAATTCTCGATATTTTGTGGGCATTTTTAATAAAACAATTATTCCAATCGCGCGTGTTGGATATGAGATGATTATAGCTAACTCGGCGCTACGCACCTCGTTGCCCACTACCATCTCACATCCAACGCATACTCGTGGAATAATTGTTCAACATACTTACTTCATAATACTCTATCTTCCTAAAGACACCATTGGGAACCTAAACAAATACTTTAAGTCCAGTCAACCCGTTGAACCCTAATATCAGCATGTATATTCTCAACACTGATGCCTACACACTTCATCAGGTGTTGATAAGGAGAATTTGGTTACCAATGATAACCTGTCCAAGGTTTCAAGATCTTAATGTGCACAGAGACCGTGAAAACTTATCCAAAAAAACGCGCGAAGGCTGGGGAGAGAGATCGGCTGCCATCTTTCCCAGATCCCGCACCTCTTATTTTATTATGACTTCTGTTGTTTTTGCGACGTCCTTATTGGCTGAGAGTCTGGCACAGATTTACTAATCGAGACTCTCTTATTCGGTGATCTTTCCTATATTCCCACGACCTTTACGTTTGTTTAAGCAGCGATGTTTTATGGAGAAATTTCAAGCTGATCATCCTTGGTGGTTAAAAGGTTACGAACTACGGTAGAACCTTGATTTAAAGAACCTCTATATAACGACGTCCTCTGTAGAACGAACGATTTTCTTCAGCCCGGCCAAAATTACAATAAAATGTATGGAACAGAACCTCGATATTTAACGGAAATTCTCGATATAACGAACGCAATCTAGAAGCGTATAATATACCTCGATATAACGAATAAAGGTAAACATCTGACGAAGATGAATGCGACACAGACCAACAAGGATAAAACTTAAGCGCACAATAGTTTTAACCAGTTTTGTTTGCCTCTTCTAGAGTTTATAGTGCCGTAGCTATGGCATGTACAACTCTGCACTGAGACAATAGCTTTGTATAGTATAAATTGTTCAGATCGGGAAATGCTGGACGTTGAAAATTAAATTATTAACTATAGCTCGATATGACGAATATTTTCCCGAAAATTCGTTAAATCGAGATTTTCGATATAACGAACAAATTTCCCCAGTCCCTTGACACTGCATTAAATCGGGGTTCCAATGTTCCTGAAAAGACATATGGTAATGTACAAAGGGGCGGATCCAGATAATTCAGAAAGGGGTGGCCGGGACAATTTCCCACTTGCCAGCTATATAGATACTTTTTGTCTTTTTGAGAATTCTATAAAAATAGTACAAAATTTCAAAGAAAAAGGGGTGGGCACGGCCTCCTCGGGCTCGGCCCACCCCTAAATCTGGCCTTCGTGCAGCCTTCTTATGCTATACCTTAGCTGGTCGTTCTGAGAGCACTGAAGACCGGCAACTAAGTCTTGACGACTGAGAGGCCAAAAATGAAGCTCTACTCTCGTGAAGAATCGTCTTTGAAGAAGGTGCACCTATCTGCTGCCTGGCAACGTCACCAACAAACGCATCTGATGTGCTTGCAATGCTTGTAGCTTTGCCTCTACTTGGGCGTTTTGAATAGCGTTTCCTCCGCAAGACATCCCCCAGCCTCCTAAAATACAAAAAAGTCAAGGTGATAAAGTAACAACATGGTTATGCTTCTGGTAACAATGATAAAATAATTCCAGTCAGGTTAATCCTTGCAAGTTGACGGTCCTTAAGGTTACTTTGGATGGGATGGTTGGATGAATGTATTTATAGGTGGCTGGGTGGGTGGGTGGATGGATAGATGGATGGATTGATGGGTGGATGGGTGGGTGGATGGATAGATGTATGGGCGGATGGGTGAGCAGATGGATGGGTGGGTGGTTAAATAGATGGGTTGGTGGAGGATAGATGGGTGGGCAGATGGATGGGTGGGTGGGTGGAATCGAAGGATGGGTGGGTGGATGAAACAATACAAGGGTAGGTGGGTGGTTGGATAAGATAAATACCTGGACGGGCAGCTAGGTATATAAATAAGTAGGTGGCTGTGGAGATCGATTTGTGGACGGGTGCTTCAACGAAGACAAAGGAAGCCTTGAGTGTTTTCAATAATCCTAATATTAGCGTAAAAAATTTAAGCGTTAACTTTCAGGTAAAAATGGGATGCGAACATAAAGACAGAGATCTCTGACCTGGTTACTGGTAATGATGGTGCATTTTCAGGGACTCTCTGTGTTGGACTTTCAACGTCACTACTGCTTGCTAAATTCTCTGATGAACAGTTTTTTCCTGACGTGCTTGGTTTATTTGCCAACAGACCGTTGGCCAAGTCTCTAACCCTATGCATCACTCCTTCTCTTCTGAATGACACATGAAACACATCAGGCAGCTTTTGCATTACAATTTCTGCCATTTGAAGAGCGTTTGTTATGACCCTCAAGTCATTTGACTGTAGCATTCCTCCAATCAAGCTTGAAATAGGGTGTCTCTTTAAGACCACGCCCAACAGTTCTGGGGGCGCATGATACAGTACTCTAAGAATAGCGTTCACGCATTTGTGTCTGACAGCAGGTCCCACAGACGAGCTGAATATCTTGTACAGAGCAGAAAACATTCCACATGTGTACGAGGAAGCCAATTCAGTCTCTTCACGTAATACCACTTCACGTTCATCCCTTCCTGCAACTTTAGCTTCATCTGTATTTGAGACGGTAGTATTTGTCTCACTGCCATTGGGGCATCGTTGAATCTGTCTTGAAGTGCCTGTATCCTCATTCGTCTACAAAGAAAGAATGCATCTCTTACTTTGATTTAAAATGGTAATTGAAATGAGTGGAGTGCAATTTGGTCTGAAATCATACGCGTGATTTCAAAATCGGACGAACGCGCAGCACCAGTTCGATTTGAAATCACAAGTATGATTTCAGACCAAAATTGCACGACAAGAAGTTCAATTACCACTTTATTACAGCCATTTTGAAATCGACGAATTCGGTCAGTATCAAAATTATATGGATCTAGTGTCCAGTTTGTTCAAAAGAAGAAACGAAAAGGCTTTTACATCCAATTTTGTATTCAAAACAGAAATGATGCAATATAGAGCAAAAATGGTGCGATTTAGAGCAGAAATGAAGCGATTTAGAACAAATGTGTTTTAAAGCAAAAAATAGTGCGAATCATGAATAAATCGCACAGCTGAGAGCCAATCAGATTGCAACGACCACCAGTGATTTCAAAATGGATATAATAAACCAAGAAATAATCGTATATTATGGCAGCTTTTTTCTGTGCCTTGCCAGGGAAACCGCTAAGACTATCTGAACCCTTTTACTTTTTACGAACCAATTTCACGACTTGCTCCCAGTTGGCTTGCTAGCTCAATTATGCTATACAGGTATCGCAGAGGTCAGGGTTCCAATTCGGCGAGCCTGAAGTTTTTTTTAACTTTCTCTTGGTAACTGCATAATTTGCGTAATTAACTCTGATTATCCTTTCTGCAATTACTTCTTCATCCCGCACTTCAAATATACGAAATTCATAAACACACATTTTTTTTATAAGAACGTCCATTTTTTCTAGTTGAGCCAGTAACGTTTCTATTTTATGGGAAGTTTCAGCCTGGAAATGTTCTTATGGATGTTCTTAAATTTCAATAACGGAAATATGATTACTTTAAAGCTACAAATAGACAAGATATGACGATGATTATTTCACATCAATGAATTGAACAAGTATAATGTAACTGTGAGAAGGACCACTCAGAATAGGAATGTGTTGAAGGAACAAAATTTTACATGCACTTTGATGCCATGTAGGACATTAGGGCCATTTATACGAGAAAAAAATAAGACGCGTCTTACATAGGACGCATCTTAAATAAGACGCGAACTTTCCGTATAAACGGCACAGTTCGTCTACAATAAGACGCGGCTTAGCTAAGACGCGTCTTATTTTAGAACAGCCCTTAACACCTCTTCCTAGATAAGACGCGTCTTAGCTAAGGCGAGAAAAACTTCGTATAAATGACCTTTTCGTCTTATTTAAGACGCGAACGCATAGTACGCATGCGTTAATTTTTGGCGCGCCACGTTGGATTGCCGTTGCTACTGGCAACATTCACATGAAAACGAGTCAAGAACAGAAATAAGACGCGAACCATTTATACGAGCTGTTCTTGTCTTAGATAAGACATGCTCGTATAAATGGTACAGTTCGCGTCTTATTTAAGACGCGTCTTATTTTTCCTCGTATAAATGCCCCTATTATGTAACTCAGATTTTCTGGACTCAGGAAAGTAAAAGCACTGAAAAATAAATTGTTCTTCTCTGAGCCTCGGCTATGTTCCTGGCATGTAATTCATATTTTGGCAAATTTCAGGCTCAAGGTTCTTATAAAAAGAGTGTATTCATTCTTTTAACCCTTTAAGCCCTGTGAGTGATCAGCATCAAATTTCTCCTTGTAATATTAATGCTTTGTAAAACACAGTGGTCATGAGAATTACTGACATGATCACACACGATGAATTTGCTTGATATTTTATCAACCTCTCCCCACTACTTCTGTAGGAAATGAATAGGGGCAACAAAAGAGAATTCAAATTTTGATCGCACCTGTTGCATAGTGTTAAAGTCGACTGTGTAAGTTCTTCCCAGAGTAGTGAGGGTCAGCTCATCCTCGCCACTCTGATAAGCAGCTTCTATGATCTTGCTGTCAATCCAGGAGTATGTGTGCCACAGTCCCCTGTCATCTCTCCACTGCCACAGACCTTGCTCTGCCTTCTGCTGTGGCTTACAAAGCAATGTATCCACTGAAAAAATACCTGTAATGGGAGGATGTCATGAGACACAAGTAACAGTATGTGTGTACAGTCAAGTCTCTCAAAGACAGGCAGACACCTTTGGGATGGGTACTAAGGGTGCTTTCCATTTATCAGAACTGACTGACCAGACCATTCCCGTTGCAATGATAATGTTCCTTTTAATCAAGCCTGCAGGGAGCTTAATAGAGGATTTACGGGACAGTAAAATCCCCTGGGCTTGTACAATGCAGGCTTATATCTGGGGGGGAGGGGGGGAAGGGAGTGGGTTAAAAAGAAGGGACAAAATGTTTACAAACAAAGCAAGACATATATTTAATACATAAAGATGGGCCTTAACAGAGGGGTAGAGGGGAGGGGTATAATTGGAATGGAACATTTGTTGCAAGCAAATGGGTTGATTTGTAATGTTCATGACAATAGAAATTGCCTTCACTTTTAACACATGTCAGTAACCACATGTCTGTCAGAAAAAAAGTTGATTGTCCCTGACAAATAATGATGGCATTGACTGGATAAGAAGCTAAAGGATTACACTCTTGCCCTTCATAACTTTAAAGGAACCTGCTTAACATTAAAGTTATCTTACCATCTGTAGGTAATTTTGGAAGCAGTTCACTGTCGAAAAGAAAATACAAGAGTTAATACAAAGATTTATATAATAGAGCTGATATTAAAAGAAATCAAACTTGTTACTGGATAAAATTGTGGAAGCGTGTTAAGGCATGTCACAACCAGAGAGGAAAAGACTTTAAAATGTCTACATTTCAAGACTGATGGAAACTAATACTGCTGAAGATAATTAAAACTTATCAACAAACCTGATAAAACAGGTTATTTCAAAGAATTCTTGTGGACTTCTTGATAACAGCTGGAAAGAAACAAAATTATGATCAACACAGCTCTATTATTGTTACTGTGCTATTATTTTTACTCATAGGTAAACATTTTCGCCTGTTTAAATCCTTTGATTTGTAGAAAAGTGTTCAATAACACAAAAAGGCTTGTGTATTGTAGGCTAAGTGGGTGCTGTCTTCCTCTCTAGCTATTAGAACTTTATTCTGCAGAATCCCTGCCCCCTAATCCAGCAATTAACTTACCCTTACAAAGCTTAAATAGTCTGGTCAATCCTGCACTCATATCCTGTAACTGGCTTTGACTTTATTATACCTTCACACAGTGAAAACTGTGAGAAACAGTACCAGTAAACACCAATAATTATTGCGAAGCCAGCAATCCTAATTACCAGGTCACTTTTACACATAAGTGGCACATATATAGCCCGCATTTGTTTGGACTTCCACAAAGAATGAATGGAATGCAAATAATGTGCAAACGCATGCACAATTGGACCTTCTATTACTAGTAATTTGTTCATGGGCCTCCTATCTTACAAAACTTAGGGAAAGCACAGCACAGATGGCAAGAGCATTTTGACCTTCAATCTATTTCGCCTGGGTTCTTTTACCGTTGGTTATTACTCAAGCTACTATCTATTATTTTTGTTATGAAAGATACAGTACCTCTGCATTTTCTATCTCGCCAGGCTCTGTAGTCCCCAACAATAAATAAAGAATTGTGTCTGATACATCTGAAACAGAATCACAATAAAATACAATATTAAACAAACTATTACTCATCCTTTTTTTCCAAATCATTTATAGCCACACAAATACTTCACTTTGCATGTACCCCAATAATCAGAAATATCAACAGTAACTTTTGAGTCTGTGAACAAAAAGCAATTCTGTGATCACTCAAACCATATAAAACATTTTCAGTAGTATTTTTTTCACATGGTACTGTGGATGAAATCCTATGGTGTGACTATTTAAATGACACCTCTTCAGTAGTACATTCACATCTATTTATTTAGTATGTAGCTCTAACTTTTGAGTCTGTGGATGAAATCCTCTGGTGTCACCATTCAAATGAAACCTCTTCAGCAGTACTTTCATGTGGTGTTATTTATTTAGCATGTGGCTCTAAATTTTGAGTCTGTGGATGAAATCCTATGGTGTTACCATTCAAATGAAACCTCTTCAGCAGTACTTTCATGTGGTGTTATTTATTTAGTATGTGGCTCTAACATTTGAGTCTGTGGACAGAATCCTATGGTGTTACCATTCAAATGAAACCTCTTCAGCAGTACTTTCATGTGGTGTTATTTATTTAGTATGTGGCTCTAACATTTGAGTCTGTGGACAGA
This sequence comes from Porites lobata, assembly GCA_942486035.1. Classification (NCBI taxonomy): domain Eukaryota; kingdom Metazoa; phylum Cnidaria; class Anthozoa; order Scleractinia; family Poritidae; genus Porites; species Porites lobata. The sequence goes on along the minus strand of CALNXK010000019.1, from coordinate 860,172 downwards.
ATCCTATGGTGTTACCATTCAAATGAAACCTCTTCAGCAGTACTTTCACATGGTACTAGTTATTTAGTATGTAGTTCTAACTTTTGAGTCTGTGGATGAAATCCTATGGAGTTATCATTCAAATGAAACCTCTTCAGCAGTACTTTCACATGGTACTAGTTATTTAGTATGTAGTTCTAACTTTTGAGTCTGTGGATGAAATCCTATGGTGTTATCATTCAAATGAAACCTCTTCAGCAGTACTTTCACATGGTGCTAGTTATTTAGTATGTAGTTCTAACTTTTGAGTCTGTGGATGAAATCCTATGGTGTTATCATTCAAATGAAACCTCTTCAGCAGTACTTTCACATGGTGCTAGTTATTTAGTATGTAGTTCTAACTTTTGAGTCTGTGGATGAAATCCTATGGTGTTACCATTCAAATGAAACCTCTTCAGCAGTACTTTCACATGGTACTATTTATTTAGTATGTAGTTCTAACTTTTGAGTCTGTGGATGAAATCCTATGGTGTTACCATTCAAATGAAACCTCTTCAGCAGTACTTTCACATGGTACTAGTTATTTAGTATGTAGTTCTAACTTTTGAGTCTGTGGATGAAATCCTATGGTGTTATCATTCAAATGAAACCTCTTCAGCAGTACTTTCACATGGTACTAGTTATTTAGTATGTAGTTCTAACTTTTGAGTCTGTGGATGAAATCCTATGGTGTTATCATTCAAATGAAACCTCTTCAGCAGTACTTTCACATGGTACTAGTTATTTAGTATGTAGTTCTAACTTTTGAGTCTGTGGATGAAATCCTATGGTGTTATCATTCAAATGAAACCTCTTCAGCAGTACTTTCATATGGTGCTAGTTATTTAGTATGTAGTTCTAACTTTTGAGTCTGTGGATGAAATCCTATGGTGTTATCATTCAAATGAAACCTCTTCAGCAGTACTTTCACATGGTACTAGTTATTTAGTATGTAGCTCTAACTTTTGAGTCTGTGGATGAAATCCTATGGTGTTATCATTCAAATGAAACCTCTTCAGCAGTACTGTCACATGGTACTGTTTATTTAGTATGTAGTTCTAACTTTTGAGTCTGTGGATGAAATCCTATGGTGTTACCATTCAAATAAAACCTCTTCAGCAGTACTTTCACATGGTGCTATTTATTTAGTATGTAGCTCTAGCTTTTGAGTCTGTGGATGAAATCCTATGGTGTTACCATTCAAATGAAACCTCTTCAGCAGTACTGTCACATGGTACTGTTTATTTAGTATGTAGCTCTAACTTTTGAGTCTGTGGATGAAATCCTATGGTGTTACCATTCAAATAAAACCTCTTCAGCAGTACTTTCACATCTACTTATTTAGTATGTAGTTCTAACTTTTGAGTCTGTGGATGAAATCCTATGGTGTTACCATTCAAATGAAACCTCTTCAGCAGTACTTTCATGTGGTGTTATTTATTTAGTATGTAGCTCTAAATTTTGAGTCTGTGGATGAAATCCTCTGGTGTTACCATTCAAATGAAACCTCTTCAGCAGTACTTTCACATGGTACTAGTTATTTAGTATGTGGCTCTAACATTTGAGTCTGTGGACAGAATCCTATGGTGTTACCATTCAAATGAAATCTCTTCAGCAGTACTTTCCCACGGTACTATTTATTTAGTATGTAGCTCTAAATTTTGAGTCTGTGGATGAAATCCTCTGGTGTTACCTTTCAAATGAAACCTCTTCAGCAGTACTTTCACATGGTACTAGTTATTAATTTTAGTATGTGGCTCTAACATTTGAGTCTGTGGACAGAATCCTATGGTGTTACCATTCAAATGAAACCTCTTCAGCAGTACTTTCACATGGTACTAGTTATTTAGTATGTAGCTCTAACGTTTGAGTCTGTGGATGAAATCCTATGGTGTTACCATTCAAATGAAACCTCTTTAACAGTACTTTCACATGCTACTTCTTCTTAAGTATGTAGTTCTAACTTTGGCGTCTGAATAAAATCTTTTTGTGTGACCACTAAAATGAAATTAGTGTCTTCAGCAAAGCTATTTATTAATATCACTGAGTGACTTACTTTGCCTTAGGAGCTGTACTGCTATGGCTGGGCTGCTGTTGCACAGCATGGCCAACATGCGGACAACCATCACAAATGTACTGGTGCTAATGACTGGTGGAGTCATCATCAGCTATGTTGAAAAAAAAAAACAGAAAAATAGGACAAAAAATAATGGGGCATTTGACATGGATAAGTTTAAAGAAAAATTTCAGATCAAGGCATTAATTTCCAGCTTTGAGCTTAGGCAAAGTTTACTTTACATTTGTAATAGCTCAGACAGTGCTAAGGAGTCACAGGGCACTCAAAGTTTTGCAACTTCAAAATCTGACGTGATCAAGCAGTTGATTTCTTTTCCTCACGTAAGTTTTTCAGGTTACCAGAGGGCAAAAGCTAGTAGCTTAAGGCCTGCAGGGACTAACAGTGCAGCCATGAGGATGATTTGCTTTTGGTAAGTTAAAAGATGCTATTAGTTTGAAATGGTACTGTGCATGCAAATACACATGCTAATACCTTTGATAATTCATTAGAAATAGTTTACTCACCAACTGTTGTAAGTTGTTGAGAAGGCCATGAGAAGCAAGTTCCCCAAGGTGTTTCTGAAATAGATTTGTAAAAAATTAACTACCAGTATAATAGACCTTTTTACTGATATGGCGGCCATATTGAATCAATTCAATTTAAATAAGTAGTATTATGGGACGCCTAAGGGACATAAGCAAAATACATTGTACATGTACTTGCTTAGTGTTAGAAATATGATCTTTCACTGTATATTTCTCAGGAAAAAGGCAACCATCATTACATCTTAACACGGCACAACGATCTTTTTTCCCATAAAAATCTTATTGTCTTAAACTTTAAGACAAAATGCACCGCAAGGCGCTCATAAATACTAAACAGAATGTGCTCATTCCCCCTGGGCATCCCATAACACTCCTTAAATCTAACTTATTCAATATGGCCACAGCATTGGTAAAAAGGTCCATTGTGCTTTCTGGATTTTGCGAGGAAAAAAAAAAAGAAAGAAAAAAGAAACAGAAAAATGAAAAATATGATTCACCTCATTTGTCTGAAAGCTTTCTACAAGTCTTGAAAATGCCACACAACAGCTCTCCACTGACTTCTTATCCTGCAAACAAGGGCAGAGTTATCAGTGACCCTTTAAACTCCAATATCTACACCTGTGGCAAATAACCCGCATTGATCTCCAAACATTAGGTAAAGAATTTGATAGAAGATCACTTTTAATTAGGCATTCTACTGATGAACAGTTATGACTTTATGAAATTTCAAGCAAAAACAATTCACCATTCTATTTGTCTGAATAGGTCACCATTCTGGTCAGACAAACCAAAAAAATGCCAGGCAAACAATGTTTATTACAAATATTGACTATAAAGCTACAGCTTCATAATGATAGTCATTTGTATTTTAATCTGTCTGGTTATAATCTGATTATCAAGTCCAAACACAAATAGGATTTTGTCAGACAATGGGAAAATTTTAGTCAGCAGGGTGAAAACAAAGTCAGTTCTAAAGGGTGCCATTCATCAGGCAAGCTGTAGCTAGCACGTACCAGCCCAAAAGTCACTTCAACTACCTGGCCGAAAAGCATTTTTGATGAGCAATGATTACAGTTCTTCCATAATTTGAATAACCTCCGAAAATTTCACTTGTCCTTTGGGCAAGTTACAGCAACGAGCCAAAAAGTGTGACCACTTTTGATTTATTCTTCTGTACAGATTTAATCCAATCAGAAACCAGCCGGAAACTGTCCTTGATTTCTGATTGGTTAATGTCTGCATGAAAGAATGTGAGTTAATTAAAAGAGGTCACACTTTTGGGCAGAACAGAATTCACTACATTGATTGCAGCTCTGTGAGTCTTTTGAGTTACCTGATGTTGTAATCTTCCACTCAAGATTGGGATAGAATCAGCGACCAGATGAAAGTCACCGACACCAATACTATGGCAACAGTTGGCAGCTACTGACAGGGCTGACCTCTGAAAACAGAGAAGAAAGAAGATTTGATTATTTCATGCATCACTATCTCGCTTACCTCTGTACATGTGTTCAAATGTGACAAAAAAATGTTGGACACAAGTTATCTGTCAATGTACAGAAAACTTAGCAGAATCTATAGATATCAATATGATATAATTGTAGAGTACATGGATTAACAAGAATGTGATCTTAACTAAATTAAATAGCTGTAGTGTAGGCATGTTACTATGTACATGTACATCATTGGTTAAGGGCACAGCACAGTAAACTGAAACAAATCAACATCAGAAGAAGGCATTGAGCAGACTAGACTTAACACTGCTGGGTCTTTTAGTTGTTTTTCTATACAACTGTATCTGAGCCATACCTGTGCTGATATTGAGAAGAAGTCCAAAAACAACAGACAGGCTGACATTCCTCCCTAAAGAAGAGATAACACAGCAAAGTGAACTCAACAAGAAGCACACTCTGATATTTGTTAAAGCCATCTTTTCTAATCTAAAAACCTGGATGTTCTGACCATGTTTGCCACATGTTTTTTTAGAAGTTATTCTACTTTTCTAGCCAAACTATTAAGGGCTTTCTTTCGCTTTTGTTGTGCAAGAGGGAAATGAATTTCAACTAGAAAAAACTGGACCAACTAATTCAAGTTTTAACCATTCTGTTATCTTTTAAAAAACTGGCAAAAACTGGCTGTGCTTTGTATTCCCTTTCAGAGAATCACTTGTCTGATGCACCCACTGAGATCAACTTTCTTTACCATTTACCTCTGATTGCCGATTGCTGTTTGCTACAAGAATTTAACTACTGTATTGAGATAGTCCTTGTAGCTGTCACAGTTTCAACTGATCTTCATGTCATTTGTCGCACTTTCGTCTGTCTTAAGTCCCTGTTGCAAGCCTACGTCGTTTCTTGGAATTTGACCCTAACAGGGCCTGAGTAAATACTTACTGCTTGTAAAATTGCCTTTCCATGTCTCCTGGACAGCATTGCTAATGCAGTCAGTGCTTGTTCTGCTACATCCATGCACTGGATGACTTGAAGCTTCATAAAATAAAAGTAAGATTATAATCTCAGTTTGTTTACTTCTTAAAGGCAAAAAAAGGCTATAGACCAGGCTGGGTTGTTTAAAGCTGGGTTAAGATAACCCTGGGTAAGTGCAAAATTTGAATTCAGATATGAAAGCTTAAAAAGCAAATTCACTTCAGTTTTTTTTTGTCTACAATTTGATGATTGGATACTCCAAAAATATTAGAGAAATTAATTGGAGAAAATGCTTTTGATGAACAGAAAAAGAAACCCGGGTAGAAATTAAACCCTGGGTTAGCGCTAATCAGCCTTTGAAAAACTGGGCCCAAAGGGAGTACAGAAATTACAACAAGGTAAGCCATAATGATGTAAAATTATTATGAAATTCGTACATTGTTGGTTTTAAAATAGCAAAAATAACAAGAGAATCTAGAAAAAAACCAATCCTTGTACATGTAGTAATAAGAAAAAAAAAGAGACAACAACAATGGCCACCTCAACATGGCAACTGATAATTTTGCTCCTAAAATCCAACCAGTTCATCAAAACCTTTTATAACATAACAAACGTAAAGAGCATGCTCTGATTCTTCAATTACCCATTAACTGTTTGCCCATGGGTGAATGGTGATGAAAGCAAGTGCACTAAAAGATGGTGAACTAGTTATTAACAAAAAAAAGATTTTTCTTGTAACAAAAGAATTTGCAAGGAATGATTTGCACACACCATAGAGCAAGCAGATTACAGCACTCACGTCATTCCCTCCTATCCGTGAGCAAAATTAAAAGTTGTTCTCTTTTGGTTATCTTATAAAACAAATGGTAAACAGCTCAGCGCGTACTATTGAGTTATAGTTGCACTTGGGAGGATTGCTAAGCACTTGAGAAGCTAGAGTTGCAGTCAGCGACTCTTACACTTCTTTTGTGCTTAGCAGCCTCCCTCTACATGCTGAGCCATTTGCCTTGTTAACCCTTTAAGCCCTTAGAGTGATCAGCTTCAAGTTTCTCCTTGTAATATCACTGCTTTATAAAACAGAGTGGTCATGAGAATTGAGGACATGATCACACAAAATTAATCTAATTGATGCTTCAACAAATTCTCCCCACTACTTCTATTGAAAACGTATAGGGATAACAAATGAGAATTTGCATTTTTATGTTAGGGTTTAAAGGGTTAATTACCCATTCATGGCTTCTGAGGTCATACCTTCTCTATAAACACAGGCACTGCTTCCACTACTACAGCTGTTGATCTCGGGAGAGCCTCCATCAGGTATGTCAATGCTCGACAGCCATGGTTCATCTGCAAAGTCAACAAAGTCAACAAATGTACAGGAGACACTGACAGAGTAAGGACACCCAAAGCTACACATTTAAAAACATACAATGTAGCCAAATGTGAAAGTGTGTGGTGGGAAATTCATATACTTACAATGTCAAAATTGTGCTCCATTGAAAGCAGGTTAATCTGATGAAAACAAATGCAACAAAGACAGTTAATGCATCACAACATCGAAAATAAGTGTGCAGAGCATAAACTTATTTCCACTTTTAGTTGTCATGTTTTTACAACAGTTTTTCATTGCTTGTGCCTGCATTCCAGCAAAGATTTTGTTCAATTGGTTGCCTGCTTGTTGTATGTGATAGGCTTTCCTTCAGTAATAGTATTAATGAAAGCTAACTTTACTATCCTCAAGATCTTTTACAAAGGAACAAAAAGGAGAGTGTACAGCATCCTCTATATCAGCCTTAAACCAGCCTACAGTGTGGACATTCATTTGTTGATAGAGAGAGACTACTCACTAGTGCAGGCACAACTTGCTTCACAGGAAAACCAACAAGGCTCTCTTCATTCCCCATAACTAGAAACTATAACAAAGAGCAAATTAAGACACAAATTGACAAAACCTCTATAAACGGGAGCTTCTAAATGATAATAGTGGAGAGGAAAAACACGATACATTTATGGGTGTACATAAAGAACACTTAAATAAACAGAAAAAAATACAATTTATTTGCCATTTGCACATCTCCCATAATACACCTTGTTTGCTCCCCCCGCCTTCCCCGCCCACTATTGTCTCAATTTCTCTTGGGATGACTGTAATTCCCTAGAGAAATCAACAACAAAGGTTATTCACAATTTTGGGGGTTGAATAAGGTGTATTATGGGAGATGTGCAAATGGAAAATTATTATTATCCACTTGCATACACATAGGGCACTTTCCATTTGTCAGAACTGACCGGCCACAACATTCCCGTCGTAATGAGAATTTTACTTTTAATCAAAACTATCCAGCCAGATCAGTCAAAACCTAACTAGTATGCACGAGATAGAAAAAGCTCTTGGAAAAAGCCAGTTCATTTTCAAAATAGCTCATCCGGCCATGGTTCAGTCGGCCAGTTCTGACTTTTGGAAAGTCTCCTTAGACTAACAGACAGATTTGGCACTGAATAAAGTAAGTGCATGTCATTTTAAGCTAAGACAAGTATGTAAAGCCTGTATATGAAGAACACAATTTAGTTTGGCCTAGACTTACAATTATTTTTTGCATTAAATTACAGACAGAAGAGTAATCTGGAGTATTTCCTGCCTCAGTCATTACCTGGCACATTTCAATAACAGACTGGAGCTGTTGTCCCTCATCTGATGACTGGATCCCTGTCAACATCTGTTGAACTTTACCACCTAGATGTTGGGCAAGATGATTGATTTAAATAAACATAGTTACTACTCAGTTTTTAATTTACAGTTTAGGGCTATGCTCCAGCAATGACCAGTGGCCCCAGGTGCCTCACTTTTGCTCTTGGGTGACTAGGAATTGTTAGATTTGATTTCAGAAAAAAATATATGCTGAACAACGTGGATTTCACAGGTTCAAAGCACTGGGCAATTATTTTTCTTCGAGCACAGCCTTGAGCACACAGGCTGTCGGAAAAATAATTTAAAAAATAATTCATAATTCATAATATACAAACTAAGACACTGAATCTGCTGTACCATTGACATGTTTACCTGAACCAGAGCTGATAGTTCGATGCAAGAGCTGATGCATTCGTGGTCCAAGTGAGCCAATCAGATGAGATGGTACACCACGTGCCTCCAAAAGGGCTACAATAAAACAAAAAGGACAAATACATGAAGAGAACTTGCTTTGCAGGAAATGCCCTTAAAATAACTTCTTGCATGGTGGCAGAAAGGAATGGTAGGAAATTTACTGTCTGCTCTGTATGTGACCAGGAAAAAGGTGTGCCTGCATTATATATTCACCAATAGGAAGAGACACTTTAAATCCGGGAATAAAGCTTAAGTGTCAGTAAGAGCTAAGCAGGCTATTCTGTTAGACTAGTTATACTTAACTGTGCACCATGAAAACCCCATGTCTTTGATTTGCAGTGAAATTAATAAGCTTATATTTGCTGTCACAGGGTGCAAAGAAAGTCAGTTTTACAGCCTGCCATTTGGGCAAGCTGTAGCTAGCATGTACTAGCACACAAGTCATTTCAACTAGCCCCCAAACGTTTTTTGATTAGCAGGATTGATTACAATCCATCTGTAATTTGAATTTCCCCAAAAAACAGCACTTCCCCATCAGGAAAGTTAAGGACAAAAATCACTAGCCCGATAGCAAAATCCACTACCCTGGGATATCAAACACAAATTTCTTTGCATGTTGCTGTCAGCCACCACTTATCTACTTCCCTGTTGTGTACATATCATGTACCTCCCTTGTAATGTTTGGAATGTGCTGCTCTCCGAAAATAATTCTTTTGGGGTCACGACATGCCTGTATTTCTCAATGGAATTTGTATTCTCCAGTGAATTTGCACTTTATGCATATTCTTTGCTACTATATATTAACAAATAACTTTACAATCACTATCAAAATGTCTGACCTTGCAGTCTTGACAATTCTCCATCTTTTAATTCCAAGTCTTCAAGGCTGCCAGATCCCTCCATCTCATTTCTGGAAGCCTCTCCTGCAGTAGTAAGTTAAAGTAACCTGTTACATGTACATGCTACAGCCACTGGCTATGCAAAAAAGTGATCATGGTTTCTGAGCCACCATTTGAAAATCCAAAGAACACTATAACATGTTTATTTGGTCAAGTCAAACGAAAAGAAGTAATGGCATCTACTTAAAGGAAAATTTGTTATTTTTTATATATTCAATAGTTAAAAAGTTTCAATAGTCTGTAACTTTTGAATATAATTTTACCACCCCCAATTTCAGAAAGCAATGCAAATAAAATTGTGTGTTTCCAGAAAATAAGGACAGGGAATTTTTTAAAGGAAAGTCTGAAGAAAAACTGGAGCTTGGAGATGGGAGGCAGGTTCAAACAAAAAAAAATCCCTCTTGAGGAGGGGGGGGGGGATGAATATTTTCTGAAATAAAAGATTTATAGTTACAAAAATTGATATGTAAAAATATACCACTGGAGGATGGAGCTGCAGAGTCTTCAACACTGCCACGAGCTGCAAAAAGTAAAAACAGTGGTCAATAAATAACACAGTCATTTTCTTGAAAAAAATAACTCTTTACGCAACAAGCCACTTTTTTTTACAGGGCTGTAGTATATGAAATCAAAGATAAAACCATCTGGCTACTCACAGTCTCTAAATTAGTGTAGCATTAAGTACTGTAATTTAGTGGGCTTATTTTTGGAAAGCGTATCTTTAGAGGGTATATGCTTGATATTTTCTAACACTGATAATGGGGGTCTTCATTCCCCTCCAAGAGAAAACCTGTTTAATCATTGAGAACCTCTATTATACTCTATACAGGACAATGATGTACACATACAAGTTACTGTGAGAGTGCAATATACAGTTCATACCTGCATCTGAAGACCCAGGATCTTGAGGTTCACTAAAGAAATATAGAAAAATGATATTAGTTTTTTAAAGTTATAACTTAAGCTTGCACATTTTGACATACACGTAATTACAGCATACAGGGTGAATGTTACTATTATGGCTCAAATGGTAATAATTGGCGTCAAAATAGTGCTTAAGACCCAGTGAAAATAAAAAAAACAAGAGTGGTGAACCCAGTCATAGGCTCAACAGAAGCAGAGTTGCAAGAATCAGAACGTTTCTGCTTTTTTTCCCTCTCCACATGTGACTCAGTCTTTTGTTTACAGTTTTATGAAAACTGGATTACTGGAGTGGAAAGCGGAAGCAGAAAAATATACCAATCAGAATGCCCTTCAACTACACATTGTGGTTGGTTTAGCTCTTCTGCTTCTACTCATGACCTCAATAATCTTGACTAGTTTTCACTGGACTGTAAGCCACAAAGTTACAAGTGAAAAAAAATGCTTTTTTTCCCTTGATAATAATACTAAATGCTTCTGTTAACAACTCTGATTCCAAAAGTTCTCTGTCACTTAAAAAACAGCCTTAAGTCAGATGCAACCACCAATGTCTGCCATTAAAAACAAAGAGTTTAAGTGGGATAAATATTGCAACATGATAGCCATTATTGTATATCCAGCGTCTGGACCCAGGCTGGGCTTAAAAGTCAAGCATCACATTAAAACTCCAGTGCCATGAACAAAAATTAATGTAACCCACCATACTGCCCCACCTCTCAAAAGCACATTGCTTATAGTCACTGTAAACACTTGAGAAACTGACTTGTCCCCAGTTGTCTCTACTCATTAATTATTTACTAGGGAAGTGCTTGGGTTATGCGCACTGGGAAGATGGGAAGGCTTCTTCCTTCCCGTCATCCCCTTGGTCATCCCTTCTTCTTTCCCGTCATCCCCTTTGTTCTAGTTCGTTCTTCATTCTAGTATTCCACGCCAAATACTAATAATGAGAGACGACTGGGGATGAGTCAGCCTGAGAAGTCAGAATTAAAATAATTGTGATCAAGACAATTATGAAAACTATGTTACATGTGCTCTGTCATGGAAAAAAAGAGGGGAAAAAATAAAGGGAGACCTTTGATTTACATGTAATTAAATAGAATTAACTAGCTAATAGGGTATTCAGTATTTTTTGTCCTTGGCTGAATGAATTGGTTTTCATTTTAAATAATATAGTACATACTTGTCTACTGACATGTTGGAAGCCTGCCGGCGTGTCCACGACTGCTTTTTCCCCTGTGGCCCACGCCGACTAAAAAACAAAATAGAGTTTATAAGTGTACATAATGTGCATATTAAGCCAGAGTAAAAAGCTTGTTTGTAACAATGAGGATTAAGTTAATTTGATTGATCTGTGAGACTGAAACTAAGAAGAATCTTCCATCTGAACATACAGGTAGCTATTTAGGTTGACTGCAACAGGGTATAAGCTTAGTTGTTTATGGAACTTTCTTTTAATAGCAAAAGTTTGTTTTTTAAAACCAATCAATAATATTAGTGTTCAATCAGTCTGACTAATTTTGCTTTCTGTTACCATTACCAAGGCAAAGTCATGCAGTGTGAGGATGAAGTTCCTTGGCTCCATATGGTTTGAGGGTGGAGGGTAGGGATAGAAAATGTTTTGCAGCTTGGATTTCACACAAAAGTTTCATACCTGTTACTAGCACAGGATCCCGTTGTCTCTTTAAGCCTCTGTGACCGCCTTAAGCCTATGCCTGGCTCAGGCGGGTCACTTCTTCTCCAACTTCGTGATTGTGGACGAGAAGAACAGGATGAGGATTGGCTTGTTTCTGTGGTCTTATCAGACAGAGATGATGATGACGTGGCACGTCTTCCACGGGAGGAAGACTTGGAGCTTGATGGTGAGTTACCAATGGCTGCAGAACTGTTTGAATAAGTAAATGAAGGTGTGGAAAGTGCTGAATGGCCTGCAGATGATGACAAGGACTGAGTTTGCTCAGGCTTGCCAACAGTTAATGAAGATGATGACCCAATAACAGGCTTGCTGCTTAAAGTCTGCTTCTCCTGGACGACTTGTTGGACACTGAAAGGGGAGGAAACAAAAATGATCATGGAGTGCTTGCATACAAATGTAGTTATTGCCAACAAGCAGCCTTGTGAAGATGCGAGGCTGCAAGGCGACAGCCTAATAAAGACGTGCGCAAAAGTTCCAAGGCAGAATGAATCTCGAAGTGACATAACATAAGGTAGTGTGTGGTAACTTTCATGACGTAATGTAGAACAGAGAATACTCGGGTATCTGTCGCATTTGCCCGAAGCAATTTTTTATTGTTACGGTAATTAATGACATTTTTAAACAAATTAAACAGCGTGGGCGTTTAGGTAAAATTGTTGCTCATTGGCGCTTAGAGATAGCTATAACTTGTTCTAACTTATTGTCTAAGTGCTCTTCCTTTTAACCTCGTTGACAGCCTAGCAGTGTAGCCTAGCACTTTCCTCCACCACCACTAGCCTGTCAACGATACCACTCAAGTAAAGTTGAGTGACGAAAACCTTCACCATAATTTTACTATTTGATTGTTAAAATCAAAAGAAGTGAATGTTACCTGTGGATTCCACAATCACTGGTGCTGGTCCGAGGGCTCACAGAAGAACTGCGAGACCTTAAACTAAATCAGTAAAGAAATAAGATTAGCGTCACTTATGTCAGCGGTTAGTTAAACTGTAACAGTAATGAAAGTTTGAAAAACTAGGCAATCACATGTATGCTGAAATGCTGTGGTGATGAGAACTTCAAAGAAAATTTCCCCAAAAGAAGCCAACAATAATGCAGAAATTGATTGGTTTTGGGCAGGACAGATTGTTGATAATTATGCCAAAATATGTAGCTTCACTGATCCTTGCATGAAGCAATTCTTATACTGCAGAAAACAAGACTCAACTGTGACATACTTGTGAGGGGTACTGTAACTACTATTAAAACACGTAGTAAGGGCATTGTGTTTTTACATCAAAATTATTTTACTCATGAAGCTCTTGTAGTTAAATCTCTGGGCATAAGATTCATTGCGAGTCATACATGTACCAGTTGACATCTGACGTTCAGCCCAAACAGAAAGGTGGAAATTAGGGCATAGTGTGACAGATAACTCTCTAAACATGGAGCAGAATTGAGAAATACAGACTGAACATCAGTCCATGAGGCCATAATGGCAAACAGGGTTCTTGTTACCAGGTAAATTCTTTTCGAAGAAAATTCTAAAAAAAAAAGTAGCAGTAGTATTGACTGTCACTTACTTGTATGAGCAGTTTACACTTGACTGACGCTTGGGAGTTGTTGAAGATGACCGCCCAGGTAGACTGGGTTTGGATCTACATATATGTAACACAAGGCAATATTCAATATTTTTATTAACAGCTTATATGTACGGTCCCTGGAACTTAGAAAACCAGACATTTTTCTTAAAAGTTCTTGAGAGTTCCCATATTCACATTCCATTTTGATAATCCCAGGATGTTGGAAGATGGGGTTTGGTGGTTTTCACTCACTCATTTGCTGCTCTGTGTAACCCTCAACCATCCTTTAGATTCAATTCAATTCACCAACCCCTAACCTGATTTGTTGATTGAGAGTGTGCATCGTGAAATGGTAAAAGAAAACTTATGACTCTAAATGTACCTTTTGTTTTCCACCTCGTTGGAAGAACTTTGATTAGATGACCCCTTTCTTTTACCTTGAAGCTTGCTTCTGAGAGAAAAAAAATGAGCAATATTTTTCTATTTTTAAGTCAATCCTTGAGCATGACAAGCGTTTCCACGTGAGTTGGTCAAGAAAATTGAGAAAGCAAAAAGAGGAATGAAGGGGAGTGGTAAAAATTAAGGAAAAGCTTGCCCTCAAACCCCAACTTCTTCCATTTTTTGCTCTTCCTCCAACTTTCACGCATTAACTCTATCGGAAACACTTGCTACGCAGCTTAAGAAAAAAATTTTTTAAGTAACTTAAGAGCCTTGCAAATTCTGTGATTTTCGGCACGGAACTTCACAAACTGTCTGGCTTTCACTTTCCCGAGGAGGGATAGCAACGGATGCAAGGAAGTGTGAGAAAACTGGAAATCAGCAAGTATTCAGCTGATGGTGTCACAGAAACTGCATGTCTTATGGTTTTCTTATCTACATGAAGGTTGCCAGTGACACTAACTTCAAGAAGACTCAAAGTGCCACAAACAAAATGCAATAGACAATGCTAAAAGCAAACAGTAAGTAAACTTTATTCATCTTTCTTGGGATCAAATGGTGGAAAATTCTGTGTTTTATGAAATGGAGTACATTCCTCCCATCGCTTTCTTTTGTCTTAGAAAGATATAGAGTCATCCCAAACCTTTTAGAACATTTACACTTATAATTTACACAAAAGGCTTAAAGAACAAGATACACTGCATATTTTATCACCCTTGTTTCATCACATCTTGGCTTAAAATGGCGCTTGTTTTGTCTCATCGTGGCTTACACTGCTTTATTCCACTCTATTTCTCTGTGAATTTTTCTCTGAGAAAAATTTCAGCCAACATAATTCAGGATTTCGGTAACATAAAAAATATACATGTTGCCCAAAATCCTGAATTGGGAGTTATAAACAAATTTCAGGCAACATAACTCTGGTTTCAGGCAACATTTCTTTGGACAAGATGACTTTCAGGTAATTTCACCAGTTACCCTGATGAATAAGATTGGCAAGAAGACAACATAATAATAATTATAGCTACTTAAATCACAATTCATGAGAACAACAATACTATCATTATTATTATTACTATTATCATTACTATTATTATTGCATTTCACTGCAATGAGTAACAATAGCCTTTTTTTATTAAAGACATATGAAATGTGATGCTGCCATGTCAGCACATTCTTGTTACCAGAAACCAGGCAGATAGGAAATGAATTCTCCCAACAGATAACATTCTTTAAAGGAAGGACGTTAATAATACTGATTACAATAATTAGTTATGAAAAGTTGCACATATTATTCCACGTTCTGTAATGTAGACTCTCTTTGTTATGTATGAGCTGGTAAACATAAGCGTAAGCAGTACTCGGCACCATAAATTTACCTTTTCTCTTTAAAACTCGCCGAAATGGTCCTTCAGTAACTCACCTTATTACATGCACAATGGCGCTATACAGGATGTAAATATCTCCAGTGATCGAAATGCAAAGTGAAATGGTAGCAAGTCCTGCGTGAATCCATTGCGGGCTCAAAGCCTTGTCTAACAAACACATCTGTTGACTCGTCTTCATTGCAATGAATCACAAACTAACTTCAACCTCCAAACATTGTGATGTTAAGTGCAAGGCTAACATAATACAACGAAGCTTACCTTTTTGTACGGGTTACCCCAGGGCCTTCTTGTTCAGGGCAATCATCCATCCATGTAAGAACCCTATAAAAAAAATGACGATGAAAAGATTAGAAAGCGAAGGACGCGCAAACTGCATGAAAGCGAAACAAATGTCCGCTATGACTACGTACACCGAAAGTAAAATACCTGTTTTATTTTCGCTTCCCTATTTATGAGTTTCCTTTCGCCACTGATACTGTAATTCGAGGCGAAAATTATTCCTTTCTCGCCACCTTTCTTGATGAAATACAAAACTTCGGCCAAAATGACAACAGCGATATTCACTTTGATCAGCGGCTTTCTGAAGCGTTGGATTCTACGTTACTTATGCATATATGAATTTTCCTTCATGAAGTTGCGATATGAACCCTGGGAATGATCATAACTCTGAGACTTTCTACAGGGAAGTGAATTCTTGCGGGTGCATTTGATTAGTTTTTACTTTCGTTACTCAATATCACGATGCCGTATGTAAGGTGAACAATATCAAAGAGGAAGTGACATAGCTGGCTTTTTCATGTCATTTCCGTGGCATCTTCCAAGTATCAGCAGGCTGCGAGCTGAGGAGTTGCTTCTAAGCTCCGGCAAAAATGGTGCCTTTATTATCAGAGACAGCGAAAGTGTTTCCAATGCACACACCCTCTCTTTATTGTAAGTATATATGAATATTGCACTGCGTCACTGCTTATGTAGAAGTTTCAATTTAAATAAGGCAAGGTCGGTCCATTCATGTCTCGGTCTATTAAACTTCTGATAAAAAAAGTGCTTGTTGTTGAATATTAATGTTGCGGATATTAACGTGACCTATTAGACTGTAGTTAAGCTTAATTACGGTGCTGTATCAAGTAAATATTAACGAAATCCGCTTCTAGGCAGTTGAAAAGAGAAGTGTTTGGTATTTAACAGGAAAACTTTATATTTGTCATATCATTTTACAGGTTTACATTTTGGGAATCTCATAAGTTAATTATATTTCCTATATGTTTCAGTTTCAATCAAATGTTTCTTCCTTTTAGGAACACAGTTTGAAAATAAACTAGAGCTCTGTTTTGCATTTTTTAACATTTTTAAAGAAATTTTAGATTGGGTCGGTTTCATTCTTGATCTGAACTCCTCCAGTTAAATGCACACTTATGCACTTTAAATAATACCATTTTGTAGACACGAGGGGAGAATCCACCATTTCAGAATCTTACGAAGGGAAGGCAATGGAGCTTTCTACATGCAGGTCAGTTGCAACATCTCTGACTTCATTAGCACAAAATGCTGAATGTAAACAGTTTATTTCACTTGAAAGAGCCTGTTTACATAAGTTGGCTCAGGCTGGACCAGTTTGGTGATGTCACGGCATGTCAATAGCTGTTATGCATATTTACATCAGACAAGCAAATTTGACCAACATCAAGCCTCATCTAGACATTGCAATAAAGTTATACCTGCCAACTCTCACGCCTTAGGTGTGAGTCTCACGCCTGAGGGTTGAAAACTTCTATCTCACTCCGGCTCACGCTTGCGGGCCAATTTCTCACGCCTGATTGAAAAATGTGAGTTGTTGCCGTCTTGCTTGACACAATTTCCAAAAATATGTTAACTCAGACCCATGTAAGGAACGAAAACCATGTGTAAAATGAATAAATGACAATACCTTCCTCACGATCTCTGATTTTGTGGATAAGCGTTTTCTCGATAACTTCGACTTCGGACGTCTTCGGAAGACTTCGGACTTCTTCGGGAATCTTCGGAAATGATCGTGTCATCTTCAAAAATCCTAGCACTCCCAGGATAAAAATCTCATGCTTATATCTCAGAAAAAGTTGGCAGGTATATAGAGTAACAAAGTTTTACATAAATAAATTCTCAGTGGTAAAGAATTGAAAAGAATAGCCAGCATACACAAAGGGTTGCAAACAATGGCGACTTGGTGGTGAAATTTGCTCATCTGACATACCGGTCATCATGCATTAGGGCCATTAAACACAATGAAAATCGACTTCATGATTACACAATGATCAAGTAGGAAATTTATCGACTTCATGGTTACACAATGATCAAGTAAGAAAGTTTCTGTGCAATCATGCTTGTCGGGCCAGCCCTGCAAACCCAACAAACCAAGTAACACCCTGCTCATGTATACTGCTTTCAATCTCTCTAAACATGGCAGGTCTCAGCTGGCTCAATTCACGTATTATTTAGATATTTACCTGGCCCATAATCATAATCCAGGGCTTGTAGTCTAGCAGCGACCAGGCCTGTGGTACCTAACTTTTGCTCCCGGACAACGAGAAAATCTTAGTTTTTTTCATACACCTCATAATGCTGGGTGCCCTGGATTTCACGTAAGTTCCCTTCAATTTTTCGTAGAGCACAGCCTTGTAATCAGCCCCTGACCTTTTCACACCTTCTAGTGGCTAAAGGAATAGTTCATAAAGACAAAACAAAAAAATTTTGGTAAAACCAAATAAATAAATAGTACCAAATGCGGGTAAAAGCTCAATTCATTGCCACGGGGCATTATCTTAAATGGAGTCGAAAAAATGACAGGTAGAATATTTTTACCTGTCCACCAACATCCAAGCTGAACAATAATTTAAACATTTATTTTCCTTTTTTTAGCGATAACAAAATTGAACTGTGGTTTTACAATTGACAATATTAGTAATAAAATGATAGAAGCAATGACATGTCAGTTTATTTTGTCTCAGCCTGTTTAGGCCTTTGGTGCCCATAGGCATCCACTAGTCTCCTGGGTTTTTTAGCATCATCCATCCATAGTTCAATGGCAGGCTCAGGGTTCAAGTTCTTTACAGTGACCCTGCTAAGGGCAACATGCATGAGGTCATTAAGTGAGTCTTCTTTGAGAAGGGATTTTTGGGTTTTCTGATTCTCTTCTACATGAACTTCTTCCACTTCAACCATTTTAGTGAAGGCGATCCATATCATTATCCGATTATAGGTTTAATGCAAATCACAATGTAACATGTTGCGCACTACCGATTGCATCATCTCGTTTTTATTTGGCTGAGAATGACCCTAGACTGCTCAAGAATAGCACGCATGCTGGTGGAAAATGGATGGGAAATTGTGATGGTGAGTGGACAGGCATCAATATTTTTACCTGTTTTTGTCTGAAATCGACAGGTAGAAAGGGAAGGAGGCAGATGTTGCATTTATTCTTGCAAGTGACTGCTCAAGGAATAAGAAAAGATCAGAAAAAACCTGACAGGAATAAGAAAGATCAGAAAAACCTGCAAAGCAAGCTCAACTAGTCGATTATTGCCCCAAAACAGGACGATCACAAAGCAACGAACCTTAAAACCTGAAACAAACAAAACGGATCGAAATCCACCAATCACAAATCACAAACCGTGACCTTTTGAACTCATGCCAGTAAACATGTATGTCCTAAGAGGTCCGCTAAGATGATTGACGGAACAGAAAAAGCCAAAATTTCTTCAAAGTTTGCAAAACACACTGCACGATACAACGAATTTCGCTGTAAAACCAAAATATACATATTCAATGGTGTCACCAATGATTAGCCTTAATTGTCAGTAAAGAGACATCTGTTAATTTTATTTCAAGGCTGTCCCCGGTGCCCAAGCTCAGGATTTCAGTAAGCTTGAACATCTGGTCACTTTCTACAGTCAAGCAAATAATGGTCTACCCTGTGAGTTAAGGCAGCCAGCAATGGCACCACAAGACAGGGATAGTATTACTGATGATGAAACAGGTGAGATTAGACAGGGTTCACAAATACACCAAAATTGTTCAGATGACTCCACTGAGGTTACGGAGGGAGTCACTTCGACTCCAGAAATTTTTGGTAACAGACACAGTTTTGTCCTTACCTTTTTCACAACAAATACAATTTACGTTTATTGTAAACGTTGTAAACCTTAATTAAATCGTTGAAATTAAAGAATTATACTGCACGACAAAACAGGAAGAGGGTAAATTACAATCAAAGTTTACTCGATGACCGCCATCATGGATTTGAGCTTTCCAGGTCAGCAGACTGCCACAGCTACTTCGTGTATCCCTCATGATAGTGTATACATGCCAGGACCACATGCTGGAAAGTCTGAAAATTGCTTTTTTCACTGTGATGCTTGACTCCAAATATTCCAAAATGACTCCAAAATTTGTGAAGCAGAAGTCACACTGACTCCACTCATCAATAAAATTTGCAAACCCTGTTAGAGCAGAGCTGCAAATAACAGTCAGTCCAACTAAAATGTCCCCCACCCAATGAAATCCTACCTGGAGTTAGACATGATGACCAGACAGATCAAACGAATTGTTACCAAAGACTATCATTTAGCAGCTGAAAAACAGGTGCATAGTATGTTAAGAAAAATACAGTCAAACCTCCTTTAAATGATCACCAAAAATGCAGAGATTTAGTGGTTACTCACTGGAGGTGGTTGCTTATGACAATCCAACCACCGGGGGTCTCATCTGAGAAGAGTTCCCAACATGTCTACTCTTTGGCAGAGAATTCACTGTATGCAATTTCTAAGTTATGCTTACCTGTATGTTATGGGTCAAAATGAAATTCAGGGCAAAATTTTTTAACCTGTGTTGATTTTCCTTTTCCTTTGTCTCCAAGCCCTAATTCGTGAATAATTAAGGCTAGGAGAAAAGCGAAAATGAGAATCAACCTAGGTTAAAATTTTTGACCTGTAACATATACGTGTTTTATAATATTCGCACCCCATACCCTTGTCCTGTTACGGGGTACTATGTTATGGGAGGAAACTGCAACTACCAGGACAATATAGGTATGCCGAATAATGGGGGTATGCGACGTCAACCACCACCAGGGTATATTACAGGTGGGAGGGGCAAAACTTTGAAGTCACTTCCACTGAACTCTGTTCAACTGGCCCAGAGGCGGGCAAAAGCCAAGCAATTCTAAGCAAGGGCCACAGTGCATCATGCCAATAGCATGCAGGCCCAACACAACGGAATTTAAAGGAGTATCTTATTTCCTGCGTCACGGGCAAATTGTGTATGAAGTGAGAATAGTTTCATTTTGTCACTGAAAGTTCTTTGTATATGTTACAGGTCAAAATTATATTCAGGTTAAAAGTTTGTAACCTTGGTTGATTCCCAGTTTCCTTTTGTCTCCTAGCCCTAATTATTCATGACTTAGGGCTAGGAAACAAAGAAATTTGAGCATCAACCTAGGATTAAAATTTTAACCTGAAATATGTAATTCTGACCCGTAACATATACACTAGGCATGAGTTGGATAGTACATACATCAGTGTACAGCATCCAAAGAGACCACAACATGTGTCAAGCAGTCGCTTACCAAAGCAACGTGCAAAGAAAGTCCGATAGCCTGGGGCTAGTGGATTTTGCTATAAGGCTAGTGAATTCTGTTTTTAACTGGCCCGACGGGGAAGTGATGTTTTTTGAGGAATTCAAATAACAGAAGAACTGTGAAATCAATACTGCTCGTCAAAAAGCTTTTGGGGCTAGTTGAAATGATGTCTGGGCTAGTAAATGCTAGCATCAGCTTGCCCAAATGGCAAGCTGTAACAATGAATAATTTCTTTGCACTCTGAAGAGGTTAAAACAATTGTAAATTATGAAGCCATCAGGCCAAAAAAGTGGTCAAGGTAGCTGATGGGAGGTGGTCGCTAACAAGAGGTGGTCACACATGGAGGTTAGACTAACGTGTGTCTGACTTAAACAGTGACCTGGACAAACATAATTATCTCCTTTCCTCAAGGCAAGCCTGGTCATGCATACCCTCATAGAGTGTATGCCTGACCAGGCTTGGCTGTATGTGCTATAAAAATTTGTTTATTCATTCATTCCATGTGCAACCACTTAGCTCATCTCAGTTGCACCAAAAAAAATTGGGGTGGACACCAACAGCAAGTTTGACTTGATCCTAGTAGCTGCCAGCTACACTGTATATGTTTACTTCAGTCTAGATTTAGCTTTTTGTACTGATTTGACTTAAAATTTCTACTAATTTTTTGGTCACCAGTCTGACTCCAGTTGTTCAAAAGCTGGATAGTGCTATCCATTGGGTAAATAACTATCCAGCAGATAAGTGTTTAGGGAAACCAGTTGCACTATTCAGTGGATAGAGATTTATCCGGTGTATAGCATTATCCAGTCTTTGAAGAACTGGGGCCAGAGCAATTAACTTGGTCAACAAGCAAGTCTGTAATTTTTTTTTGTCCATTCTAGATGACGAAGACGATGATGATGATGATGAGGGGAGACAAGATGCAAACGACTATGAGGTTCCTCCTCTGTTCATCAATAGAACAGCTGAAACATTGGATCAGTCACAGAGGTGCAGTACCTGTGGAGAGTTAACCCTTTAAGTGCCAATAGTGACCAAGATCAATTTTTTCCTAACAATATCCATACACTGTCAAGAGATAAGTTATGAGAATTAATAAAATGATCACGTGAGAAAAAATGCCCTGATCTATCATCAAGTTCTCTCAACTAATTCCTTAAGGAAATGTATGGAGATCAGTTTGGAGAATTTGTATGTGGATACTGGGGCTTAAAGGGTTAACTCCTTGACCAGAAGGAGGCATGAATGATGATGTAACATTAGATTTTGATCTTTTTCACTGACTTTATATTTTGTTTCAATACTTTTTACAGCCTTGCGGATAAGAGCTTTCGTACAGCCCTTGGTGTATACCTTGGGGATGGGCTTAAAAATGACATGATCACAGCAGTTAATGGTGGAGCAGTGTTAGATGGAATGCAAACTCTCCTTGCTACAACGTCACTCAACCTCATAACGTAAGATAAACATACAAGCTCCCTGCACATGCCCTTGGAACTCTTCAAATTACTTTGTCAACTTCAAAAATTATTATCCTTTACTACTCAATGTCCCCTTCAAGGTTACCTTAAAGTACTCTTTAGTACCAAAAGTACTCTAAAAGTTAATAATACATATGAATTAATGACAAAATAATATATTACCTATTTTGTGTAATCTTTAGGGAACTTCAGTTATTTTTATCAAGAGTGAACATTCTTCAGAGTGTTTTTAATACGGGAGGACACAATAAACTGGTATGTTTTTGTTATGCCGTCAGTAATGCAAAAATATAGAGCTTTAATAATTAAATGCAGTTATAGCCCTTGATAGGAAATAGAAAAGAGAGGAATCAAGGAAAAGGGATCTGATAGGAATAAATTTGGAAAAGGATTAGGTATTAAATTGGGTGTGGGAATGACAATGAGTGTAACAATTATGTAAAATCCTTCCTCAGGTTGAACCAGTATTCAGCCTTGTTTGATTCAAAATTTAGTTTGTTTCCTAGCCTTAATTATTCATATTCTAGTAAGTTGTAGCTCCAGAAAATATCCAGACCTCCACCACGGAGGGAATTCAAAGTAGACAGAATGCAAATTATAGTAGTTGCTAAAAAATACATCTACAAGTCCCAGCTGTTCATCAGTAGGATGCCTAAAATGCGTGCAATTGCACAATATTGGTTTTGGCTCCATTAAATCCTATACCAATTGCCGAACATTTTAGGAGGAGCCACCCACCGTGTGAGCACAGTTGCGGACAACACATATAAGAGAGGAAAATAACGCAAAGCAAAACTAAGACGTTATTTAACGAACTAAATGTACACGCAACTTAAATAAATAAATAATGCTCATGCCCAAAATTAAATTGCGCGCGCACACATACCAAGATACAACTGAAATAAAAATCCAAGTAATAAATAAGCAATGTAGGGATACGATGGTGCAATTTAAGCCTGGATTGCTAATCTCATCACCTGCAGGGCGGCACCATACTTGTCGGCGATAAGACCATGGCGATTGACGAATTTATTAAATGAATTCTGAAGTTGATTGGTTTCAAAGCCTTGTTGTCTGAATGTCACTTTGAAGCCCCTACCTCCCTGGATTTTCCAATTTTGCGGGAATGACCCGCCGCCCCTCAAGAATTTCGACAAGTGTGACAAAGATCCCCCAACCTTGTTTGTTTCAGAATTTAGCTTTTTTCCCTGCCCCAATTATTTATAGAAGACTTGTTCTAGTAATACCGAGGGCCTGCGACATTGATTGAAGGTCAAAACACGCGATTAGATTATAAGAGACGTACTGTAGAAGGTCCAAACACACATCAGATCAGATTGCATTCTGTACATTCCATCCCATTCTCATTCCCCAATTGAAGCTGGCTATGTTTGGCTGTGCATTGCCATATGCAATGGCAACCTGTTGGCGATTATGATTGCGGACTCCTCTTGTCCCCTGCTAGAAAGGAAATCCTTGTTTAACCTGAGAACAGATCTTACCTACTGCACAAAAGAACTTGGGGACACTATTTTTTATCTGCAATGGCAAAAAAACTAAATGGGGACTGGGATTATTATAACTGTGGTGGATCCAGGGGAGAGGCCTGGGGGAGCCCCTTAATTTTGGACCAAACTGACGCCTGAAGGGCCAAAAAAATTTTTTTTTAAGATCACCCCCCCCCTCCCACCTTATCTCAGGGTCTTGATGAGCAGATAAATAAAACGTGTATGTATGTACATGTATGTATGTATGTATGACTGCCCCCCTCCCCCCCCCCTGTGTAGGGGTCTGGATTCGTCACTGTATAAATGAGGGTGGGATTGGAATACAAGACAATACAAGTGGTATGTGGATATGGGAATGTGAATGGACAAGTAATAAAATGCAAGTCCTTTATAAATGTGGACTCGCACTGCATGTTCTGCATATGTTATTATCATCATCAACCTACTGCATTCTCCCTTCTCCTGGTAATAATACAATTTTAAATTTTCTTTCTGTTGTATTTTTTAGAAATGTGCACTTCCAGATCATTCCAGTGAGGTAGGCATGTTGTATTATGTTAGATCAGTTTTAACTAATTATTTGTTTAATTATTTGCTGTAAAATATATTGCTTGGTGACTGATCATTCTAGTACATGTAGACTATATTTTATGGTAGGTCTGTAATTAACAGTATTTTAATACCTCCAGGTAGCTTGCAAAATTCCCCTTTAGTTATCTAGGAAAAGAGGGTGTTTTCTGGCTGGGCAGGTTAATCTTTTAATTTTTACCTGCCCAGTTGGCAAGAATTCTTGTAAGTAAAATAATCATTAACTAAGAGAAGCAAGCAGTGGCCCTTCTGGAGGCAGTGTGGCGAGTGTCCAACACATGGGACTTGCAATCTGGCAGTCGCTCTGGCCACTTGCTGGATTCATTGTCAGTTGTCCCGAGTTCAAACCCTTGACCACGATTATAAATAGCCAACTGGTTGTCTTCCTGCCAGTTGGGGTTTTTAATCCTGTTATGTTCTATTTGGATTATTTGTTTCTTTAGTTACTATTTGAGTGGAGAGCCCTGTAAACAAACTTAATTAGTCAAACTAGTGACCCCTCCCCTCCCACCCCAAACAAAGTTTAATTCTGAGCACCATGGGTGGAAATGAGTCTTTTTTTTAGCCACAACATTGCTGAGGGGAGTGGGGAACGAAGAGATGTACCCAAAGCCGATCAAAAAATTGTTGTAAGGAGCAGAGTCCTATGTAAAAATTACTTGGAAGGGTTTTTCACACTGTTCCAAGTTCTTTTGGCCTCCATTGTAGGCAAGCAATATGTGAGAGCTACTTATCCAAAGCTTCAGTTTTGAGCCCTGAGGTCCATCTTGTTTACTGTTTCAATGTGTTTTCTTACAGGAGGAACCCAGTTTTAAGCTATTGATGGATCTTCTAGCTGAGAGCATAGCTGGAGCCAAGTCTCTTCAAACTCAGGTTGATCAAAAGACACAATTATTTTGTTCCATCGGGGCTGTGCTCTAGCAGAGCCTGGTGGCCCCTGGCGCCTAACTTTTGGCGTTGGCGACTAGGAAATCTCAGATTTTTCACACAAATCATATGCTGGGCACCCTAGATTTTACAGTTTCAGAGCACTGGGCTCCCTTCAATTTTCCTTAGAGCACAGCCTTGTCCATGTTCTTCATTGCCACAGATATAGAACCTTGCATTGGTCGATCCAGACCTTCAGATAAGGGAGGGAGGGGAGGGGGTGCAGTGACAAAAAAAAATTTTGGGGGGCCCGTCAGGCCTCAGTTTGGGCTAAAAATACTTGGGGGGGTGGCTGGGTCCCCCGGGCGCCTCCCCCTGGATCTGCCCCTGCCTTGAGACTCATTTTGTTTGAGTTTCTATACACTACATTGTTGTGCCCTTTTTGTATACCCCCTTTAAATCAAAATGGTACTCTCTTTTGACACCAGGAATATCTGTAAGAGGTAGCTTGATCTCCAGGCTTAAATGATCTAATCTTGAAATTCATAAGCAGTTATGTCTCATGCTACTGTTTGTGTATTCATTTTGGTGGACTGTGGGTTGAGTGAATAGGTTTTCTTAACATTCAAATACATGTATTATTAGGTCTTTGTCTTTGCAGCCTTGCTGCTGCCTTAGACAAGGCATTTTGATTTTTATAGTGAGCTTAATAAATCTTAGTTTGTTTTTGTGATAAACAAACTTTTCATATATTTGCAGTGGCAAATACAAGGGAAGGCCCTTGGGATCAATTAAAGTTTCTGGGAAACTGCCCACCTACTCCTCCCCTAAGCTAACATTAACACTTACTTCTCACTTAGGACAAAATGATTGCTTAGGGGAGGGGTAGGTGGGCAGTTTCCCAGAAACCTAAATTGATCCAGCCCTTGGGGGCTGCATTCCTGTCCATTATTTTTCAACACCACCCCCCTATTATGATGGGTGCCCCCCCTATCCTCAACACTGGATCTACCACTGATTAGCCTGTGCCACAGATGAAACCAAGCTTTGGTTATGTCTATCAGCAAAACAGTACTGAAATCCTGGCTTGTTCTGGGCCTCCGTCTCTGTTCCAGGCTTTGAGTACACACCATGATTAGCATGTTAAAAAAGCCATCATTAAATTGCCAATCAGATTGAAAGGAAATTTGAAATGCAATGGTGGGTCCCAGAACAAGGATCTTGGCACTGCTTTGCAGGCATTACTAACTGGGGTTAGACTATGTCCGCGACACAGGCTAGCACTAATCTTTCCTGCATGTACATGTATACCCTGTGATGGACTAGCATTTACCTAACAGAAATGCTAGCTAAATGATCCTGTTTGGGTCATATATGTAACTGGCAAAATGGGTTTCACTTCAACTTTAATGAGCCACCTGCAGGCTATCACTCTCCATTCAATTTTGTAGAATCTACTAGCAAAATACAATAATACCAGACACAACTTGTATGAGTAGGGCATCTGAGCAGTTCTTTTTGTCACCAGGCATTAGATGCTCTTAAGGAAGTGGCAAGCATTAACCAAGAGGAAGACAAACAAGAGCCAGAGAGGTGTCGGACCTTTGAGGTAACTGTAATCCACTGTACATGGATCGGAATGTACCTTCCCTTACCATAGCTAGTGATATGGGACATATATGGTCCAAATATCAAAATGGTATGGGATAACCTCTGGCCCATATGTGGGCATTATATGGCTTTGATATGGGTTATTGTCTCCCATACCAAACCCATAAATAGTGTCTGTTTTAATTTAGCCCCATTTTATTGTCTTTCCCTATGGGATTGCTACGTATTTCGTAAAGTTCCATATATTCCCCATAGGATCTGGTATGGAAATGATATGGGATAGTCCCATACCAATCCCACATGACGACTGACCTGTCTCTATGGGATTGCTATGTTTTTCGTAAAGTTCCATACATTCCCCATAGCATATATCCCAGGATTGGTATCGGACTGTCCCATACCAATCCCGTTCCTTGGGATTGGTAATTGTACCATATCATTCCCATAGCATTCGGGAAAACTGACATCTGTTATGGGAATGCTATGGGTACTTTTGATTTTAGCGCCCCATACCAATACCGCTGATCCAAGATTGACTCCACCACTATGGGAAACCTATGGGATACAACTAGCTCTACTTTAGTGAAACATGTACAGGTGAACCCATAGTTCATCGACAGCCTAGCCCCCATACCAATATTACTTCCATAATGCAGGAAAATTAACTATCAATCATTGACATCTCAACAATATAGTCAATATAGTCAAAACTTTTAATTGTTGAGATCTCTTGAAACTCAAGAATTATAATGAAACATGATGATAAAATCCTTAGAAAAATCTACAAACTGTACAAGCTTGACATATCCTGTAAGTTAATAAACTTTCAAACTGGCACATCAGAACTGTTTTTTTCTTTTGTTGTAAGTGGAACTCTTATTCTTTGTGGCCGCCTCGCCTCCACGCATTTCATATTTATTTTCTGAATAATTTGACTCGGAACAGGAGAGTCCTTGGCAAACTTTGAACAAACTTTTCCTGAAAAAAAAATTGAAAATTTATTAGTTTAAAGTCATGTTAATGTTGTGAGCCAGTTTTTATATATTGGGTTGTTCCAGAAAAAATCCACACCCCCCCGACGGATGGGATTCTGGAAATTCTCGCGGGAGGGGGGGTCGAAGACTCCGGAAATCCAGGCAGGAGGGGGGGTTGACCTTTAAAAAGTCTTCTGTAGGGGTCATTTCGACCGATAGTTGATACAAATCAAACGTTTAGTTCGATGACACTTAAGCGCTTTCAGACCCTGAAAATAGTCAAAATGTTTTGTTCATATATTTCTCACCTGACATAAATGATAATCTAAGTTGCTTTACAGGTCCTTTTATAGCAGAAAAGGCAAAAAAGATACTAAAGAACGGGCCTGAAGGAACTCCGCATAACGTTGTTGTCACGAAGAGCGTCAAACGCCTGACACATTTCTACTCGTACCCAGAGCCCCGCCAAGAGTGATTTTATAAGCTAAGAAATTATGTAAACACTCGTTCAGGTGTCGATTCGCATTTTTTTTTTTTTGCTCCTTTCGTTTTCAGTTCCACGCGATAGAATTCAGTAGTTTAATATAAGCTGAAGCTTTAGAAATTAAAACAAAAACATTTAGGCGTGTTTGCGTGTATTTTCCATTAAAAATAAATTAAATTTAAGCCTTTTATTTTTTCCCGGAAACCAGGCGGGGGGGGGGTCTTCCACCTTGGAAATCCAGTTGGGAGGGGGGGGTCTTGTGCTTCAGGAAATCCAGGTGAGAGGGGGGGTTAAAAAAGGACCCCATCCGTCGGGGGTGTGTGGATTTTTTCTGGAATAACCCATTGGTAAAGTGTTCAATAAAATAAGACATACACCATTTTAAGTTCTGATAATGAACTTAATAGATGTCATTAATTTTGTTTTATTTTTAATATAAAGTATTCCTTAGAGTTCTGATACTAATGACCCGTGTAGTTGTATGTTACTTTAGGATTAAGAAACCTAACCCAAGCTTAACAACAGCCAAATTAAATCACTGGTTTTGGGGAATGTTATTTTGGGAACCTAATGGTTTTCTGAATAAAACTGAAACAGAGCATATTAACTTACCAATGAGGGCATCAATGATCATTGGAGTCAATGACTTGTTGATGTCACCATTCTTGGTTTTTCTTTCATTTCCTCTTGCATTTGAAACAGCAAGTGTTTCTTTGTTGAAGAATATATCGATGGCAGCATTGATATATGCTGGCCACGACTTGAATGCTGAGCAGTATGCTCGCTGGTGAGGGTACCAAAAGACTCCTGACCCCTCCATTACTTTTACCATCTGGAAATATTAAAGACAGAAGTTAGACATTACATGTATATATGCCACTTGACAATGTTTTTATTAATTTTTCAATTGACAGCTTTGTTAGATAATACGTATCTTCTCTGTTATTTCTGCTTATCTTGGTCTGACAGGACAATCAAAATTCAGGAATTGTAAGAGGTGGTATGGTCATTGACTGGCCAGCTAAAACATGCCATGGAAGTTGTTCAATGCGAAAACTACTCAAAAAATCTTTTTTGAAGGAAAAAACTTAAAAAGCAATAGAACCTCATACTACGGCTTAAAAGGAACACCAACTTATTGCATAGTGTTTGCAGTCCTGTGCTGCTTAATTCAGGCACTGTACACTTTCCTCTGGCCCATACAATGCTACGAACACTGTTGATATGTTGGGCTACACACTTTTAAACAAGAACACTTAAAAGAACAAGACATTTGACCAAGCTTGATGCTAAATGGCCGGCAGTCCCATATTCTCAGTAAATTTCACAAATCGAGAAAATTCAGCCGTTCTGAACTATCATAAGTCGTGATCCTGATCAAACCAGCCGGTTTTGTGGGATTTCTATACATGTATTATGGGATGTTCGTTACTATTTTCTATCCAAAGCATGGCGTGACAGGCGACGTTTGACGTCATAACATCTTGACCTTTCATGCGGCCTCCTTGGAAAACCGGCGGGAAAAGTCTCCACGCGCGCGTTAGTTCCCTTCTGGAGCTGAAATACACTTCACTTCACTTCTTGTCGACGTTATGATGAAACCAAAAAGCTTTTTTGTACAAGATTATCTTACCTTTGCGTTGATAGAAATAATATCGAGTTTTCAGTATTTGTTCTTTGCCATTGAGTGGACTGCGAGATTTACTGAGAATATAGGACTGCTAGCCAGTTGAGTTGACCATTTTCCCTACGGGCCAACAATAAATTCGCTTCTGCACTCATAACTGTAATCTGTTTCAATTGTTCTCGAAATTAAGCCATTCATGCCTCAAAACGAACGAAAACACAAAGAAAGAGTCAATGAGAAATTGATATCAACATAAATTCCCATTGAAATGTTATTTCTTTTACCGTAATGTCCTCTGCAGCTTGAAAATTATTGAAAACCCCGCTTCTTCGAAGATGAAAATTATATCACCCCGCATTGAAATAAAAAACATGGAGTTCCTTGAAGCAGATTTCATGAGCTTTAAGCTATCCTCTTTCCACTATAGCGACTTCTGAGTATTCTTTAAAGCTTTTTCGTTCCATTTTAAATCTTTTAAATGTGTGTTTAAATATAAGCGTACATGTTAGTTAACTCCAAACACGTGCAAACATGTCATGCTACACTGATGAGTCACTTACCTTCTCTAAGACGCGCTGGGACACTTTTTTTCCGTGAGTTTCGTGCAGCCATCGCTGGTTGTATTTCAGTGTAATAGAAAACACAAAGCTAAACTGAAAACTCACTCTGGAATGGATTCTCAAAAGTACTAAAAGCTTCCTGAAACACGCTGGAATTTGCGAAGAAAGTGAGAAACATTAAAAGGACGCGCTCATTTGAAGCGTTCACGCTATTGGTTGACAAAACACCACGTGATCTGTAGCGGGTAAGGCCTGGTGCCGAATCGACTACGCACGCGCACTCCACGCGCAAAACGTTTAAGAAAAAACATGGCGGACGAGACGGAGCTTACAATAACACGAAAACGGAGAGGCCGTTACCGAGAATACATGCGACATTCCAATCCATATAAATTTCCAGCTGCAAGGAGACGAAAAGGAAACTTCCAAAAAGCGAAACAATCGCCAGCTGTTACTCGCAATGGCTTCAACAAATGTGAATCCGATGTTCAAGAAGTGTTTTGCGAACAGCCACGTGAGCTCCGTTGTACTGTCGACACTGTTGAACTACTTCAAGTCGAGAAAACATACACGTCGCCTGGCGAGGTCTGCAGCTACGAGCAAATACAAGACATGGATGATTCAAGCGACTCTGAATTGGAAGACAAAGATGACTTATTGAGCGATTGGTGCATTAAAGAAAGGCACACCTGGTGCACCATTTGAAGACGACCTTCTGCTGTTTCTTGGGGTGGAGTCGATTGAATGTGTCTCCTTTTTTAAGCGACTGCAAATTGGTGATGCAGTTTTGCATTCGCAAATGTATAAGAGAGTGTCAAGGAGAAACAGCTTCACTGTTGCCTATTCAAAAGGGGAAGGAACAAGCTATGGGCAAATTGAAGTTTTCTTTGTGCTCAAAGAAGATCCCAGGATGACCTGTGGGGCCATCATTGCTCCCATGTCCGAGGCTGATGAGGTGATCTGTGAACGTCATGCAGTTCTGGGGAGCCTGGTCGAACACATTGTTCCTCTTCAGCAAGCAAGAAGGAACATATTTGACATTGTCCCTTTTAAAGACATCATTGATGTATGTCTATATATGAAGTTTTCTGATAATGAGGTGGGATATGCTGCCCATTTCCCCAACCATTTTGAAAAGGACTGAACATTATTTAACAAATAGTTTTAATATGGCAATCCTAAGGTCCTGAAGTTTATTGCATTATATTATTTTTACTCAACATATATCAAGACAGTGTCATTTTACGTTTCCCAAGTGTAAACTGCAAGACTAGATAATTATTTCAAAATGCTTGATGCTATCAAGCAGTCTACCTGTGTATCCTTCTCATGAGTTAGAGGCAGTGCGAAAGAGGGCAATGTTTCAATGTTTTTCATATGAAGAAGTGCTTGTTAAGGCAAGTCTTGTCACCTTGTCTGGTCAAAGGCGTTGGGGTTACAACCTCAGAAAGTCACGCCAGTTTAATCTATTTTTTTAAGACATAGAGATTTCAAAATAGTTTTCTTATTTCTAGCGCACTTACAGCTCAAAAGATTACAGATTCCAGTTTGGAACATACAGTAATATTCTAACAGAATTTAAATACATTGAGTGAAAATGTTATTGCATTTTAAGAATTAAGTATTTTAAGAATTTATCGCTTTAGAGATTTTTTACCTATGTAAATATGACGCACCAGTAATTCAACTCTTGGGTTGGAAAGCTATATAAATAAACTATCTATCTACCTATCAAAGCAATTCTTGTAAGGAAAATCTTTTATGGTAAGAAACTTATCCTATAATGTCTTGATAGTATGCAGACATCTTGTTTTACTCATTGTCATAATGAGCATCATAGCAATATTTTTATGCCCATAGACGTCCCATAGAACTATTACATGGGAAATCTATGGGCAACAAGAACACTAAGAGTTAAATTACAAAGAGTTTTTATCCCATACAGTTCCCATAGAATTACGATGATGGGAAATCTATGGGACATATTTGACATCTTTGTCAGCTGGTATGGGTAATCTATGGAATAATACGGTGTGGATATACCATACAATAACCATAGATAAGGAAGATTGAGGAAATGTCTCATTGCTATGGGATATGTATGGGGAATGTATTCCCATAGCTCGTCCATACAATGGGAAGCATCAGGTTTTCTTCCCATATACTTCCCGTAGCTTAAAATGTGTCAAAATATATGCCCATAGCAGTTCCACATCATCATCCAACCTTCCCATACCATTCCCACATATGGGTCAGATATGGCCCAAACTTTCCCATATCATTACCATACTTTTGCTTTGGTAAGGGTTGTTGTTGTGTGTCATCTATTTCTTCTTCACTTGCTTTCATGCCCAATGTAAATGGTCTTCAGGAACCATTCTGTTTTTGTTCCAGTCCCACCTGATCTGTACTCCACCCAGGAGGGCCCCTTCCTGGTTCCCCTTCATTCCTAGTTTCTAGGGGATATGGACTTCACCCCCTGGAGACGGAGCAGGACTCCTGTCCAAGGTGGCTACCCCCAGTACCACTCGATCTTGTCTCCCCCCAGGAGGCAGGGCATCTCTCCTGGTCCACTTACCCCTAGATTTAAGTGCTTACCTGCCACCAATATTTTGCCCATTACTTTCTTTTGAGTTTTCCACTGGGTATACAACACAGAACTGCAATGCAAAACCATCCACTAATTGAAAGAGTTTATTAAGAAGTACAGTATTCTCGTAATCAAAAAGTCTGGAAACACATCCCCCTCCAGAGTCTTCTGACCCTTTCTCTGGATCTTCAACTGCTCATGAGAACTAGACCAGAGAACATATCACTCCTGTCCTACAGTCTTTAAGTAGGCTACATACTTGTGGAGCAGAGGATAATTTTCAAACTTCTTCTTTTCCTTTATAAATTTGTTAACAGTAGTCTCATACCACAATATCTAATTATTCTGTTAACACCTTATGCTCCAACAAAGTCACAGAACAACTGGAGAACTGACAATTTGACAATAGACGACTGTTTAACTGTGACAATAGATGGATCGAAATGCACCAATTACTGATTACGAGTCTTCACAGTCAATAACATCACGGTTTAACTGACAGACGACCAATAACATCATGACATAATTGACCAATCAGATCAATAACTACAGTATAATACCATCAACTGATGAGATACAACTCACTTTGACTCTGAAGATGACTACTTCACAGGTTGTCGAAACGTCAGTCACTGTCAACAACAACAGTCCTATTCAGGACTACGTTCAGCTGGACGATCAAACTCAACCTACTTTTGAAATGACTCCTGGGTTCAAACCTTTCACAAAGTCACTTAGATTAGCCTCTAAAAACCCTCTCAGTATTCCTAGATCTAACCTTAGTACATATGGAGATGGAGCCACAGTTGTGGAATTAACCACCAAGTCCTATCCAAAACTCAAGTTCTGTTGCATCATTCAAGTCTTATGTCTAATTTGTCTTTCCTTTTCAAACAGGCATTTTGTTAGTTGCCTGTTATGGACCATACAACAAGTTTTATTTTATTTTATCTTTATTTTTTCTCTCTCTTTTATATTATTATGGCAGGACAAACATCTGGATGCCCAGAGTATTATTATTATTATTATTATTATTATTATTATTATTATTATTATTAAATTCAGATAAATATAGATAATTTCATGTACATTTGATATTAGTACCATTTAAATTAGTAACATTTTAGACATTTTGTAAATGCATTGAGGCGTATACAAAATGCATATTAAGAACCGCTATTATTATTATTATTATTATTATTATTATTATTAAACTGTATTAAGGTTTTAACTCTTGTTGTTCCTATACTCAGGTGATGACTCAGGGAATGGCTACTTCCAGCTTCAAAAATAGATTGTTTATCTCAGTTAACTATGTTGAAGGTAAAAATAAAACTGATTACAATTCTTACCTCAAAGCTTTGGCCATGGCTATCAAACAAGCTTATTTTCAGAAGTACCAATATTTTACAAACTTTGTACGCATTCAGTTTTTACAAGACAATTAAAGAAAGCTGAGGTCACAAGGAAGATTTCATGTTCAGTGACTAATCTCTTAACATTTTCCCGCCAGTTACATATTTTAGCACCTTTTGCTGCCTCCCCAAACTGATTTGTTGTAAACCACGGACTCTTGTGTATTCAAAAAGAAATTGCAGTGCAAGGTTTCGTAGTTAAGGTGGCTGAACACAGTTTTGCGGGTGGTCAGCGGTAACTCGCTTGACGGCGTGTGTTTTAAATTACACAAACAAACATGGCGGGAAAAAAAGCAGTGGTACAAAGAAGACGATTTCTCAAAATCTACTCGTTAAAATTTTGTGATATTTGGCAGAACTTTTTCTTTTATCGTATTTTGAATAATGAGAACGTAAAAATGGAATTTGAACAGACGAATTTTGTGACACATTTAATAATTACAGTACAACTATATTATTGATTATCTAAAAACCCGTCTGTTAAAATTTGGTCAAATAAGTTTCAAATGGTAATGATTAATTATAGTAAGCTGTGTGCAAGTTTAAAGGAAAATCTAATGAGCGAATTTTATGTAAACTGAGCAAAATTGAAATTGTAAGGTTGTATTCAATCGTTCATGTTGCCATGGAAACTACGAAAACGTCACATTTTACCTGTCAATCAAAATCTTTCATCAGTATATTTTTCACTTGCCAAGTTTCAGCTTGTGAGCTGCAAACTTTCTCTTGCCATTATTTGGCAAATGAGATATACTCACAAACTGCCAAAACTGTGTTCAGCCACCTTAAGTCAAATGAGATGACAATTGTTGGCTGCTCCTTTTTAGTTGAAGTGGCCCTTGCAGCATGTTTACGTCAGACGAGCAAATTTCACCACCAAGCCTCATTTTGAAATTGTCAAGTTGCAAAGTTTTGCATGCATAAATATATTCCCAAGGCAGTAGTGTTGAATGGAATAACCAAGCACAACAAGTGCAAATGCAAAGAATAATATTGTTCTTTCAGATGAGGCGAGGTGAAATTTGCTCATATGATGTAATCATTGATAAGGACCATTTACCTTTAAATTAAAAAGGCTTTTAGTTTAAAAAATTGACCATCAATACTGAGTACTTCATGTTCACTAAATGCCAACAGCAAAAAAAAAAGGTAAACTTATTTCAAGGGATCCTAATTTTATTTAATAACATCACTTTAGTTAATTCTTTAAGGTGATTCCCTGGTTTTGCACTGCGCATCTCTTACTGCGCATAACAAGATGGCCTCCGTAAAAAAAGAGCATGAGAAGTAACATTATTAAAATGAAGTTGACCGAAGAGAAACGCTATTGCAATTTTTGCTTGCAGTTGTTTCTTGCCGAGGTGAGACTCAATTTGGTGGGAATGTGCATAACATGAGCAGTACGCGTGTTGCTGGGTTCGACTTCCTCACGGAGAACCTCGATAGTGGATGTTTAATTTGTGCTTATTCACTTTGATTTTCATTTAAACGCTTTCTTTATCACATTGTGTCCTAAATGTGATATCTCAATGTAAATTCTGTAAAAACGTATTTTTTAATACTTTCTTCCCCCTTTCGCATACATTCTATTTTGAAATTCACCCCAGTCCTCTCCCAAAAATCAAGGAAAATGCATTTTGTGTGCACTCTCTGCAGCTGTACCGCAAAAACGAGTACGGTGACCCCCATTTTTTATTTCATGATTTTAATAAGGACAGTGCTTCCTTTCGGTGAGAAAAAAATTGGCACAAATCTATGTTCAGTTTTTTGGCAATTTTACTAAATTGTACTGATTCAGTTATCACGTGTCGAATAGCGCGTGTCCAATTTAATTCTACGTTGGAGCGTAAAGAAAAAACAAGGGCATTAAAAGGCATTTTTCTGGTACGTAAGTGGATAAACAATACATTATTAATGTCAAATTCTGTGCGATACCACATGCATCATTGAAAAAATCTTTCCTTTTTGTCTAGTTTTGGGCTGCGCGCGGTTTTGGTCAAAGGGTCCAAAATAGCTGTATTTGTCAGCATTGTGACGTCAAAACGAGCACGGTGACCCCCACTTTTTATTACCTTTTTATCATTTTCTTGACTTGTTACACCAGTGTACCAAGTTTCATCTACAATCTATGTTAGGTTCTTTTACTAGGGAATCACCTTAATTTATAAATGGGTTTCCAACTGAAGACAACATTACTGAAATATCAAACAGGAATTTCAATGGAAACAAGTTTTAATTTTGACACTGAATATAGAAAATGAGTTCTTAAGCAAGAGTTTGTTTGAAATTGAAGTTTTCAGCCTACAGGTGTGAGAGTTGCCAGCTGTTTGAATGAATTAATATAATCATATTTTTTTATCAGGCAAGATCTCATTTTTGAAGAATTTAAATGAAGCTTTAGATGTCAATAATACTTCAGATCAAAGCAAAAGTGAGTATTGTGAATTTGTCAGCAAGTATTTAACAGATATTTATTGTAAGTTTAAGCACATACACATCATCATCATCATCATCATCATCATCCTTCATACAGCAGAACACCAGAGTGGACATGACATTCATGGATATTTCTTCCCGCACAACACGATTCATCTTTTGTAACCGGTTTATGGTTACAAGAGACTAAGATTTACGTATAACACAGTTGATGTTGTATATCATATACTTACAGTTAGGTTAGCTATTGCAGTCGACTCCCGATAATTTGAACCTTCCAGGGAAATTGAAAAAGGGTCGAGTTAGCAGAAGTCTGAGTTACCGGGAGTTTGAAACAAATAACCAGAAATAAGAAAATGGGATGGGGAATGAATGCAAGTATCATGCACACACTTCAAAACTTGATAACTACACAGTGCTGGACACTGTATTTAAACTGGACTGACAAAAAAGTAAAGACAAAGAATACATCGTTGTTAAAATAATTTTAGTGTTTCGGACTGCAGTACACTCTTGTTAGACTTGTCAGGCACTCTTAAGCGAACCATGTTTTAAAAAGCATGGTTGGAGTTTTCAAGGGTAAATTTATATAGAAATGATGTGATGGGAAACAAAAATTACTTTAAGTCAGCAGGACGTTCGAGTTATTGAGGGATCAAGTTACCGAGGGTATGATTATAGTAATTATATTGAGGAAATCCAGGGGAAATCGATTTTGGTTCAAGTTAGCGATGGTTCAAGTTATCGGGAGTTGACTGTAATTTTAGTTTTGTTTCTTTTCTTCTAGTTGTTCAGTTAGTTAAATCAAAGGATAACATAAAACGATTACGACTGAAGATGGAGTCAAAGGCTGCCAAGGATTTTGAGTTTGATGATGGCAAGGTAAAATAAAACTTTCTAATGATTTTTTCCGCTTGAAAAATTGGGCCAGTAAAGCAAAAAATGTCTAGTCATTTTTACAAATTTGACGAATGTGCCGTATACAGGTAGCTTAACACCAAACTCTACCTAGTCTTTGGCCAATTTCGTTGATAAAACGTTTGCAATAATATTAGTGTAGTCATTGTTTTAGATTTTGGGTCAATTTAATCAAACTTTTAAAAATTATTTATAAGTGTAGTTTTGATTATTTGTAAACCTTATTTTGTAAAAGTTTTATGAAATTGGCCCCTGAAAACAAAGCTGGAATTTTTACCAAAGTGACCCCTGTTAATATTTTAAGGTCCATTTGTAGTACAAACATGGAAGAGTAAGAATTCATGGATGTAATATGGGTCCAAGTGTCACAGACTTCAAATCAGGAGGTTGCTTACAGTGATTTTGTTACAAATAGTTGTGGTGAGTCCTCGGACTCATCGAGCAAAACATCGTGAGTCCTAGTCCAGAACCATTGAGTTCCAGTTCAAAAAACAGTGAGTTGTAAACTGAATTTTTTGGGCTTTTGTCTAAACATGCAGACAATTAATCTGAAGACAGACTCAAAACTCTGTATTACAGTTTACTGGACTAATAAACTCCTGCTATCGTAAAGCACAACAAAGACTAAAAGAAATATACCTGGTTAAACAACAGCCACGAGAACAGCCACAGAAATCACACAAACAGGATATTCTACAAAAACATCTTCAGGTCAATTGATCGACCTTTGCATCCCACAGGAGGCATGCCATGAATTATTTTGTGTCTTTGGCACTTTTTATGCATCAAGGACACAGGACACAAGGGTACCAAAATCACTGTGTTAAGCGGTTCTAAATTTCTGTTCATTTTATCTATTATATCTTCTGTCTCAGTCTCGTGAGGTTTTTTGTCAACTTGTTCAACAAATGAAGAACCAACATTCAGAAAACACCAAGAATCAAGCATCAGTTTTTATTGGGACGTGGAACATGGGTAAAATATTTTCACTAGCAAAATGCAGCTTTGCCTTTAAGGTGGCTGAACACAGTTTTGCGGGCAGTCAGCAGTAACTCGCGTGACGGCTTGTGTTTTAAATTAGACAAACAAACATGGCAGCAAAAAAGCAAGGGTACACAGAAGACGATTTCTCAAAATCTGCTCTTAAAATTTGGTGATATTATGGCAGAATTTTTGCTTTTATCGTATTTTGAATAATGAGAACTTTAAAATGGAAGTTGAACAGATGAATTTTGTGGCACATTTAATAATTACACTACAATTATTATATTATTGATTATCTTAACACCTGTCTGTTAAAATTTGGTCAAATAAGTTTCAAATGGTAACGACTAATTATGGTAAGCTGTGTGCAAGTTTATACGAAAATCTAATGATCAAATTTTATGTAAATTGAGCAAAAGTGAATTTTTAAGGTTGTATTCAATCGTTCATGTTGCCATGGAAATTACGAAAACGTCAAATTTTACCAGTCAGTCAAAATTTTTCATCAGTGTATATTTCACTTGCCAAGTTTCAGCTTGTGAGCTGCAACCTTTCTCTTACCATGATTTGGCAAATGACCTATACTCACAAACTGCCAAAACTGTGTTCAGCCACCTTAACTGGTGTGAGTTTCTCAGAAAATAGATTTTACGTCATCAGTCATGGTTGTGACTTTGAAAATGGTGCGTCTATCTGGCAAAAATGGTAATCATTTTGAGTCGTGCCCACAACAGTAGGCCCTGGTATGTAGTACATGTAAGCAGTGGTTATAAAAATTTCAGATCAATTTAGGTTTCTGGGAAACTGCCCACCTACCCGTCCCCTAACTCAACATTAACATTTACGTCTCACTTGAGGCAAAATGTTGGATTATTTGATGGTTAGGTAGGCAGTTTCCCAGAAACCTAAATTAATCCAAAATTTCTGATGTACAAGTTGTTGTACTAAAGATTACCCCAGTGGAACTAGCTGGGTGCACTTACCATCTACAAGGGTTTTATTTGAGGCTGTGGGGTCAAACATTTAGACTGGTTCCTGACCATGTCATATCTGGTACTTTGTTAGGCTCGATTACCAGCCGCTGTTCGGGAAAATGAGCCCACACTCATCCCTCGAAAGAGTCTCTCTTCGGGGAGGATCAAAGACCGGACCCGGGAGACGGTGGAAATCGAGCCTAGTACTTTGTCACCATATTGTATTTACAGATTTCTTTTTCGTTATTTAAGCGTGGCATTGTGTTGTTTAGGTAGTTGCCACTACAGTCTAAAGAACACTGGAAAGTGCATTTCCAAGATTTCGATTTCAATAATTTTCTGAGGGTTGGAAGTTGGAGTTTAATGCCCCCAGATCCCTAGGGACTCACAGCTTCGTCATAGCCCTCATATTTTAAGATGGGCTTGCTTGGCTGTTTATAGTACACAATGCAGCTAGGATGAGCCATGTTTAAAAATGCTCTTTACAGTGATGTTTTGTGTATTTTTAGGTAATGCTAATCCTCCTGCTGACCTTAAATCCTGGTTTAAGTGCCAGGGTTCTGGCAAAACCATGGATAGCTCTTTGGCTGAATTTCCTCATGATATCTACGCGATTGGCACACAGGTACAGCGTGGGATGCGAAGTAATATTTTCAGATTTTTTCAGTTTCTTTGAAAAACAAGATATGGAAATTATTATTAATATACAAGCCATCATGCACTTATGACTTGCAGGCCATAGTGATAACTCCTTTGTTAACATAGTAAAATTCAAAGTGCTATAATGTCCTTCAGATCTCTATCAGTGAGTGGCATAGATAAAATAAACAGCTAGATTGCAGAGCACCTGGCCCATTAAATATCTAACCTGAAAACTGCTCACACGGTCTGGCTGTCGTCTGATTTACATAATAAATTCTGAATTAATTAGACTGGGGGAGTGTGCGAGTGCAGGAGCACTAGTATACCCTGTTCTATAAGCACACTAG
This sequence comes from Porites lobata, assembly GCA_942486035.1. Taxonomy (NCBI): domain Eukaryota; kingdom Metazoa; phylum Cnidaria; class Anthozoa; order Scleractinia; family Poritidae; genus Porites; species Porites lobata. The sequence continues at coordinate 819,509 of CALNXK010000019.1, read as the reverse complement.
TTACTTGACATGGACTGCGGGAGCACTAATTGTATTTACAAAGAAATTTACAAAGAATGTACGAGCTCATTAACGTTTTACCACCCAGTAATTTTGCAGTTTTCAATTGCCGCTAGTTTCTTTGTTACTGATTGCAAAGAGCTGAAACTTTCACAAACTGCATAAATTAACCAGCTCTTTTAGTTTTTGAATCTAATTGGTATATACGGCTACATGTTCTATGGGTTAACTCGCATGCTAATGAGCAAAAATGTAAACAATGACGTCACGATAAATCTGCCTATTAAACGGCCAGTAATCAAAGTCCTGAAATAAATATAGAAAAGAATGGGAAAGTAAACCTCCCTTTAAGTCCCAATAGTGAACAACATCAATTTTCTCCTAACAATATCCATAGATTGTCAAGAGATAAAGTTATGAGAATTAATCAAATGATCACAAAGAGAAAAATCTCTGATCTTTTATCAATTTCTTCCCAACTAATTCTGTAAGGAAATGTATAGAGATCAGTTTGGAGAATTTGTTTGTGGGGTTAGGCGGCCGCGACCACCTTTTGACCATCCCAACAAGAGTTCTCCCATTGTTGTCGCCTTTATTAAGTGGTCACTAAGCGCTTAATTCACCTAGTTTGGTTTTATTTCAAGAATATAATGAAGGAAAATACAGTCTTCATAGAAGGTGACGACTGACGGTGGACCAATGCTGCTTCCGTTGCAGGTTCTAAATATGCTGATTTATGGCGAACCTCTATTATGCCGCCACTTTCCGGTACCCCGACGGTGGCCACTTGATAGAGGTGCAACTGTAGATTATTTTCCTTCCACTTAACTTGAATCAATCTCACTGTTCCAGGAGTGTCCAATCGGTGAAAAGGACTGGATTCTTAGAATTAAGGAGCAGCTGAAAATACTATTTCGAAACAAGGAATTCTATTTGGTATGTTGGACATAAGATTTTGTTGGTTAACAAAGTATAATTGTAAACGTTCAGTGTACAAGTCCATGGCAAGAATGGTTGTTTCCCTTTAAATCTCTGTTAAAAAGCAACAGTTTTATGTGATCAAAAACTTGGAGCATTTTAAAGTTGTTTTTATTTCAGGGTAAATGGTCAGGAATTCACAGCAAATGTTGATAGATCAGAGGGGCTGAATTTCTCTGTTTACTCCTGTCTAAGGTGTAACCGGTCAAGTCGCCCGACAGTCCTCTCGCCCAAAGTCATGTCGCCCTAAACCAGAGTTGTGTCGCCCGAAATTTTAATGAAGAGTGTATGTAATATATCTCGCTCTTTAAGCGATAGTGAAACAAAACAAGCAGGACAATTGTGTAATAAAGTTGAAACGAAATGTTGAAAGTTAGGAGCGAAGAAGTTAACCTTTTTTTAAAATGCATTGTACTCACTTAGTGCTTTCTCATTGGCTACGAGCCTACAGTTAATTTTGGGAATCAGCGCAACCTACAGATTAGATATGTGCTCGCAGATTAGTGACTATCTGTAGGTTGCACACACAATGCATGATTTTGAAAAGCGGTTATTAAACTCGGTTTTTGTGTTTTCTGAAATAGTCAAGGTTTCAGTAAGTGTTATCAGCCTTAGTTTTGGGCTCGGCTGAAAACAAAGTTTCCCTCGACCTTGATTATTCCAGATATCACAAAAGCCTCATCCAATAATTATTTAATATTCTATAGTATTTCTTAATTTTAGGTCAGCACCTGCTCATTGTGGAGTATTAGATTAGTTGTCTTTGCCAATCAAGATCTGAAACACATGATATCGCATGTTCAACAGTCTAGTGTCAAGACTGGAATAGCCAATGCTCTCGGTGAGTTTTCAACTTCTTTGGGAAATAACTTTAATTTTTTTAATGTTTATGCAGTTGAGGCGAATGATGGGAAGACTCTTGCTTAGTCTCTGTACGGCGTTTTCCCAGGCCCTCTCGGTCAATTCACTCCGATGACGTGTCCGAAGCGAAAGGGCAGGAAACACGTCTTCGCTTGGACCACGTGACCTGAAACGCTTTGGCCGCGCGAAGTAATGAGGCCTAGGGACTAGGCAAGGAAGACTCAAGCCACATACAGCGTTTCCGCCAAGCTGCTGTTCTTTTTTTCCTAAGTCTTTTTAATGACTCGTCCCTTGTATAGACCTTATTCACGATACCCACCATCTTTTCACGCGTTTAAGGAATGATGGGATAAAAACAATGTCACGTGGTTTCTCAGGGGGCAAATAAGTGAAAAAAGTGCCAATGGAAGAAATCGCGGTAGAGTTTGTTTATTCTAGACAACAGGAAATGAAGACCTTTTCATCTTAAAGACGATAATGTCAAAATATGGGTGGAAGTGATCATCGTTACCTTTTTGTATGCAGTAGCGACCGTAGATGTCTTCATGGCGAACAGTAATGACATAAATCAAGCAAACAAGAGAATGAAGTCGCCTTAATAATTCCACCCAGGTTAACAGACAAAATGAAAAAAATTAGCCAAATCTCGGAACCAAGCAGACTGCAGGATTTAGGGAATTCCGTCCGTGTGCAAATAAAGAAAAAGTAATTGTAAAGCTTAACATGTCTTAGTGTTGTAATGGGATACTAGTGAACTTACGCAACAGGACGGGAGAGGGAAGAAGACGGCAAACCTTGTGTGACAAGCGTGACAATAATTTTGTTTGAAATAACTTTTCGCCAAAATTCACTTTCCTTTAAACAGATCTTTTTGTAAAAGACCAGAAAACATTGATGTTAAGTGAAGATCACGACAAAACACGTAAGAAATAGCCTTGTCACGTTTGTCACACACAAGCATTTTGCCGTCCTCTTCTTCCTGCCGTCCTGTTGCGTAAACTCACTACTACCTCGTCGGTACGGCCAGTTGGTAATGGAAGGCCTTAGATAACAATGACCTCAACCAGCTTGGCGTCCAGCGGTTTTAGTGAGAACAAGGGTTTGGTTGGGGTGCTCAGTCTCGCGGACTCATAAAACCTGGTCTCGGTCATTGTGATTGGAAGGATTTTTGTTGGTAACGCTCTAGCCTGCAGGCACGCTTGCCATTTTGAGTGGTGGGCATCATATCCCCCAGATAGAGAATATTGATACTGTGATTTCACTAAGAGGAGCAAGGGAAGGTGCAGTGGTGAGGGCGCTCGCCTCCCACCAATGTGGCCCAGGTTCAAATCCCAGCGTCGACGCCATGTGTGGGTGGAGTTTGTTGTCGGCTCTCTCCTTTGCTTCGAGAGGTTTTTCTCCGGCTACTCCGGTTTTCCCCTCTCCTCAAAAACCAGCATTTACAAATTCCACTTCGACCAGGAATCAGGTAGACGAAGAATCACTTTGTGGATGTGCTACCTCCAAATCATTATTTATTTATTATTATTTATTTATTTAAGACGATTCCCCTGTATACCTAAGATGTTCATTATGTCTTCTTCGATTTCCAGGTAACAAGGGAGGAGTGGGCATTTCTTTCTCTCTTGGACCACTGTCCCTGTGTTTTGTAAACTGTCATCTTGCAGCAAGGGCATCTGAGGCCAGAAAGTTAAGGTTCGTGTTTGGTACCTACGTGGAATATTATGTACCCATAGAGGGGCTAAATAGCTCAGCAGAGGCAGCAGCGACAAAAAATAATTGTCATGACTGTCTTTTAGATACCTGAAACACAACGAGTTTGGCAGCAGCACTGAAATGAACCCGGAACGGATGATGTCTTTATATTCGCTATTAAATTTTAAAAGACTTTGTGTTTAGTTAAAGGCCATTCTCCGAGCCATCAAAGTCTATCTGATCCTAACGGAATTCTTCTCCAATAATTGTAGCAATTTTAACATCGTGAGCCGTCATTTTGAATCAAGCATGACTTCATTCTGTGCAACGTGGAATTGGTGAGATGATCAAGAGGCCAGAAAATTTGATGCTGTTGCCATATTTTCCAATGAAATTTGTAAATGGAGGTGGCCAGTTAAAAACGATCGACTACCAACCATACTGAACCTGCGAGCAAGCTCTCCATGGCGCTCTTTTCGCTCTGCCGTCAGAGAGCCTCAGCAGAGAGCTTGCTCGTAGGCCAAACAATACCAAACATTCCTACCACTTGAGCATCTCACCAATTCCACATAGGCTCGATTATCAGCCGCTGTTCGGGAAATGAGCCCGCGCTACTCCCCCGGAAATCGAGCATACAATTGCACCTTGCACAGACTGATGTTTAAAACTGTGCAATGAACTAGGCTTAAATTTAAAACCAGAAAAGGTTAATCACCATATCATTTGTGTCAATTGCAGGCGGAATCAAAATTTTCTTGATATTCTTAGTGGACTGAACCTTGGTATGAAAGGTGTGTTTGGTATCACACATCAGTTCCATCATGTCTTCTGGTTTGGTGATCTGAACTACAGAATAGATTTGGATGTTAAGGTGAGGGCTGAGAGTATAATCTGTGGCTCAATATCCACATACTAATTCCTCAAAGAATTAGTTGCGAGAATTTGATAAAATATCTAAGCATTTTTTAAAAAGATCCATCCTCGGAGACTTAGGGGCAGACACTAGAGAGCTTTAGATTCGAGGAGGACAACGACTACGAATACAAGATTTAACTTAAACTTTTTGCGCGTGTTCTAAAAAAAAAGACACCTCGAAAAGCTTCATTTTACTTTTTTTTACCAAAAAAGTTAGCATGGTTATCTATACCTGAAGGAGGTTGAGCCCTTTCCCATTAGCAAAATGATAAAACTTCTTACATTTGGTAATACTTACAATACTGGACTCTAAAATCCCTGAAAAATGCATGCCAGTTTATACCTCTAAAATGTAGCCTCGGCTGGCAGGGGTGCAAAAGGAATCCAAAATCTGGGAATATTGAAGAGCAAGAGGAATCTTAAATGTGAAATCCTTGAAGAGGGAGGATTTCTGGAATGACGAGTGGTCGAAGTGACAGAGATACTCGGAGAGAAATCTGGATTGTAAATTCCTTAACAAGCCAGGAATTTGAAATGAGAAATGGTTTAAGAGAGAGAGACTAATAGACGAATCTGGCTTGTGGAATGCTTGATTTGAAGACAGCTTCATCTTCGTTTTGACTTTTCCATAAGACAACGACTGTCTTTATTGGACAAGAGCAACGTTGGAGAACAAACAAAAGCAGGTTGCGTTTTGAGGCAGATGTTCAATTACTGGATCAAATACCACTGCTATTACAGTAGCACACCTGATATCAGAGATGTGTATTTAAGAAATTCATTTTAGTGTCACTGATATTTGGGATCAATTTAGGTTTCAGGGAAACTGCCCACCTACCCCTCCCCTAAGCCAATATTATCACTTACTTCTCACTTATGGCAAAATGTTGACTTAGGGTAGGGGTTAGGTGGGCAGTTTCCCTGAAACCTATATTGATCCGATATTTGTATAGTTTCTTGGTGTTTTTGTTTAGGAAGTGCTGGCTAGTGTCAAGTGTCAGAACTTTAGGAAAATGAAAATTCACGACCAGTTGAGGGTGGAGAAGAATAAAGGGAATGTTTTCCTTGGATTCGGTAAGATTTGTGATTTTGTGCGTGTAAACCCATCCTCGGAGACCTTGGGGCAGTCAGTGGGATCGGGAGGAACAGCTACATTCTTCCGCCCATCCTTTAAAAGTGTTGTCGGCCCGTTTATCCAGACCTGACTGATTGTTGATTGCATCGTCCGAGTTCAAAAGAACATTTACCTGGAAACGAGGCATTGAGGGTTAATTATCATAAAGACAATAATGACCTAATTTGCTACTAATTTGGGAAAAAGGTGTATTGGAAATGCTTTGTTGGCTTTTTGTTTCCCGTGCTTAGGCTTGTTGCCATTTGTACACTGATATTTGTAATAATTGAGTAGTTAGCAAGGCTGACATGGCACATTCCGTTTTAATTTTTTAGAGGAAGAAGTCATTAACTTTCCACCAACATACAGGTACAAACGAGGAGGTACCGAGTACATCTCGGAGAAAGTCAAGAGAACCGGGGTAGGCATACTTTGTCTTTATTACGTTTTAGAATAGAGTGTTTTCACATGACGTTACGGCGGCCATATTGGTGTTCCAGAACAATGAAACGGCGGCCATGTTGGTGTTTCAAACAAATCCTATGGGAGTTGAACTCTTTTCTTATGTAAACCTTTTCTTTTGTTCCAATAAATTTACATAGATGCTGGCCACGTGAGTGAAAACGCTCTATAAGTTCTTGTGGCAATTTATAGCATTTTTATGTTTTTTTCGTAAGTTGCGTTAAGTTTGCCTAGAAATAATGAGTTCAGTGCTGCTAAAGGTTTTTTGACGGCAGTGGAAGTGGTGCTTAATGAACTTAAAGAATTTGCGAACTAATGGCTCTTTACTTACTGAATAGATTCGTTTTAGGGATTAAAAGTAATGTTATGTATTTTGCAGGTGCTGACCAATGTACCATCGTGGTGCGATAGAGTACTTAGACATTCTTTCCCACAGACCAAGATCACTTCCACTTCATATGGTGAGTGCATATACTCCGCAGTCAAGACTTCCAGTAGTTAAGATTCTAGAAACTTCCCAACATTGCGTGACAAATAGTGCAATGTGAAAGCACTGCTGAAGAGGGCCATACCGTAGGATTGCATCCACAGACTTGAAAGTAACAACTACACGTACTAAATCAACTGCACCATGTGAAAGTACTGCTGAAAAGGTTTCATTTGATTGGTAATACCATATAATTTTGCTGGCTGATTCAAGAGATTTAACTCCGTTGCATGCCTTTATGAAGTTGTCAGGGTGTCAAATGATAAACACCCTAAGGATATTTAATGTTTCCCTAGCCTAGACGGGACAAACCCCTTTATAAAACTGACAGCTAGAGTTCGTCCCTGCCTACTATTCTGTCTTATTATATGACTCAATTTGCGAGCGGGAAAAATTGAAGTCAATCTTGTGTTGTGATTGGCTGCCCGATAGGGTAAGAGGGGCCTATCCTGCCCGCTCGGGATTTCCCGCATTGGTCCCGCAAGGAAACGTTTTTATGGTCATGTAATTCTCTGTTTCACTGTCACGCAATCAAAATTATAAAATGTAAACCATTACATACAGAAAGTCGAGAATCTGGGAAATGAGAAAAAAATGTATACAAGGCAGTCCCCCCCCTCCCCCCGCCACTGTACCGGTTTCCGGCGTAGAGTTGAGAATTTATCCCAGGCAGCTAGTTAATGTATCTGCTCCTTTTTTGTGTAGGTTGTCCCGTTTATATCAGGACGAGTGACCACTGGCCTGTTTTCTGTACATTTGATATGTCCCTGCCCTTCACTGTTTCACCAGGTATGTTTACCTGTTTGCTTTGTTGGACAGTCGAACCCCTCTGCAATAAATTCCTTGGACCTAAAAGGGGGCTATGCCAGGAGTATACTGTTGGTTTACGTTTTGTTCGTTGCTTTCTTTATTACCAAAATTTACGATCGTAAAAGCTAGTAGTAATGAGACCCATTAAAGGAGTATTCATTGCTTACTTAATTACTTTTAAGGTAAGGTACACCCGCGTAAGTAGTTTAGTGTGTATGAAATGAGACCCATTTATGCCGTGTTCTTTGCTCACGTTATGACCTCAAGTTACCCCTGTGTAAGTAGTGTAGTGTGTATGAAATGAGACCCATTTATGCAGTGTTCTTTGCTCACATTATGACCTCAAGTTACCCCTGTGTAAGTAGTGTAGTGTGTATGAAATGAGACCAATTTATGCAGTGTTCTTTGCTCACGTTATGACCTCAACTTACCCCTGTTTAAGTAGTGTAGTGTGTATGAAATGAGACCCATTTATGCAGTGTTCTTTGCTCACTTTATGACCACAAGTTACCCTGTGTAAGTAGTGTAGTGTGTATGAAATGAGACACATTTATGCAGTGTTCTTTGCTCACTTTATGACCACAAGTTACCCCCGCGTAAGTAGTATAGCGCGTAGGTTACTTTAGCATAAGTAGTATAAAGTCTATACAATGAGACCCATTTAGGAAGAAGGGTTCATCGCTCACTTTATGACCTCAAGTTACCCCCACGTAAGTGGTATAGTTTTAATTAAATGAGACCCATTTATGCAGTGTTCTTTGCTTACCTTCTGACCTTACCCCCGCGTGTGTAGTATAAAGTGTATACAATGAGACCATTTAGGAAGAAGAGTTCATTGCTCACTTTATTACCTCAAGTTACTCAAACATAAGTAGTATAGTGCGTATGAAATGCGAACCATTTATGCAGTGTTCATTTGTCACTTTCCGACCTCAAGTTACCTTAGTATAAGTGGTATAAATTGTATAAAATGAGACCGATTTATGGAGTGTTGTTTGGGTTCTATGTCATTTGAAATTATTGTCTTTTTTTCATTAGAGCAAACTATTCCAAAGAGTCCGCAGTCCGAAGGATGTGAAATAATATTTGCCAAGATCAGTGCAACGGTGCGGTAGTTTTTCTGACAAGTCTCTGTTAAGACTAAATAACTCTTGAACCTTTAGTTGACCCGTTTGAGAGCCAAGCATATCGGACATTTTCTATATTAGGTTCGGTCAAGGATATAGTAGAGTCGTGAAGTAAACCAAAACCAAATCCTTTTTCTCATGTGTTATGTTAAGTATCAATCTCTGCACACGGAAAAGTAGGTTGAAAAAACGAGGGACAGTCGAGTTCATTTAGACTGCCTCCAAGGTGTAAAAGTGTTTGAATGTTGGGTGAAACACCGAGAAGAGTGTTTTATATAGCTTCTGAAAGAAACAAAAGATCTTGAAGAAATTTCCAAACTATTACGGTAACGGAGATTCGATATCCAAACCACTGCCCCGATGGTGTGAACTCCTTTGTTATTCCTTCATGAATTATAATTGAGTTTGTGAAATAGTTTTCATTTCCAAGTTATTCAAAGCCTGATTTTCAAATCGAGAGTAGGTGAAAAATCTTTGATATTACAATGTTTTTTATTCTCATTCAAATGAAAACTCATTTAGATATGAAATGTTTTGCCCTTGGCCTCATTTTGAAAGTGGGGATTTTGTAACTTGTAAATTACCTATTGATTACCTGTATACTTATTGTTTTCCTTTTTTTCAACAGATCAAAACCAACAGTAAAACTCAATTTTATATCGAATTTCACTCCACGTGCTTGGAAGGTAACTGCTTGCTATTTATCGCAACCAAGCAAGCTCACTTAACACATCGATTACACTTGACCATTATCTGCACTCTTAAAAATCGCAAAATGTCAAAAAAATCAAGGATCTCTAAAAGTGTAGACTGTAGGCAGCTTTTGTTGATCCATTTTTGGGAAAATGAAGTTTTATGAATCCCTTACCCTTCTTGCTGGTGTAATTATGATTAAATTTAGACCGCGATAGAGCCTCTAGTAGGTCAGTGGTTAGAGCGTCCAATTTCTCAGAGTTTTTCAGAGTTCGAATCTCATCTGTAGATAGGAAATCTTTCGGAGCATTCCGTCGTTTTCTCCTGAATTATTTGGAATTTTTTGGGATGTTTCTAGGGGAAAATCTTCCGTGTGTGGTATAGAAAGTAAATATTGCATCACCCATGCGTTGTTAGTTTTGTCTTTACGCTAGACTAATACGCTAGCGAGACGTTTTTGTAAGTTGGCTAAGTACTTGGTTTCTTAATTTCCTTATTTCCTTATTGTTTCTCTCTATTTTTGAAGAGGTGAAAAAGACGGGAAAGAATTCTACTGTAAGGTTTCATAAATATGAAAAGTCGGGAGGGCAGTATTCCTGTCCTGAATGGAGTGAGAGTGTTATTCCTCCTGTAAGTATGATAGTCATTACAGAAGTTGTATTCATCGAACGTTCTTGAATTTACAATTGTTTATATTCATTTTTTGTTGAAAAAAATCAAGAGACATCAGTACCTTGATTATTGTTTCAATGTGTAATCCTCTCCTACGACAAAGCTCTCGACTCGCGGATTGCAATACGAGGGAATTGAAAGGCTATTGTGATTGTGATTTCTATGAAATTAAAGTTTCTTGGTGCTAAAGGACTGGTCAAAAAGTGTTGTGGGATGGGCTGGAGCATTTGGAATTGTATATATTGGCACCATCCTCGGAGACCCAGGGGTAGATAGTATGATATTCATCCCTGGGTATTGTTATTCATGACATCATAATAAGGTATGGGCAATCAATCTCACCTGGAAAAGCCCAAGACAGACTGAATTGAATATAGTAAAATATCTACAATATGACAGATCCAGCCTAGGATCTCAACTGCCAACGGGTGATGGCTTAAGAAACAATCCCAGGCATGTGGTTTTTATATATATGGAGGCCAGTAGCAGTGAACTCATCAGAGACCCATAACCTTAAAGCCCAAAGCGGAGGTAAAACGTCTGACAACGAAAACATGTTTCCATTACACATTCAACTCTCGTTTCCCTCCCAGTCGAGAACTCCATCGACACTAACCCACAACTGGCATATTTTAGGTTGCAAATACAGGAAGTGTTTGACAAACCCCAAACCCACTCCCGTTTCCGTTTTCCGCTTCACTAATTATCATTCTTTTGTATTGGGACAGGCGTAAGGTTTAAAGGCATTGATGGCATACCTCGCCCCCACAATCTGCCCCTGGGTCTCCAAGGATGTATTAGGACTAGAGTAGGGTTTAAAGGCATTGATGGCATACCTCGCCCCCACTATCTGCCCCTGGGTCTTCTAGGATGTATTAGGACAAGAGTAGGGTTTAAAGGCATTGATGGCATACCTCGCCCCCATTATCTGACCCTGGGTCTCCTAGGATGTGTTAAGACAAGAGTAGGGTTTAAAGGCATTGATGGCATACCTCGCCCCCATTATCTGACCCTGGGTCTCCTAGGATGTGTTAAGACAAGAGTAGGGTTTAAAGGCATTGATGGCATACCTCGCCCCCATTATCTGATCCTGGGTCTCCTAGGATGTATTAGGACAAGAGTAGGGTTTAAAGGCATTGATGACCTACCTTCACCCAAACATTCCTCAAGTCCCCCGGCTGGAAAACGTAGATCTCGTTGTCATGGTTTGTTAGACTTACGCAGTTTTCAGTCTGGATGGGCTAGGTGGTATCATCCGTCCGCAATTCAGGCAGCCGCGATGCTACAACAACAACGACGATAATCTTTAATTTTTTCAATATTCATGTTATTCAAAAAATTGCACGAGTTCGCAATAGCTAGTGCTAATCTTGGCGTGCTAGTCAATTTACGTTTGGGGAATAATTTTATTCTGTCATGTACATGTTTGTCCATGTATGAAACATTATAGTTTATCTCCCGTTTAATAGGATATCAATTTTAAAAATTAAGCGTCTGCGAGTTCTCCCGTCAGTCCATGGCAGGGACATTTTGCCGGTCATCCATACTTATTTGAAGAGACAATAGGAAGAAACGTTTTTTTAAAATACTCTGATTGTTGTTGTTGTTGTTTCTTTTTTTCAGCTACATCCCATAATATCGGACCATAATTTCCTGATGGAGCAGCATCTGTTACTTGCCGTCAAGTCTGCTGATAATGATGAATCTTACGGTAATAGCAGTGACGAGATTTAGTTACTTATGTATTTAATCACTTCCACCATATGGTGCGGAACACACAACAGAGCGGGACTCCAATTTAACCCACCCAGCCCAGGAAAGGTTGGCCACACCACCGGAGTCTACTTCCCAAACTTTTTTCGAACAGTGGTGTGGGTTCTTTTACGTCTCCCAAGAACCAGATAAGTGAAAGTGCTGTGAGACGGAACGTTCGGTTTTTTCGTCCTTATCCGAGAAGTTTTATTTTATTTATTTTATTTTATTTTATTAGATTCGCCAATTATTGACAGGGTCACCGCAACAGCATGACGCCAATTACTGCGGGCCTGTAACTGTCCCTTCCCCAATGAGAGATAGACCACCATACCGGGGACTACGTACCCTACTCTTTACGAACAGTGTGTGGGTTCTTTAACGTCCCACAGAATTTATATATGCAAGGGTTGTGAGACGGGGCCTACGGTTTATCGTCCTTATCCGAGAAGACTAGAAACTCTAACCGTTTGCAGATGTCTTTACAAAGGGAGCACTTTCTACTCAGTTATTTAAAGACCCTGAGTGTTGGTCCGGCCGAGATTCGAACCAGTGGCCTCCCGCTCGGCAGACCAGCGCTTATCCAACTGAGCTAACCGGGCGGCGGTGTTTAGAAAGTTTAGAAAGTCTAGCCGTTTGCATATGTTGTTGTAAAGGTAGCACTTTCTTCTTAGCTATTTAACGACCCTGAGTGTTCTTCCAGCCGGGGTTTGGACTAGCGCGCGCGCGACCTCCTGCTCCACAGACCGGTGCTATCCCAACTGAGCTTACCAGGTGGCGGTGTTTATATCCGTATTTATATCCGTTTGCGATGTGTTTGTTGGATTTTTGATCTCGAATCAATGAATTATTCCTGTTTTTTGGGCGATTAAAGTGTTGCACTTCGACTTGAGGAAAAACAACATGGTGGCACTAAACAAGAACGCGTAGTTCAAATCGATTTTATATTCCTTTCTGCCGTACGAATATAAGAAAGTTTGCTGTTCCAGTTCTAAATACTTTTTTTCTATCTTGTTACTGAATTCATAACTTAACTCAATCTCTGTTTAGCTCCTATTTTTAACTCCGCGAATTTCATTTTATTTTACTTATTTCTTTGAGACTGGGAAGCCCAGGCTTCATAAGCCCTCCTGGTTTCTTCTGGGCTGCCTTGCAACCTTTCAATTCCTATATGTATTCTTGTATTGTATTATATTTTGGCTAAATAAAAATGAACTGAACTGAACTGAACTGAACTGAACTGAACGTCTTGCTAAAATTTGAAATCTCGGTAACGTGAAACTGCAAACGCGTAACTGCAAACTGCGTTATGCGGTTTGCCATGAAAAACCTGATGCTAAAGGTCTCTAATCTGTGATTACCACCAGTTGATACTGATAATTCTTTTTCATTCTACAGGAGAATGCTGTATAGCCCTAAGGACCATGATTAATGTAATTCCACAGCGGATACGAGGGGTTGTACTTTCTCACCTTGGGGAAAAAACGGGAGAAATTACGTGAGTTCTCGCTATTTCTTTTAAAAAAATGGCAATAGTGTAATTACAGTAAACTGCAAGAACAATGGTAAGGTAACTGTGCATTATGAACCTCAGACGCTTGTATGATCAGAGCCGACGAGCAAAAAAGCAAGAGCGGTGCCATTTTTAAAGGTCGCTTCACTTTTTTTACATTAGGGAGCTTAAGCAACACGGGAGACGACGGTTACGAAAACGTCCCTTAAAAAGTGAATTCGCGCTGCCTCAAACTTTATCGCGCTTATTCCATGTCGTTTAATTCGCCAAATGTTGGCCTTTTTTTTTTTTGCCACAACAAGTATTGACATACATAGTAGTATATACATATAGTAAAATAAAATCGCACAAAAAGTCATGCAAGATATTTGATATCAAGTCAAGGGATTCTACATTTTACAAAGCAACTGAAAAACGTGGAGATGTTGGCAACTTTTTGGGAGTTGAATATCAAAGTTCAGGAAAAGAATAAGAAAGTTGTTGTCGTGTGTTTCCGTCCTCGACAAAACGTGAAATTAGGTACTTTCACGCTGTAGTCGTACAACGATGGCAAAGAAATGTACAAAAGAGCGTGATACACGTGCAGAGATGTTGTTTTGCTAATCTAAACCCATTGCATTTTTTTCGTTCTCATTGCCGTCGCCGTAGTCGTTGCTTAAGCTCCCTTGTAATACACCACGTTGGTCCCGCAAGAAAAAGTTCTTTGTTTGGTCATATGATAAATCCGTTATTGACCACGCTTGTTCGGTCAGGATGGCTGAAAATTGGCCTCGCCCTTTTTTGCGTTTACTGTAATTGACCTCGACTTTGTCAAAAAATAACGTGGCCAATATCCAACCATGTTAACCTCATGCTTGGACAATAACACTTATATCTTGACTATCATACAGCCAACACAACGTGGTCATGCGTCCGTTTGTTTCTCAGAGTGGAGATGCATGTCAAGGTTCCAGACAACAACAATATGCCGGAATCTCCAAAGCCCCTTGGTAAGGCACAGCTGATGGCAGACTACTGTAGTCTGTATATACGTAAAATACGAAAAAGGGGCTACATTCAAAGGGAACTGTCATGTTTGGGGGAACGAAACACTAAACACTTAATGACTGGTCGCGAGGGAAACAGTTAATTTTGTTTCTCGAGAATCTCACGAGGGACCAGTCTTTAAGTGATTTGTTATATTGCTCGGAAGTTTGAGGCTGGAAATTCATTAAACCTCGCTGTAACGGCGGTCATCGGTCATCATTCGCGGGTAACATTGCATTGTTACCCTCTCACGTCATAGATTTTTGCAATGTTACCCGCTCAGAGATTTTGGCGGGAAACAGTTTTATTGTTAGATGTCATGTGATCTCGAAGTAACCAATGAGACCGCGTGCTGTTGAGAAGAAATTTCTAGCTATGTAACAAAATGATTTAATAAATCTTCCACATGGAAGAAATTCAAAACTTCACGTTTCAAGTGCTGGCACCCCTTCAAAACAAATTGAAAGTTTTCTCTTTGGGGCTAAAGGGACAGGTCCTTTGAAAGTAATCGGTCTCAGATTCTCAAATGCTTCCCTCAACAAACCTTTTTAGCTTGTGTTTTATTTTACCAATTCAAACCACGTGATGTTATTATGTCGTTTCATAAATTACGCACACATACCCGTGCGGATAGGGCGACATTTAAAAGCAACAGTTACCTAAGGTGACAACACGTGGTCTGAAACATACAGGCTAAAAGGTCTATGGGCCCAATTCACACAAACCGTCATAATAGGGTTTTCGAGATGCGGGATTTGTCTTATTTGAAGGCCAGTATTCGGAAAGCTAAAGCAAAATGGGGACGAGATTCGGGGTTGATAGTATGCATTGCATGCGGGATACGGGACATAACCATCGGGATTACGCGAAGTTTTAGGTCGGGAAACGGGATCGAAGATCCCTATCATGGACAGAGACCCTCCCATATTTGTCAGTATGCGTGTGAGTGTTGATGGGATAAAAATGTCGTATGGGCCTTGAGCGGGCAAACAGTCGTTATAGGCGGCCATTACAAGCGTCTATTGTGAGGTCTTATTATTGTTTTGAGAGAATGATAAAAAGTAATATTTATCTTGATTTGTGTATGACAGGGCTCGTTTACCGTTTACCGTTTATCTCACCGTAATCACTCTTTCATTGATCGCGGCGTCTCGACTTTGTACTGCTGTTCTTCATAAGGCAATAGAAGAATTCAACAGCCATGAGTGAGGTTCGAAATGCACCAGTTACTCACAACCAGGGTGCTTTTTTATAGTGCGCAAAGCAAATCGGTACCATCGTCGATGAAGAACAGCAGAAAGCGGTCGAAATATCGTGTTTAATGACAATTTATTATCGTGAGTGGCAATGGTTCGTATTTAAAAACTAAACGGTTAGTAAAAGAGTTTTTAAAACGCATAGTATGGTAGGTAGACAGTTTGACACGAGGCATTATAGATAAGATTGGATGTCCTGTAGAGTATGAAACTTTTCTAAAAATTGTGCGATCTAAGTGAGTAACATTGCTTTCCTTAGCCCAGATGCGTTCCTCTAGCGAATATGAACTGCATTTTTAAGAATAAGTCCATGTGTTTCTAAAGAGAGATCTTAATATTCATTCGTTCGTTTGTTCGCTCGTTCGTTCTTGCCATTAACCAAAAATACAAATACATTAAAGATAATATGCAATATTCCAACTAAATTATTTACCAGATCAAATGTTTAAAGTGGAAAAGGCAAGGAATCCAATATAGAAGCCGGGGGCTTATAAACTATAGGCTTCCTGGAACTGTAGGGAAAATCATGCAAGTTAAGGGTACTGAATGAAAATTGGGATTAATTAAAAAAAAAAGAAAAGAAAAGAAGAGAAGAGAAGAAAGAAAACGAAAAGGTGTGTGGCTCAACAAAGAGTCAATTTAACTAAGAAAGAAGGAATTTTTTAAATCTTTTGCCAAACAAACTGATACTTTCACTGTTTTGAGTTTCCCGACTTAGTGAGTTGAAAAACGTAGGACCTTGAAACCGAATTGAGAATTTTCGAAAATTAGTTCGACAAAGAGGTATATAGAAAAGGCTGGAATTTCTTGTATTATAAGAATGTATCTGGCTTGCAATAGTACACATATCACCAAAATAATTAGGAAGGAAGCCTCTTTCAAAAAGATACATAAATTTACCTATTTGGGATAAATATATATAGGGATACAGTCGACACTCTGTTAACGGACACCTCTATAAGACGGACACCTCTATAAGATGGACACCTCTATAAGACGGACACCTCTGTAAAACGGACACCTCTATAAGACGGACACCTCTATAAGACGGACACTTAGAGTTGGTCCCTGCCTTTCTTTACTCCTTTTATTTGACTTTCTATAAGACGGACACCTCTCTAAGGCGGACACTTAGTGCCAGTCCCAAAGGTGTCCGTAATAGAGAGAGTTGACTGTAACCTCTATCCTCCTTAGGAGTAGTAATGGCTACCTGTAAAAAGTGTATCTAGTCGCTAATGTATGTATAAGGACACCATTTCATAAGAATGGGAGAGTTCTCTCAAGTTTTTGGGCCATTTTTAATACTATTTTGTTAATTCTTTTTCTTAGATCTTATTAAAGAGGAAGTTCTTGAAGAGGGTAGGTAGTGCAAATTGTTTGCGCATCCAATCTTCATTTAATAATAACTGAAAAACAAACAAACACATTTGCTAAAAACCGTACGCACGGCTGTTTGCATTGTCGTGTAAGGATGTGAATGCGATGTCGATCGAGTTCTTTTCCGTTTTATTTTAACGGGCCATTTCTTTAACAGAAATCGTCTCCTTTCCAAAATATTTCAGTTTGTTTACTTTAAAAGAGGACTATATCGATCTCGCGCAGGCCGCCTGAACCTTGTCTAAGGCCTTGTTCGCACTACGCAAAAATTTGTTTGTTGGCAAAACATCTGTCAACGGGAAGCAATTTCTAGTACGAACGAATTTAAGCTTTGGCGTCTATGGGGCGTAGGAGTGCGCTCAAGGTAGAACGCGATAATTTGCTGTATTCTTTAACTTAAGATGTGTTTGCCTGTCTTCATTCGGTGTTTGCTGTTTCTTTAGTAAACAGAAAAGGATCAGTGAAGTATCCTCAGACCCCAAAGCGTAGAAGTCATGTACCAATCAGAGGTTAGAAACTTATAAACTGTTAAATATTGGGAAAACCGAAACTTGCATTTGGTGCTGTATACAAAGTAAAAGATCACAATTTAGTCATTAGGATTTTCGTCATACTCTTATTACTCTTATTTTCATCTTACTCGAATGGGGTTGGGGGGTGTGGTACTTTCTTGTTGGATTTTCAGCAAAAAATGGGGTTGGGTTTTCAGCAGAGTTACTAGAATGGGGTCGCACATTTTCGAGATTTTGGGGGTAAGGAAATCCTGGTAAGTAGGTATTTAAAATGGGATGATTCGCGACTACGTTGTGATGGCAAAAATTACATTTGCAACGGCACATACCCAGCAAAAATTGACCCAATTAACCCCCTCCCTCCTGGGTTCATTTTCTTTCACTATAAAAGAGGTTTGTGTAACTTATTCACTGTTGTTTTTACTGTGATTTTCAGAGACTCCTCCGTTACCTGAGAAGTAAGTGTTAGTTAGATTTCTACTACTCGTATTTCGAATATTTTGTTGCGTGTTGCTAAACTCTCTGTACAGTGCACCTGGAGAAAATTGTGCCCCGGATAAAATTGTGACGAGGAAAGGCGTACCGCAGACCTTCCAACTCTCACGGTTTGGGCAGTCAACTCACGGTCTCACGATTTAGCCACCAAATCTCACGGTGAATCAGAAAATCTTAAAATTGCCAGACAGTTCCGGTAGGAACCGCGTTATTTCAAAACACCCGTCGTGATAATGGACGAATATTGTATCAGTCTAATTAATATAGGTAACAGCATGATTTGTAGTGATATTTCGAAATTGTCATACGAAATTGTTATACCGTTATTTCGAAATTGTTATACGTAATTTCACGAGACAATTTTGAAATATCACGAGTGGTATTTATGCCAAATATCACCTACAAATCATGCTATTGTTTGTTTATACTACTACCCACAGAAGGTTTGTAATTTTCACATGTAGGTATTTCAAATTAAGCTGAAATACCACTGCTCTAAGCCAATCAAATTGCAGAAATTTCTCATGTAGTAGTATCATGGGGGGGGGGGGGACCTGAGTCCAATTCCAACCTCATTCCCGTAAAACATAGGTTCGCAAAGGTCTGTGGGAAAGCCCTTATAGCATACTCATTTGGCTACTCGCCTTCCTATCGACCTGGATACTAAAACAGTATCTTCTCATCGCTGCCAAGAGATCTACAAGGCAGTATAACAGAGATCACTTATAGGGTAAAGAATACCATGACAAAAATAATCTGCCTCTTTGGTTTTATTTGATACATACGGTATTTTGGAACTCTCCAGGTCTGAAGTCCTAATATCCAGGTTTTTTGGGGCTTTTTTCCAAACACTTCATGTTTGCATGGTTTAGGGCTTGGAAGGTCTGGACGTACCGTAAAATGCCCCTTTTAAGCCCTCCCTTATAGGCCCATGTACCTGTAAATCCGGCTACTTACCATGTTCTCGTTATCAGGTGGTAACTGCTAAAATTTGCCATCTAAAACAACACTTCTTACCGCCTGCAACCGCTTGAAGGTTTGCTAAAATTAAATAAGTTGTTTTAAAAAATGCGCAAGTTGTGATCCGATCCCATCAAGCTAATGAATGAATACAGCTATTTCGAGAAAGGTTGTCGCCAAAAAAGTGCACCCGACAATCCCGAAAGGTAATATGGGATATGATCATTACACTGTAGCTAACGACTGTAGCTGTCGAACCTGCTTTTTTTGCTTTCCTTTAGCACTCGCAAACATATGTCCATGGCCTCTCCTGCCATTCTTTCAAATTTCTTTGTAGAGGAGTGAACTCAAAACCAGCCACAATACCTCTCGGGGTTGTCGCGTGCACTTTTTCCGACAACCTTTCTCGAAATAGCTGTATATGGACATGTACTAAAGTATACACAGCTTTCTCTTTTTTTGGGCCACGCATTTTGGAAACAGAGCATTTGAAGACAGAGTAAAATTATTGGAATCAAACGTTTTAAATTGTTGTCTAAAGATAACAACGGCTGATTTGTGTAAAATATGTGGGAATGACCTTAGCTTCTAAATTTCACGGCGAGGTCGAGTTCATGTCCCTCACCTCACTACCCCCTCGCCCCAGGAAAGTGCACCTCTGGCACATTTTTTGGCCTTACCCGCGATGAATGGTCCCTTACCTGCTGAGCTAAAGTTTTGGGAGAACGCTGCTATTATCTCCCCTGGATGTGAGTCCCCCGCCCTCCAGCTTGTACTAAATCGAATTCGATTTATTATGACGGTTTGAAGCTTAAGGTGGCCGGTTCCTATTTACATGCGTGTTGGTTATGTTTTTGATTCGCGTTTTTTAGAATAAAAGATTCAACCGATTTCTACGATTTTTTGCATCCTTAATAAATAATGATGGAACTTTAAGAAAATGTTATTTATTTTCTTATAGGTATAAAAACTTTTGAGATATCGGCATATATTTAAAACCTCATTTTTACGAAAAATGAAATTAACTTCGAAATCCCACGACAGATTTTTCCCTGACTTCAGCAAATAAGCCTCAGAGTTCTTTAGCTCTATTATCTGTCGTGGGATTTCGAAGTTAATTTCATTTTTCGTAAAAATGAGGTTTTAAATATATGCCGATATCTCAAAAGTTTTTATACCTATAAGAAAATAAATAACATTTTCTTAAAGTTCCATCATTGTTTATTAAGGATGCAAAAAATCGTAGAAATCGGTTGAATCTTTCATTCTAAAAAACGCGAATCAAAAACATAACCAACACGCATATAAATAGGAGCGAGCCACCTTAATTAAAAGCCAGTAGACGCAAAACGTACTTGATCAGCTCTGCGATCAAATGCGTCCTTGATCCTCTCTAACTGTGTTCAATTATTATCGTGTTTTGGAACAGGCAAGGAACCACCTCACTAGGCGTTCCCCCAGCAGTTCCAAAACGACACTCAGCTCCTGTACCGGAATCCACAAAGGTGAGAATGGTGTATCTTACTCTACGATAGCGGATCCAAGGAAGGGACCCGGGGGGACCCGATGCCTCTCTTATTTTTAGACCAAACTGAGACCCGAATGGCCGAAAAAAAATTTTGGAGGTTTAGAACCCGGTGTTTGGGGAAATGGTTTTCGGGGGCGAAGGATGGAAAGATCAGTAACTTGCTTGGGCAACGGTAGAAACTACCAAGTGGTAGGACGTACTTCGTTTAACTCTTTCACTTCCAAAACTAACCCATCAAAGTCAACATTTCATCCTATGCTGAAATAAATGTCGAACCTTTACCTGTAAATACTGTTAACGACGTCTTAAGTTAATGGGTAAATGGTCATACTTCAGAAACCTACACTAATAACCGACAAAAGCAATGAAATAACGAATCGTTCAGCTAACATAGATTCTCTTGATGGAGATTAAATAATTCAGTGTCAAAATGTATTCACTGTTTTGATTTGCAGACATCGAAAGATCCTCCGCCACTTCCTGTCAAGGTAATTTCCATTTGTCTTTCTGTCTTTCGTTCCTTTGTCTGTTGAATTAACCAAAACGGAGACAGCAGTGAAACCGTCACGTGAAGAGGAGTTCTGCTGCTTACTAATCGTGTTGCTTTTTTGACGTATATGTTGCCATCGCCATCGCGTTTGCTTAGCTCTCTTCTTAGTGAACCGTTCGGTCGCGTTGTTTCCCTTCCGCGGCACCTGCAACGAAACACAACCCACTCCGTACGTAGAGCGCTGGACTGCGAAGCGAAAGATCGTGGGTTTTATTCCCGAGACCGGACCAAGTCTCAGGGCTTAAAAAACTTAGAGGAAGGAGGTACTGTTTTGCCCTGTAAACGCCTACACCTTCACGTGACTCGGATGACTTCGTAAAAATGATGGCTCTGTCTATAGAAGGACACGTAAATTGGTGTCCTCATTTAGTGTTCACGTACTAATAATGACTTTGGCTCTCGTGTGATCTGAATAATTACGCAAATCGAGGAGGGTGTTGTCCACCTATACCAAAACAACTAAGCCAACGTAAACCTCGTCCCCAGGGCTTCTCGGTGGAAGCCACTTTATCGCATCTCGGAAGCGTCTTCAAAAATTTGCTGTATGAAGAACTAGCTGGGCGATTTGAATGACCATAAAATATTGTTTATTGTATTTTTCATTGCGTGTAAACAGTATTGCAAATTGTGTCTTACCCACTATTGTTTTGGTATTGTGATTTAGAAGTCCAAACCTCGAACAGTTGAGGAGCTTATGCAGCGTATAGGGTTCTCCCAGTACACTAGCAGCCTCGTCGATTATGGTTGGGATGACTTGAAATTCCTGGGTGACTTAAATGAGAAGGAATTGAATGAGGCTGGTGTTCCGGAACATCATCACAAAATGGTTAGGTTCAACTTTGCTTTTAATAATGAACAAGATTAAGATAACTGATTGATTGATAGAGAGGATGATTGATTGATTGATGAAGTGATTAATTGGCTGATTGATTGATTGATAGATTGATTAACGAATAGATTCGTTGGTCGATTGATAAAGTGATTGCTTGGTTACTTGGTTAAATGTTTGATCAATTTATTGATTGGTTGATTGATTGATCAAGTGAATCGTTGATTGGCTAATTGACGAAGAGAGTCGTTGATTGAGTGATCGCTTGGTTGATTGATTGGCTGATCAAGTGTTTGTTTGACTGATTGATTGATTGATTGATCAAGTGATTGATTGATGGTTGATCGATTGATTGATTGACTGATGATCTGATGGATTTTGTAATTGATTGGTTGATTAATCTATTGTTTGATTGATTGATTGATTGATTGTTTGATGAAGAGATTGGTCAATCAATTGATTGATCAAGCGATTAATTGGTGATTGATTGACTGGTCAAATGATTGGTTGATTGATTGATTGATGAATTGATTGGTTGGTTGGTCCATGGATTAATTGGTTGATCGATTGATTGATTGATTGAACACCTTATATTATATAACGACCATTTGTACAGCAAGAAAGTTTGGAATGGCTGGAATTTGACGAAATGATTTGAAAGTTACAAATGGAGCGTTTTGTCTCACGTGACTTAGACTACGAGTGGTCCCCATTTTTCCTCAGGGATAGCCGTGCGAGCGAAATGCGAGCGCGCGTGAAAATCACCCCACGCGAGAAAAGGCTCGCGTGTGGTGATTTTCACGCGCGCTCGCGTTTCGCTCACTCTACTATCCCTGAGGAAAAATGGGGACTACTCGTAGTGTACACGTGACTCAAATATCCCTCCGTCGTCCGGTGAAGTTGCTATTTTTTATTATTGCTTGCTCATTTTGCTTTGTCCCGCGGACTTAGACCACGAGCAGCCCCTCTTTTTTCTTAGTCCGTCGAGCAAAACGCGCGAGAGACGAAAGTGACCACGCGCGTCACTGAAGGCGCGATACGGGAGAGGCCTCCCCTCGCGTG
This sequence comes from Porites lobata, assembly GCA_942486035.1. Taxonomy (NCBI): domain Eukaryota; kingdom Metazoa; phylum Cnidaria; class Anthozoa; order Scleractinia; family Poritidae; genus Porites; species Porites lobata. Next base: position 796,835 of record CALNXK010000019.1, on the reverse strand, counting down.
CGCTCTCGCGTGCACTCCCCTCACTAAATCTGAAGAAAAAGAGAGACTGTTCACAGTCTACTGTGAATTGTTGTTCACAGCTAACTTTGATTTTTCTCTTCTAGATTCTTGGTGCCATCAAAAAATTTCTATCATGAGGCTCTTAAACAAACTGTCAAGACAAAACTAATTGTATCATATGAAAAATTCTTAGTTTCCACCTTCCTCGAGCAAATTTAAACACGAATCAATCAGCGAACGCTCAGGAAATGGGAAATATTAGTTAGTCCAAATATTTTTGAGTTTGTTTCAAATGTAGTTGCTTTACTTTTGTGGTGTGCTTATTGTAATATATAGATTTAGCCAGGGCTAAAAGCGAAGCTCCCATTAATAAATTTGTAATTTCAATCAAACAATAAACTTGTATTCCACAAATCAGTTCACTTTAGAGCACATTCATGTGACTTTTGTTTTGAGGGATTAAGGCTAAGTGATTTGAGAGAAAAATAATTTGCTAACAGTCCAAGAGTGCACCAAACCTTACATCGAGTTGACGGCCTTTATATGTACACCCAAAAAATAGCAATCATCTTCGATCACATTTAACGTCCATAATGGCTCTTGATCACAGTAGATTAGGCCTGGAAAACAAATACTTGGAAAGCAAATCCGGCAGAATTTTTTCCGTTTGACAAGTTTGCTTTACAGAATCTTGCTAACAAATCTGGGGGCGTGTAAATTTAACCGACCTTTTATACTTTTTATACATCACATCTGACAGTCTGAGGCGAAACAGTACTATGAGGCGCTGTTTTTATCTTACAGACCTCAGACAGAATGCAGTATTTCACAGTTTTGAAATACAAATTGCACTCATTCAATATTCAGGACGATCGAAGCACGCGTGGGCTTTTAGCGAAACCGCTATAAAAATTTCCAAAATCACCTATATAACGGCCAGCTAGTTGCAAGCTGTGGAGTGTTTGAATGAACATTAATAGAGTTACACTTCAACATAGTAAAGAATTTATTGTGTGTTTTTTTTTTTATTTAATGGTTTTATAACGATGTGTAAACTTAACAAGCGTTTAATACGCGCGACGTTTTGAGTACTCCTGCAAGGTAATGTTCATGAACGACTGAAAACATTAACGGCAAATTGCAAGAGAGACTACTAACAATCAATAAAAGAAATATAATTCGTTGAAACATTTACAGAGACAACAATTTTCATTCACGAAGACAATTAAGTATTAAATTGTCTCTAAGAATCCTGAGTCTTTATGCTTAAAGCTAATATGGATAGAAAGCTGTACACCTGCGGAATATTTATTGATTTACAAAAAGCTTTTGACACAGTCGACCACTCAATACTTTTAAAGAAACTTGAACATTATGGTATACGCGGGATTGTGAATGACTGGTTTACTTCCTACCTTACTAGTCGCAAGCAAATAACTGAATTTGACCCCTCAAATATATCTAAGAAGGCGACTTTATTATCTGGGGTTCCCCAAGGATCAGTTCTAGGGCCTCTGCTCTTTCTTGTTTATATAAATGATATTTGTAACAGTTGTAACCGAATGAAGTTTTACCTATTCGCAGACGATACGAATCTTTTATATTCAGATAAAAACCTAAAATCCCTGGAATCTACGGTAAACGATGAGCTCTGTAAGCTTTACGACTGGCTAATAGCGAACAAATTATCTCTAAACATTAAAAAATCTAATTACGTTATTTTTCGACCAAGACAAAAAAATGTCAAATACGAAGTTAATTTAAAAATATTCAACCATCATACCAACTCTTACACATCTTTGGAACGTAAAAGTTATGTTAAATACCTAGGCGTGCTTATTGATGAGAACCTCTCTTGGAAACATCATATTTTACATATAGCCTCTAAAATAAGCACATCGATTGGCATTATTGCTAGGCTAAGACATTTCGTACCACTTAATACTTTACAACATATATACAGATCGCTGATTCAACCCTATTTGTTATATGGCATAACAGCGTGGGGCCGAGCAGACAAAATCCACCGAAACAAAATCCTATGTCTTCAGAAACGTGCCCTTCGCCTCATGTTTTTTGGTGATTATAAAGCTCACGCAGTACCCTTCTTCATTTCATCCAGTCTACTACCTCTAGATCTTCTTTACTTCAAGTCAGTTGCCGTCTTAATGTATGACGTCTCAAATAACACATCGCCACCTCAATTAAGTAATCTATTTCATTACCAACATAATATTCATTCACATAACACAAGATCATCAACAAGAGGCAACTTCTTTCTCGAATACTCTAGATTAGACAAGCTAAACATGTCCTTTTCAAGAAACGGTGTTAGAGTCTGGAATAACCTATCTAATGAAATTCGTCAAATGCCTAAAGTGAAATTTAAACGCAACATTCACAATATGCTCCTTCAGAAACTCTCGGAGGCGAATGAGTATATTGATCTATTGGATTTGAATATGTCTTGAAAACTAAACTCAGTTCATTCTATTAGCTTTCTATTTACATTATCCTTCCAGCTTCCCATGTAATCTGCCTTATTTCTCCTGAGAATCTTCATTTTTTCCCCAAATGTTATTAATACTAGTCAGTATTCAGTATTCACCTTATTTTAATGTATTGTACGATAATAATTAATTTTACTTAGTATTGTAATTGTATTGTATTGTACTTGTAATTATTCACTTTGTATTTAGTATTCAGCTTATTTTGATGTATTGTGCGATAATAATTAATTCTATTTAGTATTGTAATTGTATTGTAATTGTAATTATTCACTTTGTATTTAGTATTCAGCTTATTTTAATGTATTGTACGATAATAATTAATCCTACTTAGTATTTTAATTGTATTGTTATTGTAATTATTCTACTTAGTGTCAAGCCACTGCTCGCCTCGAATAGCTATAGCTAACTGCGAGCAGTGGTACATCATATTTTGTATTTTCTCAATTTTTCTTAATAAACTTGAAACTTGAAACTTGAACTTGAGCTTAAGTTTATGTTTTAAAGCCGGCTTCCCGGTGTTTGCTGTTTTCAAAGGTGAACTCGAGGCGAGAAAATTGCTCAAAGCTTTCTTTCTACAGCCAAAATAAAAACGCAACGTTTTTTTCTTTCTATTTGCGGTGAGAAAATATCGACTAAAGACTTTTTAAAGTTCTGCAAGCTCAAATCAAACCTCATACTATAGGTCAGATCATTATCTCAAATCTTAATTCAAACATGCTGATAAACTGCGCTCGACTTCATGAAATTAGATGTATGAAAAAAACTATGGGGTGCCATTACCGCCAAAATTCAGTTATCGTTACTTTCGTAAATGGTGCCTCCAATTTTGTTTATGGTGTCTTCGTTTCCATAAATGGTGCCTCTGTTTTTGTAAATGGTGCCTCCAATTTTGTTTATGGTGCCTTCGTTTTCATAAACGGTGCCTCTGTTTTTGTAAATGGTGCCTCCAATTTTGTCCGGGTTTTGTTTATGGTGCCTTCGTTTTCACATATGTTGCCTCTAAACTTGTTAATGGTGCCTCTTATTTTGTTAAACTGGTGCCTTTATCTTTGTATATGGTGCCTCTGTTGTCTTAAAAAATGCTGCCGTTTGTATTTTGATCTGTCTGGTTATAATCTGGTTATCAAGTCCAAATACAAATAGGATTTTGTCAGACAATCGGCAAATCTTAGTCAGTTCTACAGGTTGTCATTCAGGCAAGCTGTAGCGAGCATGTACCAGTCAAAATTCACTTCAACTAGCCTGAAAAACATTTTTGATGAGCACTGATTACAGTTTTTCTGCACTTTAAATTCCCCCCAAAACTTCACTTGTCCTTTGGGCAAGATAAGAACAGAATTCACTAGCTTGATAGCAAAATCCACTGGTACCAGAGGTTAACAGACACTACTTTCTTTGCACGCTAGCCAGATATTCTGCAATGACCAACTGTTGTTTGCAGCTCCGTAAGTCTTTTGAGTTACCGGTACCTGATGTTGTAATCTTCCACTCAAGATTGGGATAGAATCAGCGACCAGATGAAAGTCACCAACACCAATACTATGGCAACAGTTGGCAGCTACTGACAGGGCTGACCTCTGTAAACAGAGAAGAGAGAAGAATTGATAATTTCATGCACCACTATCTCAGCTACCTCTGTTCATGTGTTCAAATGTGGCAAAAAGAGATGTTGGACAGAAGTTTTCGGTCATTTATATGTAAATGTACCGCAAATTTAGTAGAATCTATAGATATCAATATAATATTGTAGAGTACATGGATTAACAAGAATGTGATCTTAACTAAATTAAATAGCTATACTGTAGGTGTGTTACTATGTACATGTACATTATTGATTAACAGCACCACACAGTAAACTGAAACAAATCAACATCAGAAGAAGACAGTGAGCAAGACTAGACTTAGGGCTGCTGGTTCTTTTTAGTTGTTTTTCTATACAACTGTATCTGAGCCATACCTGTGCCGATATTGAGAAGAAGTCCAAAAACAACAGACAGGCTGACATTCCTCCCTAAAGAAGATAACACAAAGTGAACTCAACAAGAAGCACACTCTGATATTTGTTAAAAGCCAGTTACTCTACTTCTCTAACTAAACTATTAAGGCCTTTCTCTGGCTTTTGTTGTGTAGGATGGAAATGAATTTCAACTACAAAAAACTGGGCCAACTAATTCAAGTTTAACCATTCAGTTATTAAAAAAACTGTCAAAAACTGGCCCTGCTTTGTTTTCCCCTTCAGAGAATCACTTGTCTGACACACTTTTGATAACGCACATACAGCTAGCATAAATATGTCAAAGATCAAAGTGTTATTGTTTCAGGTACAATCTGTTCCCAGATTAATCCAGTATTCAACCTGGTTTAATTCAGAATTTCCTTTCCTTCCTGGCCCTTATTATTCACAGGAGACAAGGGAAATTCTGGTTTAACCTATTCTTGGATTTTACCTACAACAATATAACTTCAGCAGAAAAGATGCCCTCTTTGGGGGGAACGCACATGTATGTCCCTACTCTGAATTTCAAAACCGGTCATCCTGTGTATTGAGGAGGAGGCCATATTGGTGTTTGCTGCCAGAATTTAACTACTTTGCTGAGATTGTCCTTGTAGCTGTCACAGTTTCAACCGATCTTCATGACATTTGTCACAATTTCCTTTGCCTTAACCCTTTAGGTCCCAAGAGAAACCAACATCAATTTTCCCCTAAGAACATCAGTATATCATCAAGAGTACAGGTTACAAGAATTACTAAATTGATTACCAAAGGGGGAATGCTTTGATCTTAAACGAAATTCTCTCAACCATTCTTAAAAGAAATGTATGGAGACCAGTCTGGAGAATATGTATGTGGATCTTGGGGTTTAAAGGGTTAAAAGCCTGTGTCACTTCTTGGAATTTTACCCCAACAGGTCCTGAGTAAATACTTACTGCTTGTAAAATTGCCTTTCCATGTCTCCTGGACAGCATTGCTAGTGCAGTCAATGCTTGTTCTGCTACATCCATGCACTGGATGACTTGAAGCTTCATAAAATAAAAGTGAAATTATCATCTCAGTTTGTTTAAAAAACTGTACTTCTTAAAGGCATAAAAAGGCTACACACCAAGGTTGGGTTCAGGGGCACCCAACGGCAATTTTCGGGAAAATATCTGTTCGGAAGACGATTTGAGATCTAGAATTTTCGGAGCATTTGTTGTAAAATTTCTTGCTTGCCTGCCTCTCCTATGATTTTCGAACATCTACAAAATGGTATAATTACCCATTTTTAACGGATTTTGACCCTAAAAAAGGCCACCTAGAATTTTCGGGAGCCTTTTCCTGGCTGAAATTTTCGAGAAGGAAAATTTTTATCCCTATAATTTTCGGATCACTAGACTTTCAGCTAGGAAATCCGAACAGATGAAAAGTTTCTAGGGGATAAAAATATGCCTATATCTACCGTTTGAATACTAAAATACGTTCAACAATGCTATGTTAAGTGGTTTTGAACTATATCCTCGTTGGGTGCCCCTGTGGGTTGTTCAAAGCTGAGTTAAGAAAGCCCAGGGTTAGTGCAAAATGAAAGCAGTTTGATGACTGGATACTCCAAAAAGAATAGAGAAAATAATCAAAGAAAATGCTTTTGATGAAAAGAAAAAGAAACCTGGGTTGAAATTTAACCGCGGATTAGCGTTAATCGGCCTTAAAAGAAATTAGTATTGAAATTCATACATTGTTGGTTTTAAAATAGTAGAAATAAAAGGAGAATCTAGAAAAAACCCAATCCTTGTACATGTAGTAAGAAGAAAAAAGAGACAACAACAATGGCCATCTCAACATGGCAATTGATAATTTTGTTCCTGAAATCCAACCAGTTCATCAAAACTTTTTATAACATAACAAACGTAAGAGCATGCTCTGATTGGTCAATTACCCTTTAACTATTTGCCCATGGGTGATTGGTGATGAAAGCAAGTGTGCTTAAAGATGGAGAACTAGTTATTCAGCAAAAAAAGATTTTTCTTGTAACAAAAGAATTTGCAAAGAATGATTTGCACACACCATAGCGCAAGCAGATTACAGCACTCATGTCATTCCCCTCCTATCAGTGAGCAAAATTAAAAGTTGCTCTCTTTTGGTTATCTTATAAAACAAATGGTAAACAGCTCAGCACATACTATTGAGCTATAGTCACACTTGGGAGGATTGCTAAGCACTTGAGAAGCTAGAGTTGCAGTCAGCAACTCTTACGCTTCTTTTGTGCTTAGCAGCCTCCCTTTACATGCTGAGCCGTTTGCCTTGTTAACCCTTTAAGCCCTTAGAGTGATCAGCTTCAAGTTTCTCCTTGTAATATCACTGCTTTATAAAAAAGGGTGGTCATGAGAATTGAGGACATGCATGATCACACAAAATTAATCTAATTGATACTTCAACAAATTCTCCCCACTACTTCTATTGAAAACATATAGGGATAACAAATGAGAATTTGCATTTTTATGTTAGGGTTTAAAGGGTTAATTACCCATTCATGGCTTCTGAGGTCATACCTTCTCTATAAACACAGGCACTGCTTCCACTACTACAGCTGTTGATCTTGGGAGAGCTTCCATCAGGTAGGTTAATGCTCGACAGCCATGATTCATCTGCAAATATTTCAGAAAGTCAACAAATGTACAGGAGACACTGACGGAGTAAGGACACCCAACATTTAAAAACATACAATGTACATGTAGCCAAATGTGAAAGTGTGTGGTGGGAAATTCATATACTTACAATGTCAAAATTGTGCTCCATTGAAAGCAGGTTAATCTGATGAAAACAAATGCAACAAAAACAATAATTATTAATGCATCACAACAACGAAAATAGGTGTGCAGATCATAGACTTATTTCTCCTTTTAGTTGTCCTGTTTTTACAACAGTTTTTCATTGCTAATTGGCACCTGCATTCCAGCAAAGATTTTGTTCAATTGGTTGCCTGCTTGTTGCATGTGACAGGCTTTCATTCAGTAATAATATTACTAAAAGCTAACTTGAATATCCTGGAGATCTTCTACAAAGGAACAAAAAGCAACCGCGCAACATCCTCTACATCAGCCTTAAACTAGCCTACAGTGTGAACGTTTATTTGTTTGTGGCTGTAAAAGACAATGTCCCGATAAAGAGAGGCTACTCACCAGTGCAGGCACAACTTGTTTCACAGGAAAACCAACAAGGCTCTCTTCATTCCCCATTACGAGGAACTATAAGAAAGAGCAGATTAAGACACAAATTGAGAAAACCCCTCTAAACGGGAGCTTCTAAAGGATAATAGTGGGAAGGAAAAATCACAATACATTTATGGGTGTACATAAAGTACAGTGAAAGAAACAGAAAAAAGATAATTTGCCATTTGCATATCTCCCATAATACACCATGTTTGCTCCCCCCCTTCCCCGCCCACTACTGTCTCAATTTCTCTTGGGATGACTGTAATATCCTGGAGAAACCAACAACAAAGGTTATCCACAATTTTGGGGGTTGAATAAGGTGTATTATGGGAGATGTGTAAATGACGAATTACTATTAATCCACTTGCATACACATAGGGTACTTTCCATTTGTCAGACCTGACCGGCCACACCATTCCCGTCGTAATGAGAATTTCACTTTTGATCAAAACTATCCAGCTAGATCGGTCAAAACCTAAATAGTATGCACGAAGGAGATGATTATTCAGCAAAAACTCTTGGAAAAAGCCTATTTCATTTTCAAAATAGCTCGTCCGGCCATGGTCCAGCCGGCCAGTTCTGACTTTGGAAAAGTGCCCTTAGACTAACAGACAGATTTGGCACTGAATAAAGTGAGTGCATGTCATTTTAAACGAAGACAAGTATGTAAAGCCTGTACATGAAGAACATAATTTAGTCTGGTCTAGACTTACTATTATTTTTGTAATAAATTACAGAAAATATTAATTACAAACAAAGGAGATATCTGGAGTACTTCCTGCCTCGGTCATTACCTGGCACATTTCAATAACAGACGGGAGCTGTTGAACTTTACCACCTAGGCGTTGGGCAAGATGATTGATTTACATAAACATAGTGACCACTCAGTTTTAAATTTACAGTCTAGGGCTATGCTTTAGTAATGACCAGTGGCCCCTGGTGCCTCACCTTTGCTCTTGGGTGTCTAGGAAAGGTTAGCTTTGATTTCAGAAAAAAAAAATATGCTGAACAACATGGATTTCACAGGTTCAAAGCACTGGGCAATTATTTTTCTTAGAGCACAGCCTTGAGCACACAGGCTGTCGGAAAAATAATTTTAAAAATAATTCATGCTTCATAATATACAAACTAAGACATTGAATCTGCTGTACCATTGACAAATTTACCTGATCCAGAGCTGATAGTTCGATGCAAGAGCTGATGCATCCGTGGTCCAAGTGAGCCAATCAGATGAGATGGTACACCACGTGCCTCCAAAAGGGCTAAAATGAAACGACAAGTACAAACACATGACGTGAACTTGCTTTGCAGGAAATGCCCTAAAAATAACTTCTTGAATGGTGGCAGAAAGGAATGGTAGGAAATTTACTGTCTGCTCTGTATGTGACCAGGAAAAAGGTGTGGCTGCATTATATATTCACCCATAGGAAGAGACACTTTAAATCCAGTCATAGGCTCAACAGAAGCAGATTTGCAAGAATCAGAACGTTTCTGCTTTTTTTCTCTCTCCGCATGTGACTCAGTATGTGGTTTACAGTTTTATGAAAACTAGATTACTGGAGTGGAAAGCAGAAGCGGAAAAATATACAAATCGGAATGCCCTTCAACCACACATTGTGGTTGGTTTAGTTCTTCTGCTTCTGCTCATGACCTCAACAATCTTGACTAGTTTTCACTGGACTGTAAGCCACAAAGTTACAAGTGGAAATGAAATGCTCTTTTTCACTTGATAAAAATACTAAATGCTTCTGTTAACAACTCTGATTCCAAAAGTTCTCTGTCACTTAAAAAAACAGCCTTAAGTCAGATGCAACCACCAACGTCTGGCATTAAAAACAAAGAGTTTAAGTGGGATAAATATTGCAACATGATAGCCATTTTTGTATGTCCAGCATCTGGACCCAGGTCGGGCGTAAAAGTCAAGCACCAGATTAAAACTCCAGTGCCATGAACAAAAACCTACCTTACTGCCCCACCTTTCAAAAGCACATTGCTTATAGTCAGTGTAAACACTTGAGAAACTGACTCGTCCTCAATCGTCTCAAATTGTCTCTACTCATTAATTATTTACTAGGGAAGCGCTTGGGTTATGATAGCAGGGAAGATGGGAAGGCAAGAGGAATCTCTCCTTTCTCCCTTCTTCCTTCCCGTTATCCCCTTCGTTAAAGAGCCCGTTCTAGTCTTCCACACCAAAATACTAATAATGACAGATGACTGGGGACGAGTCAGCTCGAGAAATCAGAATTACAATAATTATGATCAAGACAATTATGAAAACTATGTTACATGAGGTCTGTCGTGGAAAAAAAGAGGGGAAAAAATAAAGGGAGACCTTTGATTTACATATACTTTACTAGAATTAACTAGCCAGTAGGGTATTCAGTATTTTTTATCCTTGGCTGAATGAATTGGCTTTCCATTAAAATAATATAGTACATACTTGTCTACTGACATGTTGGAAGCCTGCCGGCGTGTCCACGACTGCTTTTTCCCCTGTGGCCCACGCCGACTGAAAAACAAAATAGAGTTTATAAGTGTACATAATGCTCATAAAGCCAGAGTAAAAAGTTTGTTAATAACAATGAGGATTAAGTTAATTTGATTGATCTGTGAGACTGAAACTAGGAAGAATCTTCCATTTGAACATACAAGTAGCTTTTTAGGTCGACTGCAACATTGTATAAGCTTAGTTGTTTATGGAACTTTCTTTTCATAGCAAAATTTTGTTTTTAAACCAATCAATAATATCAGTGCTCAATCAATCTGGCTAATTTTGCTTTCTGTTGCCATTACAAAGGCAAAGTCATTCAGTGTGAGGATCAAGTTCCTTGGCTCCACATGGTTTGAGGGTGGAGGGTAGGGATAGAAAATGTTTTGCGCCTTCACAGGAAAAAATAACAGATTCCCATTTTTGGATATTTTGGGGTATTTAAAGAATACCCATAAAAATCCCAAATTTGGAAGAGTGAGACAAGTCCCAATCAGGGAACTTGGTTGGGAATTCCCTGGTTGGGACTTGTCTCACTTTGCCAAATTTGGGATTTTTATGGGTATTCTTTAAATACCCTAAGATATCCAAAACTGGGAATCCGTTATTTTTTCCTGTGAATTGGATTTCACATAAACGGTTCATACCTGTTACTAGCACAGGATCCCGTTGTCTCTTTAAGCCTGGCTCAGGCGGGTCACTTCTTCTCCAACTTCGTGATTGTGGACGAGAAGAACAGGATGAGGATTGGCTTGTTTCTGTGGTCTTATCAGACAAAGATGACGATGACAGGGCACGTCTCCCACGGGAGGAAGACTTGGAGCTTGATGATGAGTTACCAATGGCTGCAGAACTGTTTGAATAAGTAAATGAAGGTTTGGAAAGTGCTGAATGGCCTGCAGATGATGACAAGGACTGAGTTTGCTCAGGCTTGCCAACAGTTGATGAAGATGATGACCCAATAACAGGCTTGCTGCTTAAAGTCTGCTTCTCCTGGACAAGTTGTTCGACACTGAATGAGGAGGAAACAAAAATGATCATGGAGTGCTTGCATACAAATGTAGTTATTGCCAACAAGCAGCCTTGTGAAGCCGCGAAGCTTCACAAGACATGTGCAAAAGTTCCAAGGCAGAATTAATCTCGAAGTGACGTAACATGAGGTAGTGTACCTGTGGTAACTTTTACGATGTAATGCAGAACAGAGAATACCTGGGCATCTGTCCTATTTGCCCACAGCAATTTTTTGTTGTTAGGGTAATTAATGACATTTCTAAACAAATTAAACAGCGTGGACGATTAGGTAAAACTGTTACTCGTTGGCACTTAGAGATAGCTATAACTTGTTTTAACTCATTGTCTAAGTGCTCTTCCTTTTAACCTTGTTGACAGCCTAGGAATGTACATTTGTAGCCTAGCACTTTCCTCCAGTACCACTAGACTTTCAGCGATACTCACTTAAGTAAATTTGAGTGAAGAAAACCTTCATCATAATCTTACTATTTGATTGCTAAAATCAAAAGAAGTGAATGTTACCTGTGGATTCCACAATCACTGGTGCTGGTCCGAGGGCTCACAGAAGAACTGCGAGACCTTAAACTAAATCAGTAAAGAAATAAGATTAGCGTCACTTATGTCAGCGGTTAGTTAAACTGTAACAACAAATAGTGAAAGTTTGAAAACTAGGCAATTAAATGTATGCTGAAATGCTGTGGTGATGAGAACTTCAAAGAAAATTTCCCAAAAGAAGCCAACAATAATGCAAAAATTGATTGATTTTTACATCAAAATTGTTTTTCTCGTGAAGCTTTCGTGGTTAAATCTCTGGGCATAAGATTCATTGCAAGTCATACATGTACCAGTTGACATCTGACGTTCAGCCCAGACAGAAAGGTGGAAATTAGGGCACAGTGTGACAGATAACACTCTAAACATGGAGCAGAATATGAGAAATACAGACTGAACATCAGTCCATGAGGCCATAATGGCAAACAGGGTTCTTGTTACCAGGTAAACTCTTTTCGAAGAAAATTCTAAAAAAAATAGTATTATTGACTGTCACTTACTTGTATGAGCAGTTTACACTTGACTGACGCTTGGGAGTTGTTGAAGATGACCGCCCAGGTAGACTGGGTTTGGATCTACATAAATGTAACACAAAAGGCAATATTGACAGCTTATATGTATGGTCCCTGGAACTTAGAAAACCAGAAATTTTTCTTAAAAGTTATCGAGAGTTCCCAAATTCACATTCCATTTTGATAATCCCAGGACCTTGGAAGATGGGGTTTGGTGGTTTTCACTCACTCATTTGCTGCTCTGTGTAACCCTCAACCATCCTTTAGATTCAATTCAATTCACCAACCCCTAACCTGATTTGTTGATTGACAGTGTGCATCGTAAAATGGTAAAAGAAAACTCATGAACTCTAAATTTACCTTTTGTTTTCCACCTCGTTGGAAGAACTTTGATTAGATGACCCCTTTCTTTTACCTTGAAGCTTGCTTCTGAGAGAAAAAAAAACGATTAATATTTTTCTATTTTTAAGTCAATCCTTGAGCATTACAAGCATTTCCATGTGAGTTGGTCAAGAAAATTGAGAAAGCAAAAAGAGGAATGAAGGGGAGGGGTAAAAATTAAGGAAAAGCTTGCCCGCAAACCCTAACTTCTTCCATTTTTTGCTCTTGCTCCAACTTTCACACATTAACTCTATCGGAAACACTTGCTACGCAGGTTAAGAAAAAATTTTTTAAGTGACTTAAGAGCCTTGCAAATTCTGTGATTTTCAGCACGGAACTTTGCAAACTGTCTGGCTTTCACTTTCCCGAGGAGGGATGGCAAGGGATGAAAGGAAGTGTGAGCAAACTGGAAAAAATCAGCCAGTATTCAGCTGATGGTGTCACAGAAGCTGCATGTCTTGTGCTTTTCTTATGTACATGTAGGTTGCCAGTGACACTAACTTCAAGAAGACTCAGTGCCACAAACAGTGCCACAAACAAAATACAATAGACAACACTAAAAGCAAACAGTAAGTAAACTTTATTCATCTTTCTTGGGATCAAATGGTGGAAAATTCTGTGTTTTATCGCTTTCTTTTGTCTTAGAAAGATATCGAGTCATCCCAAACCTTTCAGAACATTTACACTTATAATTTACACAAAAGGCTTAAAGAACAAGATACATTGCATATTTTATCACCCTTGTTTCATCACATCTTGCACGGTGTCCAGCGGCATGGTTGCTCAAAAAAATAGGAAAATGAGAAACTCAGGATTGAGAAAATAGGAAAAATAGGAAACTTTGCATTAAAAAATAGGAGAAAAATAGGAAAATCAAAATTACTTTTGTCGACAAAGATAGCTTCCCTGCACCCTATAAGGGTTATAATAAAGGCTACGAGTCCTCAGATTCTATGTTCACAGGATTTAGATCAACTTTCGCGGCTAAGAAGGAGTGAAAATGATCAGTAACGTTTAGTTTATTGGCTCAGTTACGCTGTATTAAATCAGAATGATATGATTGACTACAGGTCGAGCATGGTTCTATAATCAAAGGTGATCATTTTTATGGAAATTCCCTTCAAGTTGACGGCAATTCTTTCAAAAGCTTTGAAGAGAGAAATTTCTTAGGATAGAAATTTCTTACAATATTTGACTTGTCATTGAAGGATATAGAAAAAAGTCCTATGGAAAGCTTTCCTGCCATTAATCTGCAGTTGGTGGCTGGTTGAGAATATGCTTGTTTGAGTCAAAAGACCGCATAATTTTAAGTACAGAAGTTGAGAACCGGGCTCTCCGTGGTGTATGCAAAATGACACTGATCTATTTGGTACCACATTGTAAGTGTGTCATGGTTAAGTTCTATGAAGAACATAACACTCTGCTTAGCTATGACTGCAAGACCAATTTTGCAACCAAAATATTGGATCCTTCACCAGTTGCTTAGGCATAGCTGTTAACAAGAGCTCACCAAGAGAGCTGGTGCCGTAAACTAAACTTTAGTCTGTTCTTTTCATGTAGCATCCAGAACCAGCTAGTGATTGGTTTTTTAAACAAGAATCTGATTGGATGATTTATCTGGCCTGTGTTGTGAGAGGACAACTTGATCCTGTTTTCAGTTTCAAAGATGAACATAAAAGCATAACTGTCATTTTTACTAATATTAGAACATCAAAGTCAACATGCTACTTGCTTTATGATAAATTTCACTCAAAAACACATACAACTATAATTCCATTTTCAATTTTGTTACAAATTTTGGCTTCACCAGCTAAAAAATAGGAAAAATAGGAGGTTTTAGTTTTAAAATAGGAGAAAATAGGAATAGGCTCAAAAAATAGGAAAAAATAGGAACTGGACACCCCGATCTTGGCTTAAAATAGCGTTTGTTTTATCTCATCATGGCTTACACTGCTTTATTCCACTCTATTTCTCTGTGAAAAACTTCAGCCAACATAATTCAGGAATTCGGGTAACATAAAAAATATACATGTTGCCCAAAATCCTAAATTAGAAGTTATAAACAAATTTCAGGCAACATAACTCTGGTTTCAGGCAACATTACTTTGGACAAGATGACTTTCAGGTAATTTCACCAGTTTACCCTGATGAAGAATAGTGGCAAGAAGACAAAATAATAATAAATAAATAATAATACTTAATACTTAAATCACAAGTCAAGAGACCAACAATACTATCATTATTATTATTATTATTATCATTACTATTATTATTGCATTTCACTGCAAAGAGTAACAATAGCCTTTTTTTTATTAAAGACATATGAAATGTACTGTGTGATGCTGCCATATGCATGTCAGCACATTCTTTTTACCAGAAACCAGGCAGATAGGAAATGAATTCTCCCAACAGATAACATTCTTTAAAGGAAGGACGTTAATAATACTGATTACAATAATTAGTTGTGAAAAGTTGCACATAATTATTCCACGTTCTGTAATGTACAATGGAGGACAAAAGAACTTGGGACTGTGTGAAAAAGCCCTTCCAAGCAATTGTTACGTAGAACCCTGCTGCTAAGGACAATTTTTTTGTTCGGCTTTGGGTTCATCCCGTCGTTCCCCCACTCCCCCTAGCAATGTTGTGGCCAAAAAAGCACTCATTCTCACCCATTTTGCTCAAAATTCAACTTTGTTTGGGGTGGGAGGGGAGGGGTCGCTAGTTTTAGTAATATCACTGGAAAGGTCCCAACACTTTTGACCTCCATTGTCTGAAAACCACTTTGTTTACAAAACTAGACGTTGCTTTGTGAGCTGTTGCACAATGAGTACCTTAATGCTGGAATTGATCTTTTGACGACGGTATGATATATTTTTTCAGACCAGAACAGCTATTCTTTTGCTCTAACAGTGCTGGAAATAATCACGACATTAGCCGTAACATCATTAATAGAGCACTTTTCTGTTATATGTTTGCAAAGTTTCTTCTTTGTCCTTGTAAAAAGCAATGTAGCGTCAGTAACACTTTGGGCTACAGTTCCAGACATGCCAAATGGTAGATATTTTATAGTATCTTGAACGTTGATGCCAAAGAAGACAGTATAATGGAATCTCGAGGTTGCGTTACACTGAGTAGTTGAGTGCCTGTTAACATGTCTCGCATTCAGTTCTCGGCTATTTATGTGAATATATATGTTGTTGGAAATCTGATTTATCATCAAACTGTATCGAAACAGTGATAAAATGTTTGTTTGCGATGAATTATTGCTATTTCCCTGCATAAAACAGAAGCGTTGAGTGATTTATGACAGTTCTCGCCCTGTTATAGTATAAAAATAATGTTTGAAATTTTGTCTATTATTTAGTTAGGGCGAGAACTGTTAAAAGTAGCCTATTATGCTTAAGACTTTCCAGTACCAGCACGTTTTTCTCTCAGACTAGATGAGATACAATATGTGAAAGCACATAATTTGCTTATCACTGTTTCAAACGCAGGAAAATAGACTTTTTACAGGTGAGAACTGTAGGGTGAGAACTGTGAGAACTGTGGAGTAACGTAAAGTATAGAATAGGTCACGCATAGTAATTTCCGGCAATATCAGGGCAGATATGTTGGGAGCAGTGAACAGAATAATGTTAGGGAAGCAGAAGTCACAGGGAATTATGCTCACCGTTTAATTTGGCTGTTTGATCGCCCAAGTGTAAGACAATCTTCTGAAATTTGTTCATGTCTCCGCGTTCACACGTTGACGCAGAACCTACAGGGCGCACGCTAGGTATATCTGGGCCGGGCCTTACAGAATGTTACAGGTGTAGTTTGTAGGGTATAAAAAAGGTCGTATTCTGGCTTGGCTAAGAAATGCCTTTTGTGTCTTCCAAGTACATCTTCTCAGATAGTAAATATAGGTACTACCAGCATTAAATGCCTTTAAGAGCTCAATCCAAAACACGTCGTTCAAATAATCACTTAGTTCCTTTTGGGTAAACTGAATGTCCACGGCGAATACCCCCGTTTGGCAAGGTATCCGTAACTCTTTGGCGTGACAGACGGATCAGCTGCAGCGTATAGAAAGCATTTTACTAAAAAGCTACACTTTAACAGTTGTAATGGAAACGTTTTCCTATATTTTTGTAGTGAAAGATGACAAAAAATTCATTTTATCGCTGTAAATCAATTTCAGACAATGGAGGACAAAAGAACTTGGGACTGTGTGAAAAAGCCCTTCCAAGCAATTGTTACGTAGAACCCTGCTCCTAAGGACAATTTTTTTGTTCGGCTTTGGGTTCATCCCGTCGTTCCCCCACTCCCCCTAGCAATGTTGTGGCCAAAAAAGCACTCATTCTCACCCATTTTGCTCAAAATTCAACTGTTAATGCGAAGCGACGGTCATGTTCTTTACTAGCAAATCAAACGTGTCGCTAACTGATCGGGGATATTTAAATACGGAGATCAAAAACTTGCAGGTGATGAAATGATGTGATGTAATCAACTTGATTTATTTCTTGCCAGCGATCAATGATTCTCGTAAACTAAAAAACAAATACAACTAAATGAACTAACTTATAACGGAAATCAAAATATAAACGAGTAGCGATCGAAACAAAAGACGATAAACATAATGGTGTACAAAAGGCTTAATGACAAAGTACAAGCTTGTGCATTTTGGGGGCGGAACCCCGCACATGAAGATTCTTATTGTTTCATGGAAAACACTTAACAAATACATCTGTAAACCTAAATAAAATGCTTTATATATTGACTTTCGATGATGATAAAATTAGTAGAAAGGTAACTGAAATATCCATACTGTAGTAAATAACGAAATATGCGAAATTGTTACGAAATGCACATGTATGCCCACGAGGGGACAAATAAAGTACTAAATCAATAACCTGAAGACTAAATCAACAAAAATATCTACGAAAGGAAACGAAAATGATTACTTACATATCTGACCCACACAGTAAACGTCCAAATAACGAAACGAAACGAAACTAAATGACACAAAAACTTATTCTTCTACTGTATCATGCGAGAAACGTGCAATCGACTGAAATAAGAGCTATCCAGGGGGAGTATTAGAAACAAAGCAATGACGTAAATGAAACACTGGAAATGAAATGAAACTAAAAATAATGAAAACTGAATGAGAACTTAACATGGCTCCCCTGAAATAGAATATTTCACAAAACCAATAATCTTGCAACGTAAATTCAAGGAGATTAACTTAAAACACATTTCAATCAAAGTTCAATTAAGGCTCCTCGTCGGGGATCTACCCTCGGTCTTCATTCTGCTTGATCATCACGGGGAATCAAAAGGATTAGCTTGTGGATTGGACGCTCTAGGTACTTCAATGGCCCAATCTTCTTTCCATCGGTACTGAGATGGCGATCTCCCAGAACAACCTGGACTTTGCGCACATAACCATCCTTCTCAATGTCGACCCTGCTGACACGAGCGAGTTGCCAACAGTTCCTTGGCAGGGTATCGTCCTTGACAATCACGACGTCATTAACTGCTAGGTTCCTTCGCGGCTCCTTCCACTTGTTGCGTTGTTGAAGGCTTAGGAGGAACTCCTTCCTCCAGCGGGTCCAAAATTCATTGGCCAAATGCTGGACTCTTCTCCATCGTTTCTTGGTGTAAAGGTCACTTGAGTCAAACATTCCAGGGGGAGAGAGGACAACCTTTGTCTTCATTGTCAAGAAGTGATTCGGGGTAAGAGGCTCCAAACTTGGGTCGTTCAAATTCTCAACTGACAACGGGCGGCTATTAACGATTGCCTCTACTTCGCACAGGAGGGTCCTAAAGGCCTCATCATCCAACTGGGTGCCGTTTGATTCTAGAAGCGCAGACATTACATTTCGTACCGTTCGGATTTGTCGCTCCCAAATCCCCCCCATATGACTGGCTGCAGGCACGTTCATCCTGAATGAGAACCAATCACAATTATTCTTCAGTAGTTCGGCCCTTATCCTTTCATGGTCGAACTCTTCAAGGGCTTCTCTGAGTTCTCTTCTCGCTCCGACGAAGTTGGTTCCTTGGTCGGACCTCAATTGGCGAATAGGGCCTCTTCGACAGGTAAATCTTCGAAAGACGTCAATGAACGAATTGGTATCCAAAGAATTCGCTGACTCCAAGTGAATTGCCCTTGACGACATGCATGTGAAGAGAACTCCGTATCTCTTAACTTCTTTTCTTCCCTCCTTTATGTTCCATGGTCCAAAGTAGTCCACCGCGCAAAAGGTGAAAGGGGGTGCTGGCTCTAATCTATCGACCGGTAGGTCGGCCATCTTCTGATCCTGTACCTTTCCTCTTAGCTTGCGACATGTAACACACTTTGAGATGTGGGTGGCTACAGCAGTAGATCCTCCAATGATCCAGAATCCTCGGAAACGAATTTCACTGAGGGTTATACCTCTCCCTTGGTGTTTAACTTCTTCGTGACAATGCTTGATAAGGAGATTTGTGATGTGACTTCCTTTGGGCAAAATAATTGGAAACTTGACACTTTCTGACAACGTAGCGTGCTTAAGGCGCCCGCCTACTCGTACGATTCCACTTGCATCCAGGAAAGGATCGAGTTTGCCCAGAGAACTGCAACTTTTCATGGATCTTTTCTTTCGGGAAAGGTTTGCTTTATCCTTGGGGTCTCCCGGCGGTGAGAGCGAGGTCAAGCTGCCAATCTCATCTCCAAAATGATCAGCTTGAACTGCCCTAATGATTCGAGTTTCTGCATCCTGCATACTTGCCACCGTCATCAAAGAAAGCTGGATGACTGTATTGGGGTTCTTTGTTGTATTTGATTTCTCTTCTACAACCGCGAGGGACTTGTGCTTCAATCTTTCTTTCAGCCTCTGCACAAAAATAAGACATAATGCGACAGCTCTTTTTGCTCGATGAAGGTCGGAGAAGTACGCCAATCGACTGGAAATGTTTGCAAAGGACTTTTCTACGTTCGTAGCGAGGCTCACAGACTTCTTTACTTCGGGATCATCAGGTGATAACTGTCGAGTATCTTGTACTCCTGGTAGTTGGGATGTCGACCACTGACTTCTATCATTCCACAGGAAGGCTGGTCCGGTTATCCAATTTGACTTGATGAGCTGTTGTGCACTGAGACCGCGAGAGGCGTGATCTGCAGGGTTAAGTTTGGTGTCCACATAATGCCATTGATCCGGAGAGGTTTGGTCTTGAATTTGTTGCACCCTGTTTGCAACAAAGATGTGAAAACGTCTACTTTCATTAGCGATGTACCCGAGAACAACCTTGCTATCGGTCCAGAAGATTTCTGTTATTTCTTCATAGTCTAATTCTCTTTGTAGTTGACTACTTGTTCTTACAGAAACCACAGCAGCTGTAAGCTCCAAACGAGGCACCGTTACTTGTTTGAGTGGTGTAACTCTTGCTTTGCCCATTACCAACGAGCAATGGAGATGGCCTTCATCGTCCTTTAAGCGGAGGTATGAGCATTGGCCGTACCCCTGGGTACTGGCGTCAGAGAAGTGATGCAACTCTACACTGCTGATGTGTCCAAAATCTGATGGTTTGAAGCATCTCGGAACTGATAACTGATCCAAAGTGAACAGCTCACTTCTCCACCTTTCCCACTTCATCTTGACTACTTCAGAGACTGGGTCATCCCAATCTGTTTTTTCTCGGCACAGGTCCTGTAGGATCTTCTTTCCTTCAAGGAGGAGTGGAGCCACGAAACCTAAGGGATCGTATATGGAGCTGACTGTGGAGAGTATCCCCCTTCTGGTACATGGACGGTCCTTCAACGTGATTCTAAACTGGAATGAATCTTTCTCGACGCACCACTCAACACCAAGGGTACGTTCTATCGGTAGGGCTTCAGTATCCAAGTCTATGTTCCTTATCTCTTCAGCTCTATCTTCGGCTGGGATGGCTTCTATAACTTCTTTCTTGTTTGAAGCAAACTTGTGCAGGCGGAAACCTCCTCTGCGGCACATCTCTTTAGCGTCTTTAATAAGGTTCACTGCTTCTTCTGATGAGGCGACAGATTTGAGGCCATCGTCCACGTAAAAATTTCTTCGTACAAAGTTCGCTGACATTGAGCCAAGTTCTTCTTCATTATCGTTAGCAGTGGACTTCAAGGCGTAGTTCGCACATCCAGGCGATGATGTCGCTCCAAAGAGATGGACAGTCATTCTAAATTCTATCGGGTCCTTGGTCGTGTTTCCGTTCTCCCACCACAGGAATCTCAAGAAGTCTCTGCATTCTTCTGATACTCTTACTTGAAGAAACATCGATTCTATGTCGCACATGAATGCTACTGTTTCTTGCCTGAACCGACAGAGGACTCCCACCAAATTGTTTGTTAAATCTGGTCCTTGTAACAAATGTTTATTTAAGGTCTCGTTCTTGAATTCCGCGGAGCAATCGAAAACCACCCGGATCTTGTTTGGCTTTTTGGGATGATATATGCCGTGATGAGGAATATACCAAACTTTTCCTTTATCAGATAAACTTGACTTGCTGTCTTGAGAACTTCCTTGGAGTAAACATTCGTCAGGTGGGACTCTTTCTGCATGGCCATTCTTGATCAAATTTTCCATGAAGGTGGTGTAGTCTTCTTTGTACTTCTGATCAGATTTAAACCTCCTTTTCAGTTGGCTTAAGCGACGCACGGCCACTTCTTGGTTGTTGGGAAGGCTTGGACTGGTTTCTTTCAAAGGCAAAGGCAACTCGTAATGTCCATCTTCGCAGTGGCGAATGCCCTCTTCTACAATCGCCAGAAATCTTCTGTCTTCTTGGGAGAGAGCCTGACTGTTTCTGTCCTTTTCTGAGAAGTCGGCTTCAAACATCATCTTTACTTCTTTAGGGGTGATTTCCTCCTTCGTCTGACTGGTAGTGACAAATGCGATATTTCTTGAACAATCGCTGCCTGTCTCGTATGCCAAAACTCTGTTACATGTTACAAAATCGTCGTCAACTTCATCAGCTTCTTGTTTAGATGCAGGCATGATGACGGGACCAATTATGCCCCAACCGAGCAAGGTCCTAACAGCATAGGGATCTTCTCCTTTCCCCAGAATGACTTCTCGTGGCTTGATCGCTCTCGGACAATTACAGCCTAACAGCAGTCCTACGTCCATGCTACTTTGATATGGATACAGCTTATCGGCGATCTTCCGAAGGTGTTGCCACTCATTTGCCGTCTCCTTTCTCGGAATTTGGTCTCTTCTGAAAGGTATATTTGATCTTGAATATGTCTTTGGAAGCTCGATCTCCACTCTCTTATCGATTCTTTCAACAACCAAACCGCTTATTTTCTCAACAGCAATCTCCTGTCGTCCTAACATTGTGGACAGATTGAGTTTAACTTCAGGTCCCTTCAGGCCAAGGTCTTTGAGAACGTCAGACTTGATGAATGTGGTATCGCTAGCTTCATCTAAGAGGGCATAAGTCATAATCTCCCGTTTGGGACTGTCCTTATGGTGAAGCCACACAGGTAGAATTAACGAGTTGATGACGACCCGATGGCTATTTGTACTAGAACAGTTACTAATGGCTGGAATTGAGCTATCTTCTTTCTCTATTGCTTTCTGTGGTTCTTTGGCTTGCTTCTTAATTTCATAATGGAGGGTTGTTGGGTGCGGCTTCTTGCAGTCCTGACACGTTAGTCTACGCTTGCAGTCTTTAGAGAGGTGACCTCGCTGAAGACAGCCGAAACAAAGTGAGTTAAACTTCACAAAATCATGGCGCTCTCTTATGTCGGAGCATGGAAATGTTCATTAACCGTCCCTTCTCCGTGGGTTTCCGGTCACGCGTTCCACGCTGTTGCATGACATCCTCACTAGCTAACACAGTGGGTGATACGCTGAGGAGGTTATCGATTATTTCTTTGGTGTTTTCTTCTTCAAACATCTTGTAACGTTCTTGTATGTGGAGATATTTTACTGTTAATGCGAAGCGACGGTCATGTTCTTTACTAGCAAATCAAACGTGTCGCTAACTGATCGGGGATATTTAAATACGGAGATCAAAAACTTGCAGGTGATGAAATGATGTGATGTAATCAACTTGATTTATTTCTTGCCAGCGATCAATGATTCTCGTAAACTAAAAAACAAATACAACTAAATGAACTAACTTATAACGGAAATCAAAATATAAACGAGTAGCGATCGAAACAAAAGACGATAAACATAATGGTGTACAAAAGGCTTAATGACAAAGTACAAGCTTGTGCATTTTGGGGGCGGAACCCCGCACATGAAGATTCTTATTGTTGCATGGAAAACACTTAACAAATACATCTGTAAACCTAAATAAAATGCTTTATATATTGACTTTCGATGATGATAAAATTAGTAGAAAGGTAACTGAAATATCCATACTGTAGTAAATAACGAAATATGCGAAATTGTTACGAAATGCACATGTATGCCCACGAGGGGACAAATAAAGTACTAAATCAATAACCTGAAGACTAAATCAACAAAAATATCTACGAAAGGAAACGAAAATGATTACTTACATATCTGACCCACACAGTAAACGTCCAAATAACGAAACGAAACGAAACTAAATGACACAAAAACTTATTCTTCTACTGTATCATGCGAGAAACGTGCAATCGACTGAAATAAGAGCTATCCAGGGGGAGTATTAGAAACAAAGCAATGACGTAAATGAAACACTGGAAATGAAATGAAACTAAAAATAATGAAAACTGAATGAGAACTTAACATCAACTTTGTTTGGGGTGGGAGGGGAGGGGTCGCTAGTTTTAGTAATATCACTGGAAAGGTCCCAACACTTTTGACCTCCATTGTCTGAAAACCACTTTGTTTACAAAACTAGACGTTGCTTTGTGAGCTGTTGCACAATGAGTACCTTAATGCTGGAATTGATCTTTTGACGACGGTATGATATATTTTTTCAGACCAGAACAGCTATTCTTTTGCTCTAACAGTGCTGGAAATAATCACGACATTAGCCGTAACATCATTAATAGAGCACTTTTCTGTTATATGTTTGCAAAGTTTCTTCTTTGTCCTTGTAAAAAGCAATGTAGCGTCAGTAACACTTTGGGCTACAGTTCCAGACATGCCAAATGGTAGATATTTTATAGTATCTTGAACGTTGATGCCAAAGAAGACAGTATAATGGAATCTCGAGGTTGCGTTACACTGAGTAGTTGAGTGCCTGTTAACATGTCTCGCGTTCAGTTCTCGGCTATTTATGTGAATATATATGTTGTTGGAAATCTGATTTATCATCAAACTGTATCGAAACAGTGATAAAATGTTTGTTTGCGATGAATTATTGCTATTTCCCTGCATAAAACAGAAGCGTTGAGTGATTTATGACAGTTCTCGCCCTGTTATAGTATAAAAATAATGTTTGAAATTTTGTCTATTATTTAGTTAGGGGCGAGAACTGTTAAAAGTAGCCTATTATGCTTAAGACTTTCCAGTACCAGCACGTTTTTCTCTCAGACTAGATGAGATACAATATGTGAAAGCACATAATTTGCTTATCACTGTTTCAAACGCAGGAAAATAGACTTTTTACAGGTGAGAACTGTAGGGTGAGAACTGTGAGAACTGTGGAGTAACGTAAAGTATAGAATAGGTCACGCATAGTAATTTCCGGCAATATCAGGGCAGATATGTTGGGAGCAGTGAACAGAATAATGTTAGGGAAGCAGAAGTCACAGGGAATTATGCTCACCGTTTAATTTGGCTGTTTGATCGCCCAAGTGTAAGACAATCTTCTGAAATTTGTTCATGTCTCCGCGTTCACACGTTGACGCAGAACCTACAGGGCGCACGCTAGGTATATCTGGGCCGGGCCTTACAGAATGTTACAGGTGTAGTTTGTAGGGTATAAAAAGGTCGTATTCTGGCTTGGCTAAGAAATGCCTTTTGTGTCTTCCAAGTACATCTTCTCAGATAGTAAATATAGGTACTACCAGCATTAAATGCCTTTAAGAGCTCAATCCAAAACACGTCGTTCAAATAATCACTTAGTTCCTTTTGGGTAAACTGAATGTCCACGGCGAATACCCCCGTTTGGCAAGGTATCCGTAACTCTTTGGCGTGACAGACGGATCAGCTGCAGCGTATAGAAAGCATTTTACTAAAAAGCTACACTTTAACAGTTGTAATGGAAACGTTTTCCTATATTTTTGTAGTGAAAGATGACAAAAATTCATTTTATCGCTGTAAATCAATTTCAGACAATGGAGGACAAAAGAACTTGGGACTGTGTGAAAAAAGCCCTTCCAAGCAATTGTTACGTAGAACCCTGCTCCTAAGGACAATTTTTTTGTTCGGCTTTGGGTTCATCCCGTCGTTCCCCCCACCCCCTAGCAATGTTGTGGCCAAAAAGCACTCATTCTCACCCATTTTGCTCAAAATTCAACTTTGTTTGGGGTGGGAGGGAGGGGTCGCTAGTTTTAGTAATATCACTGGAAAGGTCCCAACACTTTTGACCTCCATTGTCTGAAAACCACTTTGTTTACAAAACTAGACGTTGCTTTGTGAGCTGTTGCACAATGAGTACCTTAATGCTGGAATTGATCTTTTGACGACGGTATGATATATTTTTTCAGACCAGAACAGCTATTCTTTTGCTCTAACAGTGCTGGAAATAATCACGACATTAGCCGTAACATCATTAATAGAGCACTTTTCTGTTATATGTTTGCAAAGTTTCTTCTTTGTCCTTGTAAAAAGCAATGTAGCGTCAGTAACACTTTGGGCTACAGTTCCAGACATGCCAAATGGTAGATATTTTATAGTATCTTGAACGTTGATGCCAAAGAAGACAGTATAATGGAATCTCGAGGTTGCGTTACACTGAGTAGTTGAGTGCCTGTTAACATGTCTCGCATTCAGTTCTCGGCTATTTATGTGAATATATATGTTGTTGGAAATCTGATTTATCATCAAACTGTATCGAAACAGTGATAAAATGTTTGTTTGCGATGAATTATTGCTATTTCCCTGCATAAAACAGAAGCGTTGAGTGATTTATGACAGTTCTCGCCCTGTTATAGTATGAAAATAATGTTTGAAATTTTGTCTATTATTTAGTTAGGGGCGAGAACTGTTAAAAGTAGCCTATTATGCTTAAGACTTTCCAGTACCAGCACGTTTTTCTCTCAGACTAGATGAGATACAATATGTGAAAGCACATAATTTGCTTATCACTGTTTCAAACGCAGGAAAATAGACTTTTTACAGGTGAGAACTGTAGGGTGAGAACTGTGAGAACTGTGGAGTAACGTAAAGTATAGAATAGGTCACGCATAGTAATTTCCGGCAATATCAGGGCAGATATGTTGGGAGCAGTGAACAGAATAATGTTAGGGAAGCAGAAGTCACAGGGAATTATGCTCACCGTTTAATTTGGCTGTTTGATCGCCCAAGTGTAAGACAATCTTCTGAAATTTGTTCATGTCTCCGCGTTCACACGTTGACGCAGAACCTACAGGGCGCACGCTAGGTATATCTGGGCCGGGCCTTACAGAATGTTACAGGTGTAGTTTGTAGGGTATAAAAAGGTCGTATTCTGGCTTGGCTAAGAAATGCCTTTTTGTGTCTTCCAAGTACATCTTCTCAGATAGTAAATATAGGTACTACCAGCATTAAATGCCTTTAAGAGCTCAATCCAAAACACGTCGTTCAAATAATCACTTAGTTCCTTTTGGGTAAACTGAATGTCCACGGCGAATACCCCCGTTTGGCAAGGTATCCGTAACTCTTTGGCGTGACAGACGGATCAGCTGCAGCGTATAGAAAGCATTTTACTAAAAGCTACACTTTAACAGTTGTAATGGAAACGTTTTCCTATATTTTTGTAGTGAAAGATGACAAAAATTCATTTTATCGCTGTAAATCAATTTCAGACAATGGAGGACAAAAGAACTTGGGACTGTGTGAAAAAGCCCTTCCAAGCAATTGTTACGTAGAACCCTGCTCCTAAGGACAATTTTTTTTGTTCGGCTTTGGGTTCATCCCGTCGTTCCCCACTCCCCCTAGCAATGTTGTGGCCAAAAAAGCACTCATTCTCACCCATTTTGCTCAAAATTCAACTTTGTTTGGGGTGGGAGGAGGGGTCGCTAGTTTTAGTAATATCACTGGAAAGGTCCCAACACTTTTGACCTCCATTGTCTGAAAACCACTTTGTTTACAAAACTAGACGTTGCTTTGTGAGCTGTTGCACAATGAGTACCTTAATGCTGGAATTGATCTTTTGACGACGGTATGATATATTTTTTCAGACCAGAACAGCTATTCTTTTGCTCTAACAGTGCTGGAAATAATCACGACATTAGCCGTAACATCATTAATAGAGCACTTTTCTGTTATATGTTTGCAAAGTTTCTTCTTTGTCCTTGTAAAAAGCAATGTAGCGTCAGTAACACTTTGGGCTACAGTTCCAGACATGCCAAATGGTAGATATTTTATAGTATCTTGAACGTTGATGCCAAAGAAGACAGTATAATGGAATCTCGAGGTTGCGTTACACTGAGTAGTTGAGTGCCTGTTAACATGTCTCGCATTCAGTTCTCGGCTATTTATGTGAATATATATGTTGTTGGAAATCTGATTTATCATCAAACTGTATCGAAACAGTGATAAAATGTTTGTTTGCGATGAATTATTGCTATTTCCCTGCATAAAACAGAAGCGTTGAGTGATTTACGACAGTTCTCGCCCTGTTATAGTATAAAAATAATGTTTGAAATTTTGTCTATTATTTAGTTAGGGGCGAGAACTGTTAAAAGTAGCCTATTATGCTTAAGACTTTCCAGTACCAGCACGTTTTTTCTCTCAGACTAGATGAGATACAATATGTGAAAGCACATAATTTGCTTATCACTGTTTCAAACGCAGGAAAATAGACTTTATACAGGTGAGAACTGTAGGGTGAGAACTGTGAGAACTGTGGAGTAACGTAAAGTATAGAATAGGTCACGCATAGTAATTTCCGGCAATATCAGGGCAGATATGTTGGGAGCAGTGAACAGAATAATGTTAGGGAAGCAGAAGTCACAGGAATTATGCTCACCGTTTAATTTGGCTGTTTGATCGCCCAAGTGTAAGACAATCTTCTGAAATTTGTTCATGTCTCCGCGTTCACACGTTGACGCAGAACCTACAGGGCGCACGCTAGGTATATCTGGGCCGGGCCTTACAGAATGTTACAGGTGTAGTTTGTAGGGTATAAAAAGGTCGTATTCTGGCTTGGCTAAGAAATGCCTTTTGTGTCTTCCAAGTACATCTTCTCAGATAGTAAATATAGGTACTACCAGCATTAAATGCCTTTAAGAGCTCAATCCAAAACACGTCGTTCAAATAATCACTTAGTTCCTTTTGGGTAAACTGAATGTCCACGGCGAATACCCCCGTTTGGCAAGGTATCCGTAACTCTTTGGCGTGACAGACGGATCAGCTGCAGCGTATAGAAAGCATTTTACTAAAAAGCTACACTTTAACAGTTGTACTGGAAACGTTTTCCTATATTTTTGTAGTGAAAGATGACAAAAAATTCATTTTATCGCTGTAAATCAATTTCAGACAATGGAGGACAAAAGAACTTGGGACTGTGTGAAAAAGCCCTTCCAAGCAATTGTTACGTAGAACCCTGCTGCTAAGGACAATTTTTTTGTTCGGCTTTGGGTTCATCCCGTCGTTCCCCCACTCCCCCTAGCAATGTTGTGGCCAAAAAAGCACTCATTCTCACCCATTTTGCTCAAAATTCAACTTTGTTTGGGGTGGGAGGGGAGGGGTCGCTAGTTTTAGTAATATCACTGGAAAGGTCCCAACACTTTTGACCTCCATTGTCTGAAAACCACTTTGTTTACAAAACTAGACGTTGCTTTGTGAGCTGTTGCACAATGAGTACCTTAATGCTGGAATTGATCTTTTGACGACGGTATGATATATTTTTTCAGACCAGAACAGCTATTCTTTTGCTCTAACAGTGCTGGAAATAATCACGACATTAGCCGTAACATCATTAATAGAGCACTTTTCTGTTATATGTTTGCAAAGTTTCTTCTTTGTCCTTGTAAAAAGCAATGTAGCGTCAGTAACACTTTGGGCTACAGTTCCAGACATGCCAAATGGTAGATATTTTATAGTATCTTGAACGTTGATGCCAAAGAAGACAGTATAATGGAATCTCGAGGTTGCGTTACACTGAGTAGTTGAGTGCCTGTTAACATGTCTCGCATTCAGTTCTCGGCTATTTATGTGAATATATATGTTGTTGGAAATCTGATTTATCATCAAACTGTATCGAAACAGTGATAAAATGTTTGTTTGCGATGAATTATTGCTATTTCCTGCATAAAACAGAAGCGTTGAGTGATTTACGACAGTTCTCGCCCTGTTATAGTATAAAAATAATGTTTGAAATTTTGTCTATTATTTAGTTAGGGGCGAGAACTGTTAAAAGTAGCCTATTATGCTTAAGACTTTCCAGTACCAGCACGTTTTTCTCTCAGACTAGATGAGATACAATATGTGAAAGCACATAATTTGCTTATCACTGTTTCAAACGCAGGAAAATAGACTTTTACAGGTGAGAACTGTAGGGTGAGAACTGTGAGAACTGTGGAGTAACGTAAAGTATAGAATAGGTCACGCATAGTAATTTCCGGCAATATCAGGGCAGATATGTTGGGAGCAGTGAACAGAATAATGTTAGGGAAGCAGAAGTCACAGGGAATTATGCTCACCGTTTAATTTGGCTGTTTGATCGCCCAAGTGTAAGACAATCTTCTGAAATTTGTTCATGTCTCCGCGTTCACACGTTGACGCAGAACCTACAGGGCGCACGCTAGGTATATCTGGGCCGGGCCTTACAGAATGTTACAGGTGTAGTTTGTAGGGTATAAAAAGGTCGTATTCTGGCTTGGCTAAGAAATGCCTTTTGTGTCTTCCAAGTACATCTTCTCAGATAGTAAATATAGGTACTACCAGCATTAAATGCCTTTAAGAGCTCAATCCAAAACACGTCGTTCAAATAATCACTTAGTTCCTTTTGGGTAAACTGAATGTCCACGGCGAATACCCCCGTTTGGCAAGGTATCCGTAACTCTTTGGCGTGACAGACGGATCAGCTGCAGCGTATAGAAAGCATTTTACTAAAAAGCTACACTTTAACAGTTGTACTGGAAACGTTTTCCTATATTTTTGTAGTGAAAGATGACAAAAAATTCATTTTATCGCTGTAAATCAATTTCAGACAATGGAGGACAAAAGAACTTGGGACTGTGTGAAAAAGCCCTTCCAAGCAATTGTTACGTAGAACCCTGCTGCTAAGGACAATTTTTTTGTTCGGCTTTGGGTTCATCCCGTCGTTCCCCCACTCCCCCTAGCAATGTTGTGGCCAAAAAAGCACTCATTCTCACCCATTTTGCTCAAAATTCAACTTTGTTTGGGGTGGGAGGGGAGGGGTCGCTAGTTTTAGTAATATCACTGGAAAGGTCCCAACACTTTTGACCTCCATTGTCTGAAAACCACTTTGTTTACAAAACTAGACGTTGCTTTGTGAGCTGTTGCACAATGAGTACCTTAATGCTGGAATTGATCTTTTGACGACGGTATGATATATTTTTTCAGACCAGAACAGCTATTCTTTTGCTCTAACAGTGCTGGAAATAATCACGACATTAGCCGTAACATCATTAATAGAGCACTTTTCTGTTATATGTTTGCAAAGTTTCTTCTTTGTCCTTGTAAAAAGCAATGTAGCGTCAGTAACACTTTGGGCTACAGTTCCAGACATGCCAAATGGTAGATATTTTATAGTATCTTGAACGTTGATGCCAAAGAAGACAGTATAATGGAATCTCGAGGTTGCGTTACACTGAGTAGTTGAGTGCCTGTTAACATGTCTCGCATTCAGTTCTCGGCTATTTATGTGAATATATATGTTGTTGGAAATCTGATTTATCATCAAACTGTATCGAAACAGTGATAAAATGTTTGTTTGCGATGAATTATTGCTATTTCCCTGCATAAAACAGAAGCGTTGAGTGATTTACGACAGTTCTCGCCCTGTTATAGTATAAAAATAATGTTTGAAATTTTGTCTATTATTTAGTTAGGGGCGAGAACTGTTAAAAGTAGCCTATTATGCTTAAGACTTTCCAGTACCAGCACGTTTTTCTCTCAGACTAGATGAGATACAATATGTGAAAGCACATAATTTGCTTATCACTGTTTCAAACGCAGGAAAATAGACTTTTACAGGTGAGAACTGTAGGGTGAGAACTGTGAGAACTGTGGAGTAACGTAAAGTATAGAATAGGTCACGCATAGTAATTTCCGGCAATATCAGGGCAGATATGTTGGGAGCAGTGAACAGAATAATGTTAGGGAAGCAGAAGTCACAGGGAATTATGCTCACCGTTTAATTTGGCTGTTTGATCGCCCAAGTGTAAGACAATCTTCTGAAATTTGTTCATGTCTCCGCGTTCACACGTTGACGCAGAACCTACAGGGGCGCACGCTAGGTATATCTGGGCCGGGCCTTACAGAATGTTACAGGTGTAGTTTGTAGGGTATAAAAAGGTCGTATTCTGGCTTGGCTAAGAAATGCCTTTTTGTGTCTTCCAAGTACATCTTCTCAGATAGTAAATATAGGTACTACCAGCATTAAATGCCTTTAAGAGCTCAATCCAAAACACGTCGTTCAAATAATCACTTAGTTCCTTTTGGGTAAACTGAATGTCCACGGCGAATACCCCCGTTTGGCAAGGTATCCGTAACTCTTTGGCGTGACAGACGGATCAGCTGCAGCGTATAGAAAGCATTTTACTAAAAAGCTACACTTTAACAGTTGTACTGGAAACGTTTTCCTATATTTTTGTAGTGAAAGATGACAAAAAATTCATTTTATCGCTGTAAATCAATTTCAGACAATGGAGGACAAAAGAACTTGGGACTGTGTGAAAAAGCCCTTCCAAGCAATTGTTACGTAGAACCCTGCTCCTAAGGACAATTTTTTTGTTCGGCTTTGGGTTCATCCCGTCGTTCCCCCACTCCCCCTAGCAATGTTGTGGCCAAAAAAGCACTCATTCTCACCCATTTTGCTCAAAATTCAACTTTGTTTGGGGTGGGAGGGGAGGGGTCGCTAGTTTTAGTAATATCACTGGAAAGGTCCCAACACTTTTGACCTCCATTGTCTGAAAACCACTTTGTTTACAAAACTAGACGTTGCTTTGTGAGCTGTTGCACAATGAGTACCTTAATGCTGGAATTGATCTTTTGACGACGGTATGATATATTTTTTCAGACCAGAACAGCTATTCTTTTGCTCTAACAGTGCTGGAAATAATCACGACATTAGCCGTAACATCATTAATAGAGCACTTTTCTGTTATATGTTTGCAAAGTTTCTTCTTTGTCCTTGTAAAAAGCAATGTAGCGTCAGTAACACTTTGGGCTACAGTTCCAGACATGCCAAATGGTAGATATTTTATAGTATCTTGAACGTTGATGCCAAAGAAGACAGTATAATGGAATCTCGAGGTTGCGTTACACTGAGTAGTTGAGTGCCTGTTAACATGTCTCGCATTCAGTTCTCGGCTATTTATGTGAATATATATGTTGTTGGAAATCTGATTTATCATCAAACTGTATCGAAACAGTGATAAAATGTTTGTTTGCGATGAATTATTGCTATTTCCCTGCATAAAACAGAAGCGTTGAGTGATTTACGACAGTTCTCGCCCTGTTATAGTATAAAAATAATGTTTGAAATTTTGTCTATTATTTAGTTAGGGGCGAGAACTGTTAAAAGTAGCCTATTATGCTTAAGACTTTCCAGTACCAGCACGTTTTTCTCTCAGACTAGATGAGATACAATATGTGAAAGCACATAATTTGCTTATCACTGTTTCAAACGCAGGAAAATAGACTTTTACAGGTGAGAACTGTAGGGTGAGAACTGTGAGAACTGTGGAGTAACGTAAAGTATAGAATAGGTCACGCATAGTAATTTCCGGCAATATCAGGGCAGATATGTTGGGAGCAGTGAACAGAATAATGTTAGGGAAGCAGAAGTCACAGGGAATTATGCTCACCGTTTAATTTGGCTGTTTGATCGCCCAAGTGTAAGACAATCTTCTGAAATTTGTTCATGTCTCCGCGTTCACACGTTGACGCAGAACCTACAGGGCGCACGCTAGGTATATCTGGGCCGGGCCTTACAGAATGTTACAGGTGTAGTTTGTAGGGTATAAAAAGGTCGTATTCTGGCTTGGCTAAGAAATGCCTTTTGTGTCTTCCAAGTACATCTTCTCAGATAGTAAATATAGGTACTACCAGCATTAAATGCCTTTAAGAGCTCAATCCAAAACACGTCGTTCAAATAATCACTTAGTTCCTTTTGGGTAAACTGAATGTCCACGGCGAATACCCCCGTTTGGCAAGGTATCCGTAACTCTTTGGCGTGACAGACGGATCAGCTGCAGCGTATAGAAAGCATTTTACTAAAAAGCTACACTTTAACAGTTGTACTGGAAACGTTTTCCTATATTTTTGTAGTGAAAGATGACAAAAAATTCATTTTATCGCTGTAAATCAATTTCAGACAATGGAGGACAAAAGAACTTGGGACTGTGTGAAAAAGCCCTTCCAAGCAATTGTTACGTAGAACCCTGCTCCTAAGGACAATTTTTTTGTTCGGCTTTGGGTTCATCCCGTCGTTCCCCCACTCCCCCTAGCAATGTTGTGGCCAAAAAAGCACTCATTCTCACCCATTTTGCTCAAAATTCAACTTTGTTTGGGGTGGGAGGGGAGGGGTCGCTAGTTTTAGTAATATCACTGGAAAGGTCCCAACACTTTTGACCTCCATTGTCTGAAAACCACTTTGTTTACAAAACTAGACGTTGCTTTGTGAGCTGTTGCACAATGAGTACCTTAATGCTGGAATTGATCTTTTGACGACGGTATGATATATTTTTTCAGACCAGAACAGCTATTCTTTTGCTCTAACAGTGCTGGAAATAATCACGACATTAGCCGTAACATCATTAATAGAGCACTTTTCTGTTATATGTTTGCAAAGTTTCTTCTTTGTCCTTGTAAAAAGCAATGTAGCGTCAGTAACACTTTGGGCTACAGTTCCAGACATGCCAAATGGTAGATATTTTATAGTATCTTGAACGTTGATGCCAAAGAAGACAGTATAATGGAATCTCGAGGTTGCGTTACACTGAGTAGTTGAGTGCCTGTTAACATGTCTCGCATTCAGTTCTCGGCTATTTATGTGAATATATATGTTGTTGGAAATCTGATTTATCATCAAACTGTATCGAAACAGTGATAAAATGTTTGTTTGCGATGAATTATTGCTATTTCCCTGCATAAAACAGAAGCGTTGAGTGATTTACGACAGTTCTCGCCCTGTTATAGTATAAAAATAATGTTTGAAATTTTGTCTATTATTTAGTTAGGGGCGAGAACTGTTAAAAGTAGCCTATTATGCTTAAGACTTTCCAGTACCAGCACGTTTTTCTCTCAGACTAGATGAGATACAATATGTGAAAGCACATAATTTGCTTATCACTGTTTCAAACGCAGGAAAATAGACTTTTACAGGTGAGAACTGTAGGGTGAGAACTGTGAGAACTGTGGAGTAACGTAAAGTATAGAATAGGTCACGCATAGTAATTTCCGGCAATATCAGGGCAGATATGTTGGGAGCAGTGAACAGAATAATGTTAGGGAAGCAGAAGTCACAGGAATTATGCTCACCGTTTAATTTGGCTGTTTGATCGCCCAAGTGTAAGACAATCCTCTGAAATTTGTTCATGTCTCCGCGTTCACACGTTGACGCAGAACCTACAGGGCGCACGCTAGGTATATCTGGGCCGGGCCTTACAGAATGTTACAGGTGTAGTTTGTAGGGTATAAAAAGGTCGTATTCTGGCTTGGCTAAGAAATGCCTTTTGTGTCTTCCAAGTACATCTTCTCAGATAGTAAATATAGGTACTACCAGCATTAAATGCCTTTAAGAGCTCAATCCAAAACACGTCGTTCAAATAATCACTTAGTTCCTTTTGGGTAAACTGAATGTCCACGGCGAATACCCCCGTTTGGCAAGGTATCCGTAACTCTTTGGCGTGACAGACGGATCAGCTGCAGCGTATAGAAAGCATTTTACTAAAAAGCTACACTTTAACAGTTGTACTGGAAACGTTTTCCTATATTTTTGTAGTGAAAGATGACAAAAAATTCATTTTATCGCTGTAAATCAATTTCAGACAATGGAGGACAAAAGAACTTGGGACTGTGTGAAAAAGCCCTTCCAAGCAATTGTTACGTAGAACCCTGCTGCTAAGGACAATTTTTTTGTTCGGCTTTGGGTTCATCCCGTCGTTCCCCCACTCCCCCTAGCAATGTTGTGGCCAAAAAAGCACTCATTCTCACCCATTTTGCTCAAAATTCAACTTTGTTTGGGGTGGGAGGGGAGGGGTCGCTAGTTTTAGTAATATCACTGGAAAGGTCCCAACACTTTTGACCTCCATTGTCTGAAAACCACTTTGTTTACAAAACTAGACGTTGCTTTGTGAGCTGTTGCACAATGAGTACCTTAATGCTGGAATTGATCTTTTGACGACGGTATGATATATTTTTTCAGACCAGAACAGCTATTCTTTTGCTCTAACAGTGCTGGAAATAATCACGACATTAGCCGTAACATCATTAATAGAGCACTTTTCTGTTATATGTTTGCAAAGTTTCTTCTTTGTCCTTGTAAAAAGCAATGTAGCGTCAGTAACACTTTGGGCTACAGTTCCAGACATGCCAAATGGTAGATATTTTATAGTATCTTGAACGTTGATGCCAAAGAAGACAGTATAATGGAATCTCGAGGTTGCGTTACACTGAGTAGTTGAGTGCCTGTTAACATGTCTCGCATTCAGTTCTCGGCTATTTATGTGAATATATATGTTGTTGGAAATCTGATTTATCATCAAACTGTATCGAAACAGTGATAAAATGTTTGTTTGCGATGAATTATTGCTATTTCCCTGCATAAAACAGAAGCGTTGAGTGATTTACGACAGTTCTCGCCCTGTTATAGTATAAAAATAATGTTTGAAATTTTGTCTATTATTTAGTTAGGGGCGAGAACTGTTAAAAGTAGCCTATTATGCTTAAGACTTTCCAGTACCAGCACGTTTTTCTCTCAGACTAGATGAGATACAATATGTGAAAGCACATAATTTGCTTATCACTGTTTCAAACGCAGGAAAATAGACTTTTTACAGGTGAGAACTGTAGGGTGAGAACTGTGAGAACTGTGGAGTAACGTAAAGTATAGAATAGGTCACGCATAGTAATTTCCGGCAATATCAGGGCAGATATGTTGGGAGCAGTGAACAGAATAATGTTAGGGAAGCAGAAGTCACAGGGAATTATGCTCACCGTTTAATTTGGCTGTTTGATCGCCCAAGTGTAAGACAATCTTCTGAAATTTGTTCATGTCTCCGCGTTCACACGTTGACGCAGAACCTACAGGGCGCACGCTAGGTATATCTGGGCCGGGCCTTACAGAATGTTACAGGTGTAGTTTGTAGGGTATAAAAAAAGGTCGTATTCTGGCTTGGCTAAGAAATGCCTTTTGTGTCTTCCAAGTACATCTTCTCAGATAGTAAATATAGGTACTACCAGCATTAAATGCCTTTAAGAGCTCAATCCAAAACACGTCGTTCAAATAATCACTTAGTTCCTTTTGGGTAAACTGAATGTCCACGGCGAATACCCCCGTTTGGCAAGGTATCCGTAACTCTTTGGCGTGACAGACGGATCAGCTGCAGCGTATAGAAAGCATTTTACTAAAAAGCTACACTTTAACAGTTGTACTGGAAACGTTTTCCTATATTTTTGTAGTGAAAGATGACAAAAAATTCATTTTATCGCTGTAAATCAATTTCAGACAATGGAGGACAAAAGAACTTGGGACTGTGTGAAAAAGCCCTTCCAAGCAATTGTTACGTAGAACCCTGCTGCTAAGGACAATTTTTTTGTTCGGCTTTGGGTTCATCCCGTCGTTCCCCCACTCCCCCTAGCAATGTTGTGGCCAAAAAAGCACTCATTCTCACCCATTTTGCTCAAAATTCAACTTTGTTTGGGGTGGGAGGGGAGGGGTCGCTAGTTTTAGTAATATCACTGGAAAGGTCCCAACACTTTTGACCTCCATTGTCTGAAAACCACTTTGTTTACAAAACTAGACGTTGCTTTGTGAGCTGTTGCACAATGAGTACCTTAATGCTGGAATTGATCTTTTGACGACGGTATGATATATTTTTTCAGACCAGAACAGCTATTCTTTTGCTCTAACAGTGCTGGAAATAATCACGACATTAGCCGTAACATCATTAATAGAGCACTTTTCTGTTATATGTTTGCAAAGTTTCTTCTTTGTCCTTGTAAAAAGCAATGTAGCGTCAGTAACACTTTGGGCTACAGTTCCAGACATGCCAAATGGTAGATATTTTATAGTATCTTGAACGTTGATGCCAAAGAAGACAGTATAATGGAATCTCGAGGTTGCGTTACACTGAGTAGTTGAGTGCCTGTTAACATGTCTCGCATTCAGTTCTCGGCTATTTATGTGAATATATATGTTGTTGGAAATCTGATTTATCATCAAACTGTATCGAAACAGTGATAAAATGTTTGTTTGCGATGAATTATTGCTATTTCCTGCATAAAACAGAAGCGTTGAGTGATTTACGACAGTTCTCGCCCTGTTATAGTATAAAAATAATGTTTGAAATTTTGTCTATTATTTAGTTAGGGGCGAGAACTGTTAAAAGTAGCCTATTATGCTTAAGACTTTCCAGTACCAGCACGTTTTTCTCTCAGACTAGATGAGATACAATATGTGAAAGCACATAATTTGCTTATCACTGTTTCAAACGCAGGAAAATAGACTTTTTACAGGTGAGAACTGTAGGGTGAGAACTGTGAGAACTGTGGAGTAACGTAAAGTATAGAATAGGTCACGCATAGTAATTTCCGGCAATATCAGGGCAGATATGTTGGGAGCAGTGAACAGAATAATGTTAGGGAAGCAGAAGTCACAGGAATTATGCTCACCGTTTAATTTGGCTGTTTGATCGCCCAAGTGTAAGACAATCTTCTGAAATTTGTTCATGTCTCCGCGTTCACGTTGACGCAGAACCTACAGGGCGCACGCTAGGTATATCTGGGCCGGGCCTTACAGAATGTTACAGGTGTAGTTTGTAGGGTATAAAAAGGTCGTATTCTGGCTTGGCTAAGAAATGCCTTTTTGTGTCTTCCAAGTACATCTTCTCAGATAGTAAATATAGGTACTACCAGCATTAAATGCCTTTAAGAGCTCAATCCAAAACACGTCGTTCAAATAATCACTTAGTTCCTTTTGGGTAAACTGAATGTCCACGGCGAATACCCCCGTTTGGCAAGGTATCCGTAACTCTTTGGCGTGACAGACGGATCAGCTGCAGCGTATAGAAAGCATTTTACTAAAAAGCTACACTTTAACAGTTGTACTGGAAACGTTTTCCTATATTTTGTAGTGAAAGATGACAAAAATTCATTTTATCGCTGTAAATCAATTTCAGACAATGGAGGACAAAAGAACTTGGGACTGTGTGAAAAAGCCCTTCCAAGCAATTGTTACGTAGAACCCTGCTGCTAAGGACAATTTTTTTGTTCGGCTTTGGGTTCATCCGTCGTTCCCCACTCCCCTAGCAATGTTGTGGCCAAAAAAAGCACTCATTCTCACCCATTTTGCTCAAAATTCAACTTTGTTTGGGGTGGGAGGAGGGGTCGCTAGTTTTAGTAATATCACTGGAAAGGTCCCAACACTTTTGACCTCCATTGTCTGAAAACCACTTTGTTTACAAAACTAGACGTTGCTTTGTGAGCTGTTGCACAATGAGTACCTTAATGCTGGAATTGATCTTTTGACGACGGTATGATATATTTTTTCAGACCAGAACAGCTATTCTTTTGCTCTAACAGTGCTGGAAATAATCACGACATTAGCCGTAACATCATTAATAGAGCACTTTTCTGTTATATGTTTGCAAAGTTTCTTCTTTGTCCTTGTAAAAAGCAATGTAGCGTCAGTAACACTTTGGGCTACAGTTCCAGACATGCCAAATGGTAGATATTTTATAGTATCTTGAACGTTGATGCCAAAGAAGACAGTATAATGGAATCTCGAGGTTGCGTTACACTGAGTAGTTGAGTGCCTGTTAACATGTCTCGCATTCAGTTCTCGGCTATTTATGTGAATATATATGTTGTTGGAAATCTGATTTATCATCAAACTGTATCGAAACAGTGATAAAATGTTTGTTTGCGATGAATTATTGCTATTTCCTGCATAAAACAGAAGCGTTGAGTGATTTACGACAGTTCTCGCCCTGTTATAGTATAAAAATAATGTTTGAAATTTTGTCTATTATTTAGTTAGGGGCGAGAACTGTTAAAAAAGTAGCCTATTATGCTTAAGACTTTCCAGTACCAGCACGTTTTTCTCTCAGACTAGATGAGATACAATATGTGAAAGCACATAATTTGCTTATCACTGTTTCAAACGCAGGAAAATAGACTTTTACAGGTGAGAACTGTAGGGTGAGAACTGTGAGAACTGTGGAGTAACGTAAAGTATAGAATAGGTCACGCATAGTAATTTCCGGCAATATCAGGGCAGATATGTTGGGAGCAGTGAACAGAATAATGTTAGGGAAGCAGAAGTCACAGGAATTATGCTCACCGTTTAATTTGGCTGTTTGATCGCCCAAGTGTAAGACAATCTTCTGAAATTTGTTCATGTCTCCGCGTTCACACGTTGACGCAGAACCTACAGGGCGCACGCTAGGTATATCTGGGCCGGGCCTTACAGAATGTTACAGGTGTAGTTTGTAGGGTATAAAAAGGTCGTATTCTGGCTTGGCTAAGAAATGCCTTTTGTGTCTTCCAAGTACATCTTCTCAGATAGTAAATATAGGTACTACCAGCATTAAATGCCTTTAAGAGCTCAATCCAAAACACGTCGTTCAAATAATCACTTAGTTCCTTTTGGGTAAACTGAATGTCCACGGCGAATACCCCCGTTTGGCAAGGTATCCGTAACTCTTTGGCGTGACAGACGGATCAGCTGCAGCGTATAGAAAGCATTTTACTAAAAAGCTACACTTTAACAGTTGTACTGGAAACGTTTTCCTATATTTTTGTAGTGAAAGATGACAAAAATTCATTTTATCGCTGTAAATCAATTTCAGACAATGGAGGACAAAAGAACTTGGGACTGTGTGAAAAAGCCCTTCCAAGCAATTGTTACGTAGAACCCTGCTGCTAAGGACAATTTTTTTTTGTTCGGCTTTGGGTTCATCCCGTCGTTCCCCCACTCCCCTAGCAATGTTGTGGCCAAAAAGCACTCATTCTCACCCATTTTGCTCAAAATTCAACTTTGTTTGGGGTGGGAGGGAGGGGTCGCTAGTTTTAGTAATATCACTGGAAAGGTCCCAACACTTTTGACCTCCATTGTCTGAAAACCACTTTGTTTACAAAACTAGACGTTGCTTTGTGAGCTGTTGCACAATGAGTACCTTAATGCTGGAATTGATCTTTTGACGACGGTATGATATATTTTTTCAGACCAGAACAGCTATTCTTTTGCTCTAACAGTGCTGGAAATAATCACGACATTAGCCGTAACATCATTAATAGAGCACTTTTCTGTTATATGTTTGCAAAGTTTCTTCTTTGTCCTTGTAAAAAGCAATGTAGCGTCAGTAACACTTTGGGCTACAGTTCCAGACATGCCAAATGGTAGATATTTTATAGTATCTTGAACGTTGATGCCAAAGAAGACAGTATAATGGAATCTCGAGG
This sequence comes from Porites lobata, assembly GCA_942486035.1. Lineage (NCBI taxonomy): Eukaryota > Metazoa > Cnidaria > Anthozoa > Scleractinia > Poritidae > Porites > Porites lobata. The sequence goes on along the minus strand of CALNXK010000019.1, from coordinate 756,295 downwards.
TTGCGTTACACTGAGTAGTTGAGTGCCTGTTAACATGTCTCGCATTCAGTTCTCGGCTATTTATGTGAATATATATGTTGTTGGAAATCTGATTTATCATCAAACTGTATCGAAACAGTGATAAAATGTTTGTTTGCGATGAATTATTGCTATTTCCCTGCATAAAACAGAAGCGTTGAGTGATTTACGACAGTTCTCGCCCTGTTATAGTATAAAAATAATGTTTGAAATTTTGTCTATTATTTAGTTAGGGGCGAGAACTGTTAAAAGTAGCCTATTATGCTTAAGACTTTCCAGTACCAGCACGTTTTTCTCTCAGACTAGATGAGATACAATATGTGAAAGCACATGATTTGCTTATCACTGTTTCAAACGCAGGAAAATAGACTTTTTACAGGTGAGAACTGTAGGGTGAGAACTGTGAGAACTGTGGAGTAACGTAAAGTATAGAATAGGTCACGCATAGTAATTTCCGGCAATATCAGGGCAGATATGTTGGGAGCAGTGAACAGAATAATGTTAGGGAAGCAGAAGTCACAGGGAATTATGCTCACCGTTTAATTTGGCTGTTTGATCGCCCAAGTGTAAGACAATCTTCTGAAATTTGTTCATGTCTCCGCGTTCACACGTTGACGCAGAACCTACAGGGCGCACGCTAGGTATATCTGGGCCGGGCCTTACAGAATGTTACAGGTGTAGTTTGTAGGGTATAAAAAGGTCGTATTCTGGCTTGGCTAAGAAATGCCTTTTGTGTCTTCCAAGTACATCTTCTCAGATAGTAAATATAGGTACTACCAGCATTAAATGCCTTTAAGAGCTCAATCCAAAACACGTCGTTCAAATAATCACTTAGTTCCTTTTGGGTAAACTGAATGTCCACGGCGAATACCCCCGTTTGGCAAGGTATCCGTAACTCTTTGGCGTGACAGACGGATCAGCTGCAGCGTATAGAAAGCATTTTACTAAAAGCTACACTTTAACAGTTGTACTGGAAACGTTTTCCTATATTTTTGTAGTGAAAGATGACAAAAATTCATTTTATCGCTGTAAATCAATTTCAGACAATGGAGGACAAAAGAACTTGGGACTGTGTGAAAAAGCCCTTCAAGCAATTGTTACGTAGAACCCTGCTCCTAAGGACAATTTTTTTGTTCGGCTTTGGGTTCATCCCGTCGTTCCCCCACTCCCCTAGCAATGTTGTGGCCAAAAAGCACTCATTCTCACCCATTTTGCTCAAAATTCAACTTTGTTTGGGGTGGAGGGGAGGGGTCGCTAGTTTTAGTAATATCACTGGAAAGGTCCCAACACTTTTGACCTCCATTGTCTGAAAACCACTTTGTTTACAAAACTAGACGTTGCTTTGTGAGCTGTTGCACAATGAGTACCTTAATGCTGGAATTGATCTTTTGACGACGGTATGATATATTTTTTCAGACCAGAACAGCTATTCTTTTGCTCTAACAGTGCTGGAAATAATCACGACATTAGCCGTAACATCATTAATAGAGCACTTTTCTGTTATATGTTTGCAAAGTTTCTTCTTTGTCCTTGTAAAAAGCAATGTAGCGTCAGTAACACTTTGGGCTACAGTTCCAGACATGCCAAATGGTAGATATTTTATAGTATCTTGAACGTTGATGCCAAAGAAGACAGTATAATGGAATCTCGAGGTTGCGTTACACTGAGTAGTTGAGTGCCTGTTAACATGTCTCGCATTCAGTTCTCGGCTATTTATGTGAATATATATGTTGTTGGAAATCTGATTTATCATCAAACTGTATCGAAACAGTGATAAAATGTTTGTTTGCGATGAATTATTGCTATTTCCCTGCATAAAACAGAAGCGTTGAGTGATTTACGACAGTTCTCGCCCTGTTATAGTATAAAAATAATGTTTGAAATTTTGTCTATTATTTAGTTAGGGGCGAGAACTGTTAAAAGTAGCCTATTATGCTTAAGACTTTCCAGTACCAGCACGTTTTTCTCTCAGACTAGATGAGATACAATATGTGAAAGCACATGATTTGCTTATCACTGTTTCAAACGCAGGAAAATAGACTTTTTACAGGTGAGAACTGTAGGGTGAGAACTGTGAGAACTGTGGAGTAACGTAAAGTATAGAATAGGTCACGCATAGTAATTTCCGGCAATATCAGGGCAGATATGTTGGGAGCAGTGAACAGAATAATGTTAGGGAAGCAGAAGTCACAGGGAATTATGCTCACCGTTTAATTTGGCTGTTTGATCGCCCAAGTGTAAGACAATCTTCTGAAATTTGTTCATGTCTCCGCGTTCACACGTTGACGCAGAACCTACAGGGCGCACGCTAGGTATATCTGGGCCGGGCCTTACAGAATGTTACAGGTGTAGTTTGTAGGGTATAAAAAGGTCGTATTCTGGCTTGGCTAAGAAATGCCTTTTGTGTCTTCCAAGTACATCTTCTCAGATAGTAAATATAGGTACTACCAGCATTAAATGCCTTTAAGAGCTCAATCCAAAACACGTCGTTCAAATAATCACTTAGTTCCTTTTGGGTAAACTGAATGTCCACGGCGAATACCCCCGTTTGGCAAGGTATCCGTAACTCTTTGGCGTGACAGACGGATCAGCTGCAGCGTATAGAAAGCATTTTACTAAAAGCTACACTTTAACAGTTGTACTGGAAACGTTTTCCTATATTTTTGTAGTGAAAGATGACAAAAAATTCATTTTATCGCTGTAAATCAATTTCAGACAATGGAGGACAAAAGAACTTGGGACTGTGTGAAAAAGCCCTTCCAAGCAATTATTACGTAGAATCCTGCTGCTAAGGACAATTTTTTTGTTCGGCTTTGGGTTCATCCGTCGTTCCCCCCACCCCCCCTAGCAATGTTGTGGCCAAAAAGCACTCATTCTCACCCATTTTGCTCAAAATTCAACTTTGTTTGGGGTGGGAGGGAGGGGTCGCTAGTTTTAGTAATATCACTGGAAAGGTCCCAACACTTTTGACCTCCATTGTCTGAAAACCACTTTGTTTACAAAACTAGACGTTGCTTTGTGAGCTGTTGCACAATGAGTACCTTAATGCTGGAATTGATCTTTTGACGACGGTATGATATATTTTTCAGACCAGAACAGCTATTCTTTTGCTCTAACAGTGCTGGAAATAATCACGACATTAGCCGTAACATCATTAATAGAGCACTTTTCTGTTATATGTTTGCAAAGTTTCTTCTTTGTCCTTGTAAAAAGCAATGTAGCGTCAGTAACACTTTGGGCTACAGTTCCAGACATGCCAAATGGTAGATATTTTATAGTATCTTGAACGTTGATGCCAAAGAAGACAGTATAATGGAATCTCGAGGTTGCGTTACACTGAGTAGTTGAGTGCCTGTTAACATGTCTCGCATTCAGTTCTCGGCTATTTATGTGAATATATATGTTGTTGGAAATCTGATTTATCATCAAACTGTATCGAAACAGTGATAAAATGTTTGTTTGCGATGAATTATTGCTATTTCCCTGCATAAAACAGAAGCGTTGAGTGATTTACGACAGTTCTCGCCCTGTTATAGTATAAAAATAATGTTTGAAATTTTGTCTATTATTTAGTTAGGGGCGAGAACTGTTAAAAGTAGCCTATTATGCTTAAGACTTTCCAGTACCAGCACGTTTTTCTCTCAGACTAGATGAGATACAATATGTGAAAGCACATGATTTGCTTATCACTGTTTCAAACGCAGGAAAATAGACTTTTTACAGGTGAGAACTGTAGGGTGAGAACTGTGAGAACTGTGGAGTAACGTAAAGTATAGAATAGGTCACGCATAGTAATTTCCGGCAATATCAGGGCAGATATGTTGGGAGCAGTGAACAGAATAATGTTAGGGAAGCAGAAGTCACAGGGAATTATGCTCACCGTTTAATTTGGCTGTTTGATCGCCCAAGTGTAAGACAATCTTCTGAAATTTGTTCATGTCTCCGCGTTCACACGTTGACGCAGAACCTACAGGGCGCACGCTAGGTATATCTGGGCCGGGCCTTACAGAATGTTACAGGTGTAGTTTGTAGGGTATAAAAAAGGTCGTATTCTGGCTTGGCTAAGAAATGCCTTTTGTGTCTTCCAAGTACATCTTCTCAGATAGTAAATATAGGTACTACCAGCATTAAATGCCTTTAAGAGCTCAATCCAAAACACGTCGTTCAAATAATCACTTAGTTCCTTTTGGGTAAACTGAATGTCCACGGCGAATACCCCCGTTTGGCAAGGTATCCGTAACTCTTTGGCGTGACAGACGGATCAGCTGCAGCGTATAGAAAGCATTTTACTAAAAGCTACACTTTAACAGTTGTACTGGAAACGTTTTCCTATATTTTTGTAGTGAAAGATGACAAAAATTCATTTTATCGCTGTAAATCAATTTCAGACAATGGAGGACAAAAGAACTTGGGACTGTGTGAAAAAGCCCTTCCAAGCAATTGTTACGTAGAACCCTGCTGCTAAGGACAATTTTTTTTTGTTCGGCTTTGGGTTCATCCGTCGTTCCCCACCCCCCCCTAGCAATGTTGTGGCCAAAAAGCACTCATTCTCACCCATTTTGCTCAAAATTCAACTTTGTTTGGGGTGGGAGGGAGGGGTCGCTAGTTTTAGTAATATCACTGGAAAGGTCCCAACACTTTTGACCTCCATTGTCTGAAAACCACTTTGTTTACAAAACTAGACGTTGCTTTGTGAGCTGTTGCACAATGAGTACCTTAATGCTGGAATTGATCTTTTGACGACGGTATGATATATTTTTTCAGACCAGAACAGCTATTCTTTTGCTCTAACAGTGCTGGAAATAATCACGACATTAGCCGTAACATCATTAATAGAGCACTTTTCTGTTATATGTTTGCAAAGTTTCTTCTTTGTCCTTGTAAAAAGCAATGTAGCGTCAGTAACACTTTGGGCTACAGTTCCAGACATGCCAAATGGTAGATATTTTATAGTATCTTGAACGTTGATGCCAAAGAAGACAGTATAATGGAATCTCGAGGTTGCGTTACACTGAGTAGTTGAGTGCCTGTTAACATGTCTCGCATTCAGTTCTCGGCTATTTATGTGAATATATATGTTGTTGGAAATCTGATTTATCATCAAACTGTATCGAAACAGTGATAAAATGTTTGTTTGCGATGAATTATTGCTATTTCCCTGCATAAAACAGAAGCGTTGAGTGATTTACGACAGTTCTCGCCCTGTTATAGTATAAAAATAATGTTTGAAATTTTGTCTATTATTTAGTTAGGGGCGAGAACTGTTAAAAGTAGCCTATTATGCTTAAGACTTTCCAGTACCAGCACGTTTTTCTCTCAGACTAGATGAGATACAATATGTGAAAGCACATGATTTGCTTATCACTGTTTCAAACGCAGGAAAATAGACTTTTTACAGGTGAGAACTGTAGGGTGAGAACTGTGAGAACTGTGGAGTAACGTAAAGTATAGAATAGGTCACGCATAGTAATTTCCGGCAATATCAGGGCAGATATGTTGGGAGCAGTGAACAGAATAATGTTAGGGAAGCAGAAGTCACAGGGAATTATGCTCACCGTTTAATTTGGCTGTTTGATCGCCCAAGTGTAAGACAATCTTCTGAAATTTGTTCATGTCTCCGCGTTCACACGTTGACGCAGAACCTACAGGGCGCACGCTAGGTATATCTGGGCCGGGCCTTACAGAATGTTACAGGTGTAGTTTGTAGGGTATAAAAAAGGTCGTATTCTGGCTTGGCTAAGAAATGCCTTTTGTGTCTTCCAAGTACATCTTCTCAGATAGTAAATATAGGTACTACCAGCATTAAATGCCTTTAAGAGCTCAATCCAAAACACGTCGTTCAAATAATCACTTAGTTCCTTTTGGGTAAACTGAATGTCCACGGCGAATACCCCCGTTTGGCAAGGTATCCGTAACTCTTTGGCGTGACAGACGGATCAGCTGCAGCGTATAGAAAGCATTTTACTAAAAAGCTACACTTTAACAGTTGTACTGGAAACGTTTTCCTATATTTTTGTAGTGAAAGATGACAAAAAATTCATTTTATCGCTGTAAATCAATTTCAGACAATGGAGGACAAAAGAACTTGGGACTGTGTGAAAAAGCCCTTCCAAGCAATTGTTACGTAGAACCCTGCTGCTAAGGACAATTTTTTTTTTTGTTCGGCTTTGGGTTCATCCGTCGTTCCCCACTCCCCCTAGCAATGTTGTGGCCAAAAAAGCACTCATTCTCACCCATTTTGCTCAAAATTCAACTTTGTTTGGGGTGGGAGGGAGGGGTCGCTAGTTTTAGTAATATCACTGGAAAGGTCCCAACACTTTTGACCTCCATTGTCTGAAAACCACTTTGTTTACAAAACTAGACGTTGCTTTGTGAGCTGTTGCACAATGAGTACCTTAATGCTGGAATTGATCTTTTGACGACGGTATGATATATTTTTTCAGACCAGAACAGCTATTCTTTTGCTCTAACAGTGCTGGAAATAATCACGACATTAGCCGTAACATCATTAATAGAGCACTTTTCTGTTATATGTTTGCAAAGTTTCTTCTTTGTCCTTGTAAAAAGCAATGTAGCGTCAGTAACACTTTGGGCTACAGTTCCAGACATGCCAAATGGTAGATATTTTATAGTATCTTGAACGTTGATGCCAAAGAAGACAGTATAATGGAATCTCGAGGTTGCGTTACACTGAGTAGTTGAGTGCCTGTTAACATGTCTCGCATTCAGTTCTCGGCTATTTATGTGAATATATATGTTGTTGGAAATCTGATTTATCATCAAACTGTATCGAAACAGTGATAAAATGTTTGTTTGCGATGAATTATTGCTATTTCCCTGCATAAAACAGAAGCGTTGAGTGATTTACGACAGTTCTCGCCCTGTTATAGTATAAAAATAATGTTTGAAATTTTGTCTATTATTTAGTTAGGGGCGAGAACTGTTAAAAGTAGCCTATTATGCTTAAGACTTTCCAGTACCAGCACGTTTTTTTCTCTCAGACTAGATGAGATACAATATGTGAAAGCACATGATTTGCTTATCACTGTTTCAAACGCAGGAAAATAGACTTTTTACAGGTGAGAACTGTAGGGTGAGAACTGTGAGAACTGTGGAGTAACGTAAAGTATAGAATAGGTCACGCATAGTAATTTCCGGCAATATCAGGGCAGATATGTTGGGAGCAGTGAACAGAATAATGTTAGGGAAGCAGAAGTCACAGGGAATTATGCTCACCGTTTAATTTGGCTGTTTGATCGCCCAAGTGTAAGACAATCTTCTGAAATTTGTTCATGTCTCCGCGTTCACACGTTGACGCAGAACCTACAGGGCGCACGCTAGGTATATCTGGGCCGGGCCTTACAGAATGTTACAGGTGTAGTTTGTAGGGTATAAAAAAGGTCGTATTCTGGCTTGGCTAAGAAATGCCTTTTGTGTCTTCCAAGTACATCTTCTCAGATAGTAAATATAGGTACTACCAGCATTAAATGCCTTTAAGAGCTCAATCCAAAACACGTCGTTCAAATAATCACTTAGTTCCTTTTGGGTAAACTGAATGTCCACGGCGAATACCCCCGTTTGGCAAGGTATCCGTAACTCTTTGGCGTGACAGACGGATCAGCTGCAGCGTATAGAAAGCATTTTACTAAAAAGCTACACTTTAACAGTTGTACTGGAAACGTTTTCCTATATTTTTGTAGTGAAAGATGACAAAAATTCATTTTATCGCTGTAAATCAATTTCAGACAATGGAGGACAAAAGAACTTGGGACTGTGTGAAAAGGCCCTTCCAAACAATTGTTACGTAGAACCCTGCTCTTAAGGACAATTTTTCTTTCGGCTTTAGGTTCATCCCGTCGTTCCCCCACTTCCCCAAGCAATGTTGTGGCCAAAAAAGCACTCATTGTCACCCATTTTGCTCAAAATTCAACTTTGTTTAGGGTGGGAGGGGAGGGGTCTCTAGTTTTAGTAATATCACTGGAAAGGTCCCAACACTTTTGACCTCCATTGTCTGAAAACCACTTTGTTTACAAAACTAGACGTTGCTTTGTGAGCTGTTGCACAATGAGTACCTTAATGCTGGAATTGATCTTTTGACGACGGTATGATATATTTTTCAGACCAGAACAGCTATTCTTTTGCTCTAACAGTGCTGGAAATAATCACGACATTAGCCGTAACATCATTAATAGAGCACTTTTCTGTTATATGTTTGCAAAGTTTCTTCTTTGTCCTTGTAAAAAGCAATGTAGCGTCAGTAACACTTTGGGCTACAGTTCCAGACATGCCAAATGGTAGATATTTTATAGTATCTTGAACGTTGATGCCAAAGAAGACAGTATAATGGAATCTCGAGGTTGCGTTACACTGAGTAGTTGAGTGCCTGTTAACATGTCTCGCATTCAGTTCTCGGCTATTTATGTGAATATATATGTTGTTGGAAATCTGATTTATCATCAAACTGTATCGAAACAGTGATAAAATGTTTGTTTGCGATGAATTATTGCTATTTCCCTGCATAAAACAGAAGCGTTGAGTGATTTACGACAGTTCTCGCCCTGTTATAGTATAAAAATAATGTTTGAAATTTTGTCTATTATTTAGTTAGGGGCGAGAACTGTTAAAAGTAGCCTATTATGCTTAAGACTTTCCAGTACCAGCACGTTTTTCTCTCAGACTAGATGAGATACAATATGTGAAAGCACATAATTTGCTTATCACTGTTTCAAACGCAGGAAAATAGACTTTTTACAGGTGAGAACTGTAGGGTGAGAACTGTGAGAACTGTGGAGTAACGTAAAGTATAGAATAGGTCACGCATAGTAATTTCCGGCAATATCAGGGCAGATATGTTGGGAGCAGTGAACAGAATAATGTTAGGGAAGCAGAAGTCACAGGGAATTATGCTCACCGTTTAATTTGGCTGTTTGATCGCCCAAGTGTAAGACAATCTTCTGAAATTTGTTCATGTCTCCGCGTTCACACGTTGACGCAGAACCTACAGGGCGCACGCTAGGTATATCTGGGCCGGGCCTTACAGAATGTTACAGGTGTAGTTTGTAGGGTATAAAAAAAGGTCGTATTCTGGCTTGGCTAAGAAATGCCTTTTGTGTCTTCCAAGTACATCTTCTCAGATAGTAAATATAGGTACTACCAGCATTAAATGCCTTTAAGAGCTCAATCCAAAACACGTCGTTCAAATAATCACTTAGTTCCTTTTGGGTAAACTGAATGTCCACGGCGAATACCCCCGTTTGGCAAGGTATCCGTAACTCTTTGGCGTGACAGACGGATCAGCTGCAGCGTATAGAAAGCATTTTACTAAAAAGCTACACTTTAACAGTTGTACTGGAAACGTTTTCCTATATTTTTGTAGTGAAAGATGACAAAAATTCATTTTATCGCTGTAAATCAATTTCAGACAATGGAGGACAAAAGAACTTGGGACTGTGTGAAAAAGCCCTTCCAAGCAATTGTTACGTAGAACCCTGCTGCTAAGGACAATTTTTTTTGTTCGGCTTTGGGTTCATCCCGTCGTTCCCCCACTCCCCCTAGCAATGTTGTGGCCAAAAAGCACTCATTCTCACCCATTTTGCTCAAAATTCAACTTTGTTTGGGGTGGGAGGGGAGGGGTCGCTAGTTTTAGTAATATCACTGGAAAGGTCCCAACACTTTTGACCTCCATTGTCTGAAAACCACTTTGTTTACAAAACTAGACGTTGCTTTGTGAGCTGTTGCACAATGAGTACCTTAATGCTGGAATTGATCTTTTGACGACGGTATGATATATTTTTTCAGACCAGAACAGCTATTCTTTTGCTCTAACAGTGCTGGAAATAATCACGACATTAGCCGTAACATCATTAATAGAGCACTTTTCTGTTATATGTTTGCAAAGTTTCTTCTTTGTCCTTGTAAAAAGCAATGTAGCGTCAGTAACACTTTGGGCTACAGTTCCAGACATGCCAAATGGTAGATATTTTATAGTATCTTGAACGTTGATGCCAAAGAAGACAGTATAATGGAATCTCGAGGTTGCGTTACACTGAGTAGTTGAGTGCCTGTTAACATGTCTCGCATTCAGTTCTCGGCTATTTATGTGAATATATATGTTGTTGGAAATCTGATTTATCATCAAACTGTATCGAAACAGTGATAAAATGTTTGTTTGCGATGAATTATTGCTATTTCCTGCATAAAACAGAAGCGTTGAGTGATTTACGACAGTTCTCGCCCTGTTATAGTATAAAAATAATGTTTGAAATTTTGTCTATTATTTAGTTAGGGGCGAGAACTGTTAAAAGTAGCCTATTATGCTTAAGACTTTCCAGTACCAGCACGTTTTTCTCTCAGACTAGATGAGATACAATATGTGAAAGCACATAATTTGCTTATCACTGTTTCAAACGCAGGAAAATAGACTTTTTACAGGTGAGAACTGTAGGGTGAGAACTGTGAGAACTGTGGAGTAACGTAAAGTATAGAATAGGTCACGCATAGTAATTTCCGGCAATATCAGGGCAGATATGTTGGGAGCAGTGAACAGAATAATGTTAGGGAAGCAGAAGTCACAGGGAATTATGCTCACCGTTTAATTTGGCTGTTTGATCGCCCAAGTGTAAGACAATCTTCTGAAATTTGTTCATGTCTCCGCGTTCACACGTTGACGCAGAACCTACAGGGCGCACGCTAGGTATATCTGGGCCGGGCCTTACAGAATGTTACAGGTGTAGTTTGTAGGGTATAAAAAAGGTCGTATTCTGGCTTGGCTAAGAAATGCCTTTTGTGTCTTCCAAGTACATCTTCTCAGATAGTAAATATAGGTACTACCAGCATTAAATGCCTTTAAGAGCTCAATCCAAAACACGTCGTTCAAATAATCACTTAGTTCCTTTTGGGTAAACTGAATGTCCACGGCGAATACCCCCGTTTGGCAAGGTATCCGTAACTCTTTGGCGTGACAGACGGATCAGCTGCAGCGTATAGAAAGCATTTTACTAAAAAGCTACACTTTAACAGTTGTACTGGAAACGTTTTCCTATATTTTTGTAGTGAAAGATGACAAAAAATTCATTTTATCGCTGTAAATCAATTTCAGACAATGGAGGACAAAAGAACTTGGGACTGTGTGAAAAAGCCCTTCCAAGCAATTGTTACGTAGAACCCTGCTGCTAAGGACAATTTTTTTGTTCGGCTTTGGGTTCATCCCGTCGTTCCCCCACTCCCCCTAGCAATGTTGTGGCCAAAAAAGCACTCATTCTCACCCATTTTGCTCAAAATTCAACTTTGTTTGGGGTGGGAGGGGAGGGGTCGCTAGTTTTAGTAATATCACTGGAAAGGTCCCAACACTTTTGACCTCCATTGTCTGAAAACCACTTTGTTTACAAAACTAGACGTTGCTTTGTGAGCTGTTGCACAATGAGTACCTTAATGCTGGAATTGATCTTTTGACGACGGTATGATATATTTTTTCAGACCAGAACAGCTATTCTTTTGCTCTAACAGTGCTGGAAATAATCACGACATTAGCCGTAACATCATTAATAGAGCACTTTTCTGTTATATGTTTGCAAAGTTTCTTCTTTGTCCTTGTAAAAAGCAATGTAGCGTCAGTAACACTTTGGGCTACAGTTCCAGACATGCCAAATGGTAGATATTTTATAGTATCTTGAACGTTGATGCCAAAGAAGACAGTATAATGGAATCTCGAGGTTGCGTTACACTGAGTAGTTGAGTGCCTGTTAACATGTCTCGCATTCAGTTCTCGGCTATTTATGTGAATATATATGTTGTTGGAAATCTGATTTATCATCAAACTGTATCGAAACAGTGATAAAATGTTTGTTTGCGATGAATTATTGCTATTTCCTGCATAAAACAGAAGCGTTGAGTGATTTACGACAGTTCTCGCCCTGTTATAGTATAAAAATAATGTTTGAAATTTTGTCTATTATTTAGTTAGGGGCGAGAACTGTTAAAAGTAGCCTATTATGCTTAAGACTTTCCAGTACCAGCACGTTTTTCTCTCAGACTAGATGAGATACAATATGTGAAAGCACATAATTTGCTTATCACTGTTTCAAACGCAGGAAAATAGACTTTTACAGGTGAGAACTGTAGGGTGAGAACTGTGAGAACTGTGGAGTAACGTAAAGTATAGAATAGGTCACGCATAGTAATTTCCGGCAATATCAGGGCAGATATGTTGGGAGCAGTGAACAGAATAATGTTAGGGAAGCAGAAGTCACAGGGAATTATGCTCACCGTTTAATTTGGCTGTTTGATCGCCCAAGTGTAAGACAATCTTCTGAAATTTGTTCATGTCTCCGCGTTCACACGTTGACGCAGAACCTACAGGGCGCACGCTAGGTATATCTGGGCCGGGCCTTACAGAATGTTACAGGTGTAGTTTGTAGGGTATAAAAAAGGTCGTATTCTGGCTTGGCTAAGAAATGCCTTTTGTGTCTTCCAAGTACATCTTCTCAGATAGTAAATATAGGTACTACCAGCATTAAATGCCTTTAAGAGCTCAATCCAAAACACGTCGTTCAAATAATCACTTAGTTCCTTTTGGGTAAACTGAATGTCCACGGCGAATACCCCCGTTTGGCAAGGTATCCGTAACTCTTTGGCGTGACAGACGGATCAGCTGCAGCGTATAGAAAGCATTTTACTAAAAAGCTACACTTTAACAGTTGTACTGGAAACGTTTTCCTATATTTTTGTAGTGAAAGATGACAAAAAATTCATTTTATCGCTGTAAATCAATTTCAGACAATGGAGGACAAAAGAACTTGGGACTGTGTGAAAAAGCCCTTCCAAGCAATTGTTACGTAGAACCCTGCTGCTAAGGACAATTTTTTTGTTCGGCTTTGGGTTCATCCCGTCGTTCCCCCACTCCCCCTAGCAATGTTGTGGCCAAAAAAGCACTCATTCTCACCCATTTTGCTCAAAATTCAACTTTGTTTGGGGTGGGAGGGAGGGGTCGCTAGTTTTAGTAATATCACTGGAAAGGTCCCAACACTTTTGACCTCCATTGTCTGAAAACCACTTTGTTTACAAAACTAGACGTTGCTTTGTGAGCTGTTGCACAATGAGTACCTTAATGCTGGAATTGATCTTTTGACGACGGTATGATATATTTTTTCAGACCAGAACAGCTATTCTTTTTGCTCTAACAGTGCTGGAAATAATCACGACATTAGCCGTAACATCATTAATAGAGCACTTTTCTGTTATATGTTTGCAAAGTTTCTTCTTTGTCCTTGTAAAAAGCAATGTAGCGTCAGTAACACTTTGGGCTACAGTTCCAGACATGCCAAATGGTAGATATTTTATAGTATCTTGAACGTTGATGCCAAAGAAGACAGTATAATGGAATCTCGAGGTTGCGTTACACTGAGTAGTTGAGTGCCTGTTAACATGTCTCGCATTCAGTTCTCGGCTATTTATGTGAATATATATGTTGTTGGAAATCTGATTTATCATCAAACTGTATCGAAACAGTGATAAAATGTTTGTTTGCGATGAATTATTGCTATTTCCCTGCATAAAACAGAAGCGTTGAGTGATTTACGACAGTTCTCGCCCTGTTATAGTATAAAAATAATGTTTGAAATTTTGTCTATTATTTAGTTAGGGGCGAGAACTGTTAAAAGTAGCCTATTATGCTTAAGACTTTCCAGTACCAGCACGTTTTTCTCTCAGACTAGATGAGATACAATATGTGAAAGCACATAATTTGCTTATCACTGTTTCAAACGCAGGAAAATAGACTTTTTACAGGTGAGAACTGTAGGGTGAGAACTGTGAGAACTGTGGAGTAACGTAAAGTATAGAATAGGTCACGCATAGTAATTTCCGGCAATATCAGGGCAGATATGTTGGGAGCAGTGAACAGAATAATGTTAGGGAAGCAGAAGTCACAGGGAATTATGCTCACCGTTTAATTTGGCTGTTTGATCGCCCAAGTGTAAGACAATCTTCTGAAATTTGTTCATGTCTCCGCGTTCACACGTTGACGCAGAACCTACAGGGCGCACGCTAGGTATATCTGGGCCGGGCCTTACAGAATGTTACAGGTGTAGTTTGTAGGGTATAAAAAAGGTCGTATTCTGGCTTGGCTAAGAAATGCCTTTTGTGTCTTCCAAGTACATCTTCTCAGATAGTAAATATAGGTACTACCAGCATTAAATGCCTTTAAGAGCTCAATCCAAAACACGTCGTTCAAATAATCACTTAGTTCCTTTTGGGTAAACTGAATGTCCACGGCGAATACCCCCGTTTGGCAAGGTATCCGTAACTCTTTGGCGTGACAGACGGATCAGCTGCAGCGTATAGAAAGCATTTTACTAAAAAGCTACACTTTAACAGTTGTACTGGAAACGTTTTCCTATATTTTTGTAGTGAAAGATGACAAAAATTCATTTTATCGCTGTAAATCAATTTCAGACAATGGAGGACAAAAGAACTTGGGACTGTGTGAAAAAGCCCTTCCAAGCAATTGTTACGTAGAACCCTGCTCCTAAGGACAATTTTTTTGTTCGGCTTTGGGTTCATCCCGTCGTTCCCCACTCCCCCTAGCAATGTTGTGGCCAAAAAGCACTCATTCTCACCCATTTTGCTCAAAATTCAACTTTGTTTGGGGTGGGAGGGAGGGGTCGCTAGTTTTAGTAATATCACTGGAAAGGTCCCAACACTTTTGACCTCCATTGTCTGAAAACCACTTTGTTTACAAAACTAGACGTTGCTTTGTGAGCTGTTGCACAATGAGTACCTTAATGCTGGAATTGATCTTTTGACGACGGTATGATATATTTTTTCAGACCAGAACAGCTATTCTTTTGCTCTAACAGTGCTGGAAATAATCACGACATTAGCCGTAACATCATTAATAGAGCACTTTTCTGTTATATGTTTGCAAAGTTTCTTCTTTGTCCTTGTAAAAAGCAATGTAGCGTCAGTAACACTTTGGGCTACAGTTCCAGACATGCCAAATGGTAGATATTTTATAGTATCTTGAACGTTGATGCCAAAGAAGACAGTATAATGGAATCTCGAGGTTGCGTTACACTGAGTAGTTGAGTGCCTGTTAACATGTCTCGCATTCAGTTCTCGGCTATTTATGTGAATATATATGTTGTTGGAAATCTGATTTATCATCAAACTGTATCGAAACAGTGATAAAATGTTTGTTTGCGATGAATTATTGCTATTTCCCTGCATAAAACAGAAGCGTTGAGTGATTTACGACAGTTCTCGCCCTGTTATAGTATAAAAATAATGTTTGAAATTTTGTCTATTATTTAGTTAGGGGCGAGAACTGTTAAAAGTAGCCTATTATGCTTAAGACTTTCCAGTACCAGCACGTTTTTCTCTCAGACTAGATGAGATACAATATGTGAAAGCACATAATTTGCTTATCACTGTTTCAAACGCAGGAAAATAGACTTTTTACAGGTGAGAACTGTAGGGTGAGAACTGTGAGAACTGTGGAGTAACGTAAAGTATAGAATAGGTCACGCATAGTAATTTCCGGCAATATCAGGGCAGATATGTTGGGAGCAGTGAACAGAATAATGTTAGGGAAGCAGAAGTCACAGGGAATTATGCTCACCGTTTAATTTGGCTGTTTGATCGCCCAAGTGTAAGACAATCTTCTGAAATTTGTTCATGTCTCCGCGTTCACACGTTGACGCAGAACCTACAGGGCGCACGCTAGGTATATCTGGGCCGGGCCTTACAGAATGTTACAGGTGTAGTTTGTAGGGTATAAAAAAGGTCGTATTCTGGCTTGGCTAAGAAATGCCTTTTGTGTCTTCCAAGTACATCTTCTCAGATAGTAAATATAGGTACTACCAGCATTAAATGCCTTTAAGAGCTCAATCCAAAACACGTCGTTCAAATAATCACTTAGTTCCTTTTGGGTAAACTGAATGTCCACGGCGAATACCCCCGTTTGGCAAGGTATCCGTAACTCTTTGGCGTGACAGACGGATCAGCTGCAGCGTATAGAAAGCATTTTACTAAAAAGCTACACTTTAACAGTTGTACTGGAAACGTTTTCCTATATTTTTGTAGTGAAAGATGACAAAAAAATTCATTTTATCGCTGTAAATCAATTTCAGACAATGGAGGACAAAAGAACTTGGGACTGTGTGAAAAAGCCCTTCCAAGCAATTGTTACGTAGAACCCTGCTGCTAAGGACAATTTTTTTGTTCGGCTTTGGGTTCATCCCGTCGTTCCCCCACTCCCCCTAGCAATGTTGTGGCCAAAAAAGCACTCATTCTCACCCATTTTGCTCAAAATTCAACTTTGTTTGGGGTGGGAGGGGAGGGGTCGCTAGTTTTAGTAATATCACTGGAAAGGTCCCAACACTTTTGACCTCCATTGTCTGAAAACCACTTTGTTTACAAAACTAGACGTTGCTTTGTGAGCTGTTGCACAATGAGTACCTTAATGCTGGAATTGATCTTTTGACGACGGTATGATATATTTTTTCAGACCAGAACAGCTATTCTTTTGCTCTAACAGTGCTGGAAATAATCACGACATTAGCCGTAACATCATTAATAGAGCACTTTTCTGTTATATGTTTGCAAAGTTTCTTCTTTGTCCTTGTAAAAAGCAATGTAGCGTCAGTAACACTTTGGGCTACAGTTCCAGACATGCCAAATGGTAGATATTTTATAGTATCTTGAACGTTGATGCCAAAGAAGACAGTATAATGGAATCTCGAGGTTGCGTTACACTGAGTAGTTGAGTGCCTGTTAACATGTCTCGCATTCAGTTCTCGGCTATTTATGTGAATATATATGTTGTTGGAAATCTGATTTATCATCAAACTGTATCGAAACAGTGATAAAATGTTTGTTTGCGATGAATTATTGCTATTTCCCTGCATAAAACAGAAGCGTTGAGTGATTTACGACAGTTCTCGCCCTGTTATAGTATAAAAATAATGTTTGAAATTTTGTCTATTATTTAGTTAGGGGCGAGAACTGTTAAAAGTAGCCTATTATGCTTAAGACTTTCCAGTACCAGCACGTTTTTCTCTCAGACTAGATGAGATACAATATGTGAAAGCACATAATTTGCTTATCACTGTTTCAAACGCAGGAAAATAGACTTTTACAGGTGAGAACTGTAGGGTGAGAACTGTGAGAACTGTGGAGTAACGTAAAGTATAGAATAGGTCATGCATAGTAATTTCCGGCAATATCAGGGCAGATATGTTGGGAGCAGTGAACAGAATAATGTTAGGGAAGCAGAAGTCACAGGGAATTATGCTCACCGTTTAATTTGGCTGTTTGATCGCCCAAGTGTAAGACAATCTTCTGAAATTTGTTCATGTCTCCGCGTTCACACGTTGACGCAGAACCTACAGGGCGCACGCTAGGTATATCTGGGCCGGGCCTTACAGAATGTTACAGGTGTAGTTTGTAGGGTATAAAAAGGTCGTATTCTGGCTTGGCTAAGAAATGCCTTTTGTGTCTTCCAAGTACATCTTCTCAGATAGTAAATATAGGTACTACCAGCATTAAATGCCTTTAAGAGCTCAATCCAAAACACGTCGTTCAAATAATCACTTAGTTCCTTTTGGGTAAACTGAATGTCCACGGCGAATACCCCCGTTTGGCAAGGTATCCGTAACTCTTTGGCGTGACAGACGGATCAGCTGCAGCGTATAGAAAGCATTTTACTAAAAGCTACACTTTAACAGTTGTACTGGAAACGTTTTCCTATATTTTTGTAGTGAAAGATGACAAAAATTCATTTTATCGCTGTAAATCAATTTCAGACAATGGAGGACAAAAGAACTTGGGACTGTGTGAAAAAGCCCTTCCAAGCAATTGTTACGTAGAGCCCTGCTCCTAAGGACAATTTTTTTGTTCGGCTTTGGGTTCATCCCGTCGTTCCCCCACTCCCCCCTAGCAATGTTGTGGCCAAAAAGCACTCATTCTCACCCATTTTGCTCAAAATTCAACTTTGTTTGGGGTGGGAGGGAGGGGTCGCTAGTTTTAGTAATATCACTGGAAAGGTCCCAACACTTTTGACCTCCATTGTCTGAAAACCACTTTGTTTACAAAACTAGACGTTGCTTTGTGAGCTGTTGCACAATGAGTACCTTAATGCTGGAATTGATCTTTTGACGACGGTATGATATATTTTTTCAGACCAGAACAGCTATTCTTTTGCTCTAACAGTGCTGGAAATAATCACGACATTAGCCGTAACATCATTAATAGAGCACTTTTCTGTTATATGTTTGCAAAGTTTCTTCTTTGTCCTTGTAAAAAGCAATGTAGCGTCAGTAACACTTTGGGCTACAGTTCCAGACATGCCAAATGGTAGATATTTTATAGTATCTTGAACGTTGATGCCAAAGAAGACAGTATAATGGAATCTCGAGGTTGCGTTACACTGAGTAGTTGAGTGCCTGTTAACATGTCTCGCATTCAGTTCTCGGCTATTTATGTGAATATATATGTTGTTGGAAATCTGATTTATCATCAAACTGTATCGAAACAGTGATAAAATGTTTGTTTGCGATGAATTATTGCTATTTCCCTGCATAAAACAGAAGCGTTGAGTGATTTACGACAGTTCTCGCCCTGTTATAGTATAAAAATAATGTTTGAAATTTTGTCTATTATTTAGTTAGGGGCGAGAACTGTTAAAAGTAGCCTATTATGCTTAAGACTTTCCAGTACCAGCACGTTTTTCTCTCAGACTAGATGAGATACAATATGTGAAAGCACATAATTTGCTTATCACTGTTTCAAACGCAGGAAAATAGACTTTTTACAGGTGAGAACTGTAGGGTGAGAACTGTGAGAACTGTGGAGTAACGTAAAGTATAGAATAGGTCACGCATAGTAATTTCCGGCAATATCAGGGCAGATATGTTGGGAGCAGTGAACAGAATAATGTTAGGGAAGCAGAAGTCACAGGGAATTATGCTCACCGTTTAATTTGGCTGTTTGATCGCCCAAGTGTAAGACAATCTTCTGAAATTTGTTCATGTCTCCGCGTTCACACGTTGACGCAGAACCTACAGGGCGCACGCTAGGTATATCTGGGCCGGGCCTTACAGAATGTTACAGGTGTAGTTTGTAGGGTATAAAAAAGGTCGTATTCTGGCTTGGCTAAGAAATGCCTTTTGTGTCTTCCAAGTACATCTTCTCAGATAGTAAATATAGGTACTACCAGCATTAAATGCCTTTAAGAGCTCAATCCAAAACACGTCGTTCAAATAATCACTTAGTTCCTTTTGGGTAAACTGAATGTCCACGGCGAATACCCCCGTTTGGCAAGGTATCCGTAACTCTTTGGCGTGACAGACGGATCAGCTGCAGCGTATAGAAAGCATTTTACTAAAAAGCTACACTTTAACAGTTGTACTGGAAACGTTTTCCTATATTTTTGTAGTGAAAGATGACAAAAATTCATTTTATCGCTGTAAATCAATTTCAGACAATGGAGGACAAAAGAACTTGGGACTGTGTGAAAAAGCCCTTCCAAGCAATTGTTACGTAGAGCCCTGCTCCTAAGGACAATTTTTTTGTTCGGCTTTGGGTTCATCCCGTCGTTCCCCACTCCCCCTAGCAATGTTGTGGCCAAAAAGCACTCATTCTCACCCATTTTGCTCAAAATTCAACTTTGTTTGGGGTGGGAGGGAGGGGTCGCTAGTTTTAGTAATATCACTGGAAAGGTCCCAACACTTTTGACCTCCATTGTCTGAAAACCACTTTGTTTACAAAACTAGACGTTGCTTTGTGAGCTGTTGCACAATGAGTACCTTAATGCTGGAATTGATCTTTTGACGACGGTATGATATATTTTTTCAGACCAGAACAGCTATTCTTTTGCTCTAACAGTGCTGGAAATAATCACGACATTAGCCGTAACATCATTAATAGAGCACTTTTCTGTTATATGTTTGCAAAGTTTCTTCTTTGTCCTTGTAAAAAGCAATGTAGCGTCAGTAACACTTTGGGCTACAGTTCCAGACATGCCAAATGGTAGATATTTTATAGTATCTTGAACGTTGATGCCAAAGAAGACAGTATAATGGAATCTCGAGGTTGCGTTACACTGAGTAGTTGAGTGCCTGTTAACATGTCTCGCATTCAGTTCTCGGCTATTTATGTGAATATATATGTTGTTGGAAATCTGATTTATCATCAAACTGTATCGAAACAGTGATAAAATGTTTGTTTGCGATGAATTATTGCTATTTCCCTGCATAAAACAGAAGCGTTGAGTGATTTACGACAGTTCTCGCCCTGTTATAGTATAAAAATAATGTTTGAAATTTTGTCTATTATTTAGTTAGGGGCGAGAACTGTTAAAAGTAGCCTATTATGCTTAAGACTTTCCAGTACCAGCACGTTTTTCTCTCAGACTAGATGAGATACAATATGTGAAAGCACATAATTTGCTTATCACTGTTTCAAACGCAGGAAAATAGACTTTTACAGGTGAGAACTGTAGGGTGAGAACTGTGAGAACTGTGGAGTAACGTAAAGTATAGAATAGGTCACGCATAGTAATTTCCGGCAATATCAGGGCAGATATGTTGGGAGCAGTGAACAGAATAATGTTAGGGAAGCAGAAGTCACAGGGAATTATGCTCACCGTTTAATTTGGCTGTTTGATCGCCCAAGTGTAAGACAATCTTCTGAAATTTGTTCATGTCTCCGCGTTCACACGTTGACGCAGAACCTACAGGGCGCACGCTAGGTATATCTGGGCCGGGCCTTACAGAATGTTACAGGTGTAGTTTGTAGAGTATAAAAAAGGTCGTATTCTGGCTTGGCTAAGAAATGCCTTTTGTGTCTTCCAAGTACATCTTCTCAGATAGTAAATATAGGTACTACCAGCATTAAATGCCTTTAAGAGCTCAATCCAAAACACGTCGTTCAAATAATCACTTAGTTCCTTTTGGGTAAACTGAATGTCCACGGCGAATACCCCCGTTTGGCAAGGTATCCGTAACTCTTTGGCGTGACAGACGGATCAGCTGCAGCGTATAGAAAGCATTTTACTAAAAAGCTACACTTTAACAGTTGTACTGGAAACGTTTTCCTATATTTTTGTAGTGAAAGATGACAAAAATTCATTTTATCGCTGTAAATCAATTTCAGACAATGGAGGACAAAAGAACTTGGGACTGTGTGAAAAAGCCCTTCCAAGCAATTGTTACGTAGAGCCCTGCTCCTAAGGACAATTTTTTTTGTTCGGCTTTGGGTTCATCCCGTCGTTCCCCACTCCCCCTAGCAATGTTGTGGCCAAAAAAGCACTCATTCTCACCCATTTTGCTCAAAATTCAACTTTGTTTGGGGTGGGAGGAGGGGTCGCTAGTTTTAGTAATATCACTGGAAAGGTCCCAACACTTTTGACCTCCATTGTCTGAAAACCACTTTGTTTACAAAACTAGACGTTGCTTTGTGAGCTGTTGCACAATGAGTACCTTAATGCTGGAATTGATCTTTTGACGACGGTATGATATATTTTTTCAGACCAGAACAGCTATTCTTTTGCTCTAACAGTGCTGGAAATAATCACGACATTAGCCGTAACATCATTAATAGAGCACTTTTCTGTTATATGTTTGCAAAGTTTCTTCTTTGTCCTTGTAAAAAGCAATGTAGCGTCAGTAACACTTTGGGCTACAGTTCCAGACATGCCAAATGGTAGATATTTTATAGTATCTTGAACGTTGATGCCAAAGAAGACAGTATAATGGAATCTCGAGGTTGCGTTACACTGAGTAGTTGAGTGCCTGTTAACATGTCTCGCATTCAGTTCTCGGCTATTTATGTGAATATATATGTTGTTGGAAATCTGATTTATCATCAAACTGTATCGAAACAGTGATAAAATGTTTGTTTGCGATGAATTATTGCTATTTCCTGCATAAAACAGAAGCGTTGAGTGATTTACGACAGTTCTCGCCCTGTTATAGTATAAAAATAATGTTTGAAATTTTGTCTATTATTTAGTTAGGGGCGAGAACTGTTAAAAGTAGCCTATTATGCTTAAGACTTTCCAGTACCAGCACGTTTTTCTCTCAGACTAGATGAGATACAATATGTGAAAGCACATAATTTGCTTATCACTGTTTCAAACGCAGGAAAATAGACTTTTTACAGGTGAGAACTGTAGGGTGAGAACTGTGAGAACTGTGGAGTAACGTAAAGTATAGAATAGGTCACGCATAGTAATTTCCGGCAATATCAGGGCAGATATGTTGGGAGCAGTGAACAGAATAATGTTAGGGAAGCAGAAGTCACAGGGAATTATGCTCACCGTTTAATTTGGCTGTTTGATCGCCCAAGTGTAAGACAATCTTCTGAAATTTGTTCATGTCTCCGCGTTCACACGTTGACGCAGAACCTACAGGGCGCACGCTAGGTATATCTGGGCCGGGCCTTACAGAATGTTACAGGTGTAGTTTGTAGAGTATAAAAAAGGTCGTATTCTGGCTTGGCTAAGAAATGCCTTTTGTGTCTTCCAAGTACATCTTCTCAGATAGTAAATATAGGTACTACCAGCATTAAATGCCTTTAAGAGCTCAATCCAAAACACGTCGTTCAAATAATCACTTAGTTCCTTTTGGGTAAACTGAATGTCCACGGCGAATACCCCCGTTTGGCAAGGTATCCGTAACTCTTTGGCGTGACAGACGGATCAGCTGCAGCGTATAGAAAGCATTTTACTAAAAAGCTACACTTTAACAGTTGTACTGGAAACGTTTTCCTATATTTTTGTAGTGAAAGATGACAAAAAATTCATTTTATCGCTGTAAATCAATTTCAGACAATGGAGGACAAAAGAACTTGGGACTGTGTGAAAAAGCCGTTCCAAGCAATTGTTACGTAGAGCCCTGCTCCTAAGGACAATTTTTTTGTTCGGCTTTGGGTTCATCCCGTCGTTCCCCCACTCCCCCTAGCAATGTTGTGGCCAAAAAAGCACTCATTCTCACCCATTTTGCTCAAAATTCAACTTTGTTTGGGGTGGGAGGGGAGGGGTCGCTAGTTTTAGTAATATCACTGGAAAGGTCCCAACACTTTTGACCTCCATTGTAGGCTCTCTTTGTTGTGTATGAGGTGGTAAACATAAGCGTAAGCAGTACTCGGCACCATAAATTTACCTTTTCTCTTTAAAACTCGCCGAAATGGTCCTTCAGTAACTCACCTTATTACATGCACAATGGCGCTATACAGGATGTAAATATCTCCAGTGATCGAAATGCAAAGTGAAATGGTAGCAAGTCCTGCGTGAATCCATTGCGGGCTCAAAGCCTTGTCTAACAAACACATCTGTTGACTCGTCTTCATTGCAATGAATCACAAAGTAACTTCAACCTCCAAACATTGTGATGTTAAGTGCAAGGCTAACATAATACAACGAAGCTTACCTTTTTGTACGGGTTACCCCAGGGCCTTCTTGTTCAGGGCAATCATCCATCCATGTAAGAACCCTATAAAAAAAATGACGATGAAAAGATTAGAAAGCGAAGGACGCGCAAACTGCATGAAAGCGAAACAAATGTCCGCTATGACTACGCACACCGAAAGTGAAATACCTGTTTTATTTTCGCTTCCCTATTTATGAGT
This sequence comes from Porites lobata, assembly GCA_942486035.1. NCBI lineage: Eukaryota > Metazoa > Cnidaria > Anthozoa > Scleractinia > Poritidae > Porites > Porites lobata. The sequence continues at coordinate 732,652 of CALNXK010000019.1, read as the reverse complement.
TTCCTTTCGCCACTGATACTGTAATTCGAGGCGAAAATTATTCCTTTCTCGCCACCTTTCTAGATGAAATACAAAACTTCGGCCAAAATGACAACAGCGATATTCACTTTGATCAGTATGGCGTACATTTGCGGACAAAAATAATTGAAAATGAAATATAATTTGAAGTTCAAAAATTAGACTATCCATGTCGAAATCTCGTCATATGAATTTGAAATCGCAACGAACGCAGTCGAAATAGCATCATTCGAACTTGAAGTTACTTTGAACAAGTTGAAACTATAAACGGAAAACTCGACATCGCGGATGTTGAAGTTCAAATCACCATTCCAACTAAAATGCAAATTACATGATTTGAACTTCAATTCACCTTCTCCACTCCAATAAGCTTCTTATCGTCAACAATGCAACCATAATCTTCCACAAAATTCCAAATGAAATCTTTAATTTGAACTTAACGTCACGTCACATATTCGAATTCGAAAAACCAAAATTTCAATTCGAAGGGAAGCGGAAGTAAAAATACACAGGAACCGGAAATGATAAGAGTTTCGCTACACTGTACGTATGGGATGTTTGCATAACTGCATTTTGGCCCGAAAAGATTTCCCTTCACTCAAACTCTCTGGTCAATATGGCGGACAATGTGAATGATAAGGGTGACTCTAGGACAATCCAAGAGATTGTGAAGGCTGTCGTGGCAATAAGAGTGGTTTTCTGTAAAATTCGAACTTCGGCCTGACACGTTACCTGGTCGATTTGGCTGATTTTTGGCATGTAGTCTTAGAGTGGTTTCCTAAATACTTAATGCATATTCTAAGGTTTGAATTCTCTTTGGTTTCAAAGATACAGGAATGACAGGTTTGACGAGGCCTCGAGGGGCCGCCATGTTGGTGAACTGAAGGAGGTTTACTATGGTTAATTCTAGCTTTATCTGTTCAAATCATGCAACTGTAGTTCTGCTCCATTACATTTGCCCAATTATTTTATTCAACAATCTAACTTATCTATAAACAAACTATGTTTAGTGAAAACGGCTTACTCTAAATCGATGTGGCATGGGTGATATTGGCCTTCCAATTTCTACAAAATTTGTGTACCTTTTAAGTACCGAAAAAGTGCTGTGAGAAGTTACAGTATAGCCGTTCGTAGCTCAGGCTAAACTATTTTCGGATAGAAAAAAGGTAAATGAAAGGAGGAAGGATAATTCTTTGCAACTGTATGAGTCACGATTACGTTATTTTAATGATGAACCTCGAATTAATTATAGTAAACCTCCTTCAGTTCACCAACATGGCGCCCCCTCGAGGCCTCGTTAAAACTGTCGTTCCTGTATCTTTGAAACCAAAGAGAATTCAAACCTTAGAATATGCATTAAGTATTTAGGAAACCATTCTAAGACTACATGCCAAAAATCAGCCAAATCGACCCGGTAACGTGTCAGGCCGAAGTTCGAATTTTACAGAAAACCACTCTTAAGTTTGCCACGACAGCCTTCACAATCTCTTGGATTGTCCTAGAGTCACCCTTATCATTCACATTGTCCGCCATATTGACCAGAGAGTTTGAGTGAAGGGAAATCTTTTCGGGCCAAAATGCAGTTATGCAAACATCCCATACATACAGTGTAGCGAAACTCTTATCATTTCCGGTTCCTGTGTATTTTTACTTCCGCTTCCCTTCGAATTGAAATTTTGGTTTTTCGAATTCGAATATGTGACGTGACGTTAAGTTCAAATTAAAGATTTCATTTGGAATTTTGTGGAAGATTAGGGTTGCATTGTTGACGATAAGAAGCTTATTGGAGTGGAGAAGGTGAATTGAAGTTCAAATCATGTAATTTGCATTTTAGTTGGAATGGTGATTTGAACTTCAACATCCGCGATGTCGAGTTTTCCGTTTATAGTTTCAACTTGTTCAAAGTAACTTCAAGTTCGAATGATGCTATTTCGACTGCGTTCATTGCGATTTCAAATTCATATGACGAGATTTCGACATGGATAGTCTAATTTTTGAACTTCAAATTATATTTCATTTTCAATTATTTTTGTCCGCAAATGTACGCCATAGATCAGCGGCTTTCTGACGCGTTGGATTCTACGTTGCTTATGCATATATGAATTTTCCTTCATGAAGCTGCGATATGAACCCTGGGAATGATCATAAATCTGAGACTTTCCACAAGGAAGTGAATTCTTGAGGGTGCATTTGTTTAGTTTTACTTTCGTTACTCAATATCACGATGCCGTTTGTAAGGTGAACAATATCAAAGAGGAAGTGACATAGCTGGCTTTTTCATGTCATTTCCGTGGCATCTTCCTAATATCAGCAGGCTGCGAGCTGAGGAGTTGCTTCTAAGCTCCGGCAAAAATGGTGCCTTTATTATCAGAGACAGCGAAAGTGTTTCCAATGCACACACCCTCTCTTTATTGTAAGTATATTTGAATATTGCACTGCGTCACTGCGTATGTAGAAGTTCCGATTTCAATAAGGCAAGGTCGGTCCATTCATGTCTCGGTCTATTAAACTTCTGATAAAAAAAGTGCGTGTGGTTGAATATTAATGTTGCGGATATTAACGTGACCTATTAATTTTAGACTGTAGTTAAGCATAATTAAGCTGCTGTATCAAGTAAATATTAACGAAATCCGCTTCTAGGCAGTTGAAAAGAGAAGTGTTTGGTATTTAACAGGAAACCTTAAAATTTGTCATATCATTTTACAGGTTTACATTTTAGGAATCTCATAAGTTAATTGTATTTTTTATGTTTCAGTTTCAATCAAATGTTTCTTCCTTTTAGGAACACAGTTTGAAAATAAATTAGAGCTCTGTTTTGCTTATTTTAACATTTTTAAAGAAATTTTGGATTGGGTTGGTTTCATTCTTGATCTGAACTCCTCCAGTTAAATGCACACTTAAGCACTTTAAATAATACCATTTTGTAGACACGAGGGGAGAATCCACCATTTCAGAATCTTACGAAGGGGAGACAATGGAGCTTTCTACATGCAGGTCAGTTGCAACATCTCTGACTTCATTAGCAGAAAATGCTGAATGTAAACAGTTTATTTCACTTGAAAGAGCCTGTTTACATAAGCTGGCTCAGGCTAGACCAGTTCTGTGATGTCACAGCATGTCAATAGCTGTTATGCATATTTACATCAGACAAGCAAATTTCACCAACATCAAGCTTCATCTTGAAATTGCAATAAAGTTATACCTGCCAACTCTCACGCCTGCGGGCTGAAAACTTCGATCTCACGCCGGCTCACGCTTGCGGGCCAATTTCTCACACCTGATTGAAAAATGTGAGTTGTTGCCGTCTTGCTTGACACAATTTCCAAAAATATGTTAACTCAGACCCATGTAAGGAACGAAAACCATGTGTAAAATGAATAAATGACAATACCTTCCTCGCGATCTCTGATTTTGTGGATAAGCGTTTTCTCGATAACTTCGACTTTTATGTCTTCAGAAGACTTCGGACTTCTTCGGGAATCTTCGGAAATGATCGTGTCATCTTCAAAAATCCCAGCACTCCCAGGATAAAAATCTCATGCTTATATCTCAGAAAAAGTTGGCAGGTATATAAAGTAACAAAGTTTTACATAAATGAATTCTCAATGGAAAAGAATTGAAAAAAGTAGCCAGCATACACAAAGGGTTGAGACTTGGTGGTGAAATTTGCTCATCTGACATACCGGTTATCATGCATTACGGCCATTAAACACAATGAAAATCGACTTCATGATTACACAATGATCAAGTAGGAAATTTATCGACTTCATGGTTACACAATGATCAAGTAGGAAATTTATCGACTTCATGGTTACGCAATGATCAAGTAAGAAATTTTCTGTGCAATCATGCTTGATGGGCCAGCCCTGCAAACCCAACAAACCAAGTAACACCCTGCACATGTATACTGCTTTCAATCTCTCTAAACATGGCAGGTCTCAGCTGGCTCAATTCACGTATTATTTAGATATTTACCTGGCCCATAATCATAATCCAGGGCTTGTAGTCTAGCAGCAACCAGGCCTGTGGTACCTAACTTTTGATCCCGGACAACGAGAAAATCTTAGTTTTTTTCATACAAATCATAATGCTGGGTGCCCTGGATAATTTCACGTAAGTTCAGAACACTGGGCTCCCTTCAATTTTTCTTAGAGGACAACCTTGTAATCAGCCCCTCACCTTTTCACATCTTCTAGTGGCTAAAGGAATACTTCATAAAGACAAAACAAAAAAATTTTGGTAAAACCAAATAAATAAATAGTACAATGCAAAACTTCTGCCAGGGGCATTATTAAATGGAGAAAATACAGTATATAAGTCAAACACCAATATTGAAACTCAAACGGGTATGCTAGTTACAGCTCAATTCATTGTATCACACTGTGTGTATTGCAAACTTCGAAGGGATTTTGGGTTTTTCTGATCCGTCAACCATTTTAGTGAAGGCGGGGTTAATGCAAATCACAATGTAACATGTTCGCCCAGCTTGGCTGAGAATGACCCTAGACTGCTCAAGAATAGCGAAGGAAATTGTGATGGTGAGTGGATTTTTTGTCAAAGGAAGGAGGCAGATGTTGCTTTATTCTTGCAAGTGACGGGAATAAGAAAGATCAGAAAAACCTGCAAAGCAAGCTCAACTAGTCGATTATTGCCCCAAAACAGGACGATCACAAAGCAACGAACCTTAAAACCTGAAACAAACAAAACGGATCGAAATCCACCAATCACAAATCACAAACCGTGACCTTTTGAACTCATGCCAGTAAACATGTATGTCCTAAGAGGTCCGCTAAGATGATTGACGGAACAGAAAAAGCCAAAATTTCTTCAAAGTTTGCAAAACACACTGCACGATACAACGAATTTCACTGTAAAACCAAAATATACATATTCAATGGTGTCACCAATGATTAGCCTTAATCGTCAGTAAAGAGGCATCTGTTAATTTTATTTCAAGGCCTTCCCCGGTGTGCAACCTCAGGATTTCAATAAGCTTGAACATCTGGTCACTTTCTACAGTCAAGCAAATGATGGTCTACCCTGTGAGTTAAGGCAGCCAGCAATGGCACCACAAGACAGGGATAGTATTACTGATGATGAAACAGGTGAGATTAGACAGGGTTCACAAATACAC